>JARHVA010000099.1:1420000-1920000 GCA_037957365.1 Torreya grandis | reverse complement strand
GGTAAGCTAACTCATAAACAAATTGAAAAATTCCCCAAGAATTTCAAGGTAAGTGCAAATGTTAGGAATGGATATAGGTATAGACATGTTGATAATAAAATTTATCTTAGTGGGAAATATGTAAATCCCTCATAATAATACCAAAAATCCTAACAAATTTCCATAAGTAACTCTTAAAACACACTTATGAGGATTAAGCTTGACTATGTATTTGATAAGACAATAAAATATGATAACAAGGTCATGAAGATGGTTCTTATTATGATTTGATTTGGATATAAGGTGATCCATAAAGGTTTAAACTATTTATTATACAAAATTATGAAATTTTTGGGTCATGGCAAGTTGATGAGTTACTTTTGCATTTTTAAGGCCAAAGATCATCTTAACATAGAAATATCTTACCCAGTCATTAGTAAATGTGGTTTTATGTTAATCCTGAAGGGTAATATGAATCTAGTTATACCAAAAAAACCAATCCATTAGGTAAATCATCTCATATCCAATGGTAGAATTGATGATAACATCAATTGAAGGTGGGGAGGGGGGGGTTTCCTTAAGGCATGCTAGGTTTAGATTATGAAAGTAGATACATATATGAACAAACATTGTGACTTTATAATGAACAAGGACTATGATGGATACCCATTATGATTAATTTTTAGGTTAAAATAACTTAGCATCTAATATATTGATAACTTATTTGTGACATAAGGTGTAAACCTCAAATGAGGACTTTTCTTGATTTTGGTGCACAATTTTTACATCTGGATATGTTACTATGTTATGGAAAAATATGTTAGGGTTAATGACAAGCTTGTATTCATATGACCATGCAAATACAAAATGATGTTTTTCTAAAAATATGCTATAATTATCTTTCTCTTCAGGATGAGGCTCCTTAGAGATAAGAAATGACTTTGGATTAGTAGTTGCACCAAAGTTATTAAGTTTATTCAATAAGTATGGCATGCCCATATTGAAAATGATATGGACTTGAAGGAAGTTTAGAAATAGGATCCATTTTATGGTCAATATTGGAAACAAAATTATTGAAGCAATGAGCCTTTTTCTCAAAATGGCAAATCTTATGATATTAGTGGAGAAATCAAGAAACTCTAGTGTGGATTAATTATAGGATAACTTTGTCACTAGGAAGCATACGTAATTGGCTGTAATATTTGATGTATACCTCCAGATCAATAATTATATTACCTTTATTGTTGAATTTAGAGTGGATTTATCGTACATCAATTGCTTTAACATCTAAGTTAAGTTCTAGATATAGAGGAAAAGTTAATGATTTTTTCTTTATGGTATCGACCTATCCAATATAGTTTGGAATATAAAGATGTTGAATTATATCATTGTGGTTAGTAAAATTAGTAGAATCAATATTTATTTGGACTATATTAGCCTACTTGATATAGTTGAATGGAATGGAAAATGATAATTAAATTGTATCATCCCTTGTTAATGACCAAATGGTGTAGTTGTGAAATACATATCAAACTATATCAGTTTCACTAGTGTAGTTGAAATATTATTGAATGGGTTGAATTATACTAGAATAGGTGATACATTTAATGGGGTTAAATGATTTTTGAATGGTATCAAGTTGGTTGATACCATAAAAATTTATGGGGAAATAAAAAATATGTTGAACAACCTAGGGAGTATTTTCCAAAGGTTAGTTGATAGGAGGAACATGCCTTTTGTTAGGATCCAACCCCTTAATAGGAGTATATATATGATTACCTTGTATAAGCAACTAAACACAGAATTATACCAGATTGAACAAGTAACTAGAATTCACACAGCACAGAATATGAGAGACAATACACACACTTGTATTAATACTCGTACAGAAAAAAACTACAATAAAGAAGATGCCACTTCTTCTCCACACCTCTCAGAGGATTCCCACACCTCAAGTGTATAGCTATTCTCAATCAAGAGTTCACTCTTTGACCAAAATAGTCCCAACACACAATCCAAACACAGAATTGGTGTTCACCTCCAACTGGTCAGTAATAACCCTGCCAGTACACAAGTACTTCAAAGTACTTCAAGTAGATCTCCCATGAGCTTGCAACAACCTACAATTCAAACCGATCTAACTTACCATGTAGATCTTCTCCTTGATCTTTCAACAACCTGTAAATCAATGATCTTACACTTGGAAGGAACTTCCTTGCCTTCCTCTATTTACACTAATTACAATACATGCCAATAGGTCTATAAATAGCTCCCATACTAAACAATAACTTAGACTTCTAATTTACAATAATTAGACATGCAACTAAGACCAAAAATAACCTTTACATGCAAACACTTGGTTCAATGAACTAACTGTTCGTGCAATGAACAATTTTGGAACCACACAGGTGACTGATGTCGGTCCCTGTCTACCTGGAGGTGGCCGACATCGACCGACTCCTGCCGATGCCGATTGCCTTTCTGTTTGCACATGCTAATGTTGGTTGCCTTCTACACTATACTCTGTCGATGCTGATCTCCCTAGAACTCAGCAACCTCCTCCATGTTTGCATTGGTTGAAGCTTTTAGCTCCATAACCTAACAATCTCCCACTTGGAGATAAATAGCTGTAATTGTACCTGTACCTGTACCTATACATCATCTAGTTTGTTCCCTAACATTGTATCCATTTTCAAAATCACCCTTGAAGACCAACCACCACAAAACCTATGGTGAACCACCTGTCATCCAAATCACTTGCCACATCCACATCTACAAACCATGTAGAAAAGAAACTGACCCTGTAATAGCATGTGCACCTACTGCTGGTCCCTCTCAAATACCTGAGAATCCACTGAACTACCCTTCAATGCTTCTTTCCTGGATTGACTCCAAACTTGTGACAACTCGCACTACTTGGGAAAACTCAGGTCTAGTACATACCATGCACTTAACCTCATTATGTGAATCAGGACCCTATTCTGTGAACTGTCCAACCATCAGTGTGTTAACCGGTCTCACACAATCATCTGGAGACAAAATCAACCTATGACCTTCCATGCCCCTAGAACACACTCATGCCAGAGAATCTTATTGCTCCTAGATTCCTCATGACACACTTCTAAACTAATCTTTACCTTTAGTTCAGTCACTCCCTGTATGTGTAACCCTGCAACAAGCACATAATACAATAATAGGATAATGTAGCTAATATTATCCAACTTGGTAAAGAGAAACACAATGGTCAAACCTCCATTGTTCTGCAGCTTACTCAAGACCATACACCCTGGCCTTCTATCTCACGTATCCATTTCTGCTCTTCTTTATCCTGAACATCCATTTGTCTCTCAGTGCTTTCTTCCAGCTAGCAACTCCACCAAAAACTCCCATTTGGTTCTTCTCCAAGGAAATCACATTCCTCATCCATGCCTAACTCCCACTGTTTCCTGGATCTACCTGCTCTGCTTCTTTAACAACTTCCTAGTTCTTAACCTTTAGTGAGCAACAAGTAGTGTAAAGAAGGGAAATGATGAATTTGAGGCTTACTTACCACTTCAGTCCTCCATATGGGCGCTTGAGACTCTTTGACAGCTTGTTATCTGCCCAAAATCCATCTCAGTGACCGATGCTAGTCACATCTCAATCTGCACCTGACTGACGTCAGTTTCATGTGACTGCCTCCTTACTGATGTTGGTTCCCTCTGGCCGACACTGGTTGTTATCTACCCTGAGTCACCGACGTCGATCTGCACAATGCCGACGTCGATCCCTGTCTGGATGCTGACGTCAATTTTCTAACCGATGTCGGTCTCTGTGTTTTGCTTGTGAGAAATGACTTTTTCTCGTGAGCTCCTTTTTAAACAAAACCTTGTCCAAATCACCCTTGCTCTACTCAAAATTCCTCAGCCCCTGTGACTGATACCTGTCTGTCATCTTCTCCTTGAAAACTAAGGCTTTCCTGTTCTTGTTACGAACATCAGATTTCTCAATAAACGTAACTTTCTTCTTCTGCATATAGAAATCATGATCCATGCTTCTCAAAACCAAAAGCATACCCTTTGACTCAAGAACATGCATCTCCTTCTTATCCATGTGACCAAGCCTATTAAGCCATAGCTCTAAATCTACAACTGAAGTAGATAAACCAGAAGGAGAATCAGTAATACAAGTAGATAGATAAAGCGTACCTACTTTCTTACCTCTAGCTACAACAAGTGCACCCTTGGAAACCTTCCAAGAATCTATTATGAGAGTTACTGTGCAACCCTCATCACCCAAACTTCCTACAGAAATCAAACTCTACTTCAGGACTGGGACATGCATGACCTCCTTCAACACCCATGTGTTTCCCGTCTACAATTTCAGCTCCACTTTCCCTTTGCCAACCGTTTGACAAGGCTTACCATCCCCTAAATAAATTTCTCCATAGTCTCCCTGGACATACTCATAAAAAAGTTTCCTATTTGGGGATGCATGACAAGAAGCACTAGAATCTAAAACCCAAGATTCTACTTTATCTAAGGAACATACTAGAGCATCCTGTGCAACACAATCTGCAACATCTACTTCTTCTCCATGTCTTTCATGTTGATCTTCATCCGACTTGCAATTTCTCTTTAAGTGCCCTTGCCTTCCACACATCCAGCAGGTTATTCTGCCATACCTAGATTTGGATCTCTTGCCTATCTTCGACCTTGATCTCCCATGTTCCATCTTCTCTCTTTGCCTTCCCCTACTTTCAACACTCAAAGCATTTCCTGATGATTCACTTGTGCTTTTCCTGCGTATCTCTTCATTCAAGATTACACTCACAATATCATCCACTTTTAAGATTTTAGAAGTAGATGTAGTATTACTTACTGCCATTACCAAACTCTCCCAGCTTTTAGGTAATGAGCACAAGATTAAGAGAGCTCTAATTTCATTGTCAAAAACAATATTGATTGAACTTAACTGGTTTACCAAACCATGGAAATCACTAAGATGACTATGTACAGATCCACCATCCAACATTTGCAAATTAAATAATTGCTTCATAAGAAATACCTTATTCAAAGCTGAGGGTTTTTCATATAAATTTGCCAAAGATTCCATCAACTCTACCATTGTCTTACACTGTGATAAGTTTGAAATCATAGACGATGCAAGACTCAATCTTATAGATCCTAGAGCCTTCTGATCAAGAACGTTCCATTCTTCATCCTTCATATCTGTGGGCTTGCTAGCAACCCCACCCAATGATAAGTACAAATCTTTTTGATATAGATAATCTTCTATCTGCATCCTCCATAATTGGTAGTTCTTGCCATTAAACTTCTCCATTCGTAGTCTACTTTCATCTGCCATTGCTATACTCCCACTCAAACAGAAACCCCTGTGAGTAACCTGTAATCAACACACTAACCATATCTCACACAACCTGTTAGTAAACCCAACCAAAAGCTCTGATACCACTTGTTAGGATCCAACCCCTCAATAGGAGTATATATATGATTACCTTGTATAAGCAACTAAACACGGAATTATACCAGATTGAACAAGTAACTAAAATTCACACATAGCACAGAATATGAGAGACAATACACACACTTGTATTAATACTCATACAAAAAGAAAATACAATAAAGAAGATGCCACTTCTTCTCCACACCTCTCAAAGGATTCCCACACCTCAAGTGTACAGCTATTCTCAATCAAGAGTTCACTCTCCTACCAAAATGGTCCCAACACACAATCCAAACACAGAATTGGTGTTCACCTCCAACTGGTTAGTAATAACCCTCCCAGTACACAAGTACTTCAAAGTACTTCAAGTAGATCTCCCATGAGCTTGCAACAACCTACAATTCAAACCGATCTAACTTATCATGTAGATCTTCTCCTTGATCTTGCAACAACCTACAAATCAATGATCTTAGACTTGGAAGGAACTTCCTTGCCTTCCTCTATTTGCACTAATTACAATACATGCCAATGGGTCTATAAATAGCTCCCATACTAAACAATAACTTAGACTTCTAATTTACAATAATTAGACACACAGCTAAGACCAAAACTAGCCTTTACATGCAAACAGTCGATTCAACGAACTAACTGTTCGTGCAATGAACAATTTTGGAATCACACAGGTGACCGATGTCAGTCCCTGTCTACCTAGAGGTGGGCAACGTCGACCGACTCCTATCGATCTTGATTTCCTTTCTGTTCGCACATGTCGATGTCGGTTGCCTTCTGCACTATACTCTGTCGATGCCGGTCTCCCTGGAACTCAGCAACCTCCTCCATGTTTGCATTGGTTGAAGCTTTTAGCTCCACAAACTAACACCTTTGTAGTTATAAATTAGTCTCATAATCACTGTAATTAGAGGATATATTAACTAAATGAACATCTCGCTTAAAGGATTTAATTTTAACAAGAGATTTATGAAAATGAATTACATACAAGTTCTATGGTTGGGATTGTGAAATTATGTATTCATCATCATGTGATGGATAAATGTTATAAGTTGTTAGGTATTTTTATTGGAGTTATCTTTAGTAGACACATCAATATTATTAAATATTTGAGGGGATAAAGATAAATTATTGTAGAAGATTTTTAACACCCCAAAATCATTGCATACAAAGTCTTGTTCTATGTAGGAAGCTCCATTGACATTACAGGGGAAGAATTTTAATATCATCATTGATCGAAGGTATGGTCCTATATCATGGTAGGAGAGATGGAGGGAGCCATTAATATATGTAACGTGGTAATCTATGGTATTAAAAATAGTTTGTAACTCATAGGGTTTGTCATCATTAGACTCTAAAAGAGTAAGTTGGAGGTTAGGATGCATATTGAAAAACTTAAGGAGAAGAGGAATATTGATATGAAAATTGGTGGGGATGTGATACTATGTTTTGGGATTAGGTATCTTGAGACCTCATGTGTTGGGATATACTTCATGCTTGTAATGATTTCCGTCATGATTGAAATATATGCACTAGATACTAGAATATGCAATAGCTATCATGCGATGAGTCTAAGGACGACCTACAATAATATTATTAGAAAGTAATAGATTTAAAACCATCAATTTAGCACATGTTATATTGGGTCCGATAGTGATAGGGATCCAAATGAAACCAAGAGTATTTTGATTGGTTTTGTCAAATCCATGACATGTGAGTCATGTTTGATTAGGGTCAATTTTGGAACATCCAAGTTGTTGGATTAACAAAGGGTAAGTAAAATTGATTCTAAAGCCTTCATCCATTATAACTTTCCTTATTAAAGTGTGTTTGATCACAATATTAATAAAGAGGGGTGGGTTATTAGCTTTAAATAGGATTTCATCATTAATCATGTCTTCTTAGGGAAACTCTATGGGGATTTTCATAGGGGAAAAAGGTTTAGAAATGGTTTTTATAGCATGGATTCCATCGGTACAGGAATTCAAAATGTTGGGTATGTAGTTTGATTTCACTAGATGGGGATTCTTTGATGTCTTTAAATTATTGCATGAGGAATTTAATATGATAAGGTAATGTTATCATGAGTTCCATTTGAGGAATTTTATAAGGAATGGTTTCATATAATAAATTACATGGTTATTTAGGAGTAGAGACATAATGAGATTTATTTAGGATTGGTGAATTTGGAAGGTACGCTAGTAAAAGGATTGGAAACACTAAGTTGAGGCTCTGATCATGGATCAAACTCATTACCTAATTATGGGTTAGAAGGTGATGTATTTGTGGTAGAAGAATTTTTAAGGAATTATTCCTTAGGGGAATGATATTTGTGAGTGGGTTTACAATGATAGTTAATGTTTAAATCATTCAAAGATCTAGAATTAGTGTAATAATGATTGTATTCAACATCAATAACACAATAAAATTAATTGAAATGTTGTGTATTAGGATCGAATGAGTTTTGAGGTTTATGGATTGTAGATTTAGGATTATAAGATCAATTTTTAAAGGATTTAAGGTATTCATTATGACGTTCTTTGATAATGAAATCATGGTTGAATTTTTTATCCTAATATGGTATTTACTACAATTTTTTGGAGTGGGTGAAAGGTTTCATGAGAGAAATCAATATTGGCATGAAACCAAGAAAACTTGTTAGGATCATACCATGATGGAAGGGAGGTGGTAGCATATATATATGGTTTAAATGGAGATAACAAATTTTTAACCTCCTACATACTAAACTAAGGTTGGGAGGGAAGTTGTTTATTTGATTTAGATGCTCCCACCTAAGGTTGAGGATGTTTGTTTAAATAATGATTAGTGGTGATTGCATTGGTTGTAGTTTTAAAATATTTATTTTTGGTATTTTGATATGGTTCAAATTGAGTCATAGGGAAGTATTATAATTTATATTGGTCAAAAGCCTCTTCTAAGGTTTAAGGGGAAAATATCATAACATTGTACTGAAGAGGGAATTTAAAATCAACAACAAAGATCTTGAAAAGGTTATCATCATTCATGTTATAATCTGCTCTATATTCTAGAGACTTCCATTGCTTGATGAAAGTGTGGGTAGATTCATTAGGATTTGATTAAAATTAATGAAGTTTCTAAGTATATTTTAAGGAATTTTATTATGTTGTAATTAATTAACTAAAGCATTGACTAAATCCTCTAGTTGTTGAATGGAATTTTGGGGAAGTTGATTGTATCATTCTAGCACATCCCCAACAAAGGTTTTGGCTAGCAGTTTGGTAATAGCATAAGTGTTAGTTTGAACCCATTCCTTATAGATATTTACAAAGGTTTTAATATGTAAAGTAGGATATTTAGTCCTATCATATGTTATAGTTGGATAAATATTTCCAATGTTTATGGACATAATGAAGGGAGGCGACGATTCATTTTTAAGGTTTTGAAGCATCTTGTAATGCATTAGTGGTTGAGGATTGATGTTTCCATTAGAATATCTAAGAGGGGTGATATATTTAAGATTTTTTTGGTTTATGATGATTTGAGTAAGTTTTATATACATTTTAAAATTGTGGTTTTACATTTGGAGCATTTCATTTCTACAAAAAGATTACATACGGGCCATTTGCTAGACCATATATGCAAAGATTTATGATGCGTCCAAGGACAGATTTGTATTTTAATTATAAGTGGTTTAAGGAGGATTGGAATATGATGGAGGATTATGTGGGGGGTCCCAACATTGGTCTTCAGAGGAATATTTATAATGTTGTTATTAGTTATCCCAACTGTTGTAGCGGATGATGGAATATTGATGAGACTTCCATTCTTATTTGGGGTATAGATGGTGTTGTCATATATATTATTAATAAGTTAGGTATGATCCTATATATCCTTAATTTAGATGATTTCAACCATGTTATATTTTATAGGTATAAATTAATGCTAAGATAAATTGCACCATGAGGTATTTTACTCAATGGTAGATAAGGTAGGAATGAAAGAGTAACCTTATAGAATCTGAGTAGATTAAGGCTTATAAATAAAATTATAAGAGGTGACATCATGGTGAAGGAAGATAAAAGTTTGATGAAAAATATTGATTTTTAATAATAAAACTCCTTATTTAGTGGTTGTTCTCAAAAATAAATTCCCATCACAAATGCATTGAAAAAAAGCTCAGTTAGGAAAAACTGATAGTATTAAGCAGGCCGATACAGTTAGTTACTAGATTTTAAAAACATAATGTATCATGCATGATGATATAGTTTATAACTATAGTTGAACCTAATATACAAATTGTATCACGTTGGCTGATTAAAGTTAGGAAAAAAGTGGATAAATTGGTGATTGATCATAATGACTATATCAGGTTGGTAGATACAATAGGCAATAAAATGATAAAATTAGTCGATTAGTATGGTAGATGATTAGAACTATATTTGTCAGGAATCTAGAACAACAAACATGCTCTGATGCCACTAGTTGGGATCTTGCTTCTCAGAAAAAGCACAGTATGATTACCAAGTATAAGCAATTGAATATGCGGAAATAACCAGAAACACAAGTAACTAGAATTCACCAATAGCACAGAATATGAGAGACAATACACTATCTTGTATTAACACTAACAGAAAAGAATACAACAAAGAGCCGCCACACTCTTTCACCTTACAGAGATTCGCCACACCTCAAGTGTTCAGTAATTCTTCTCACACACACTCTCCTACACAAAAAACGGTCCCAACAACCAACTCACACACAGAATTGGTGTTCACCTCACCAACCAGTCAGTAATAACCCTGCCGGTACATCAAGCACTCTATAGCACTTCAAGCTGATCTCTCATGAACCTGCAACCTGCAATTCAAAGACCAAACTTACATGTAGATCCCCAATGAGCTTGCAACAACCTGCAACTCACAGATCTTACAACTAGAAGGAACTCTTCCTTTCTATCTCATACCTTATACAATACATGCCAATGGGTCTATAAATAGATCTCTAACTCAAACATTAACTTAGACTCTTAATTTAGACAATAGTCCTCGCAGCACAAGACTCTAACTGGTCTCAACATGCAAACTCTTCGTTCACTTAACTAACTGTCCGTGAAACGAGCAGTTCTGGAACACACAGGCGACCGACGTCGGTCCCTGCTTGTCTGGTTCTGCCGACGTCGGCCGACTTCCTGCCGTCGCCGGTGGCCTTCTGCACTGGTCCCTGCCGACGTCGGTCCTGATGTCGACGCCGGTTACTGTAGAACTCAGCAACCATCTGTTCCTCAGTTTGCAAAGGTTGAAGCTTTTAGCTCCACAACCTAACAATCTCCCACTTGGAGATAAACAGCTGCAACCTGTACATGTACCTGTACACCGTCTAGTTTGTTACCTTGGCTATGTATCCATCTTCAAAATCATCCTTGAAGACCAACCACCACAAAATCCGTGGTGCAAACCCTGTCATCCAAATTACCTGCCACATCCACATCTACAACCATGTAGAAATAAACCTGAACTTGCATAGCATGTGCACCTGCTACTAGTCCCTGTAAGAGTCCACTGAACTGACCTCCAATGGTTCTCTCCTGGATTGGCTCCTAACTTGTGACAACTCCCACTGCTTGGGAAAACTCAGGTTTAGTACATATCGTGCACTCAACCTCATTATGTGAATCAAGACACCTGTTCTATGAACTGTCTAACCATCAGTGTGCTAACCGGTTTCACACAATCATCCTGAAACAAAGTCAACACATGACCTTCCATGTCTCTAGAACACACTCTTGCCAAAGAATCTTGCTGCTCCCAGATCCTCCATGACAAACACCTGAACTAGCTTTACCTTTAGTTCAGCAATCCCTGTATATGTAACCCTGCAACAAGCACATCATACAGAAAATAGGATAGTGTAGCTAATACTATCCAACCTGGTAAAGAGAAACACAATGAACAGACCTCCATTGCCCTGCAGCTAATACAAGATCAAATACCCTGATCTTCCATCTCATGTATCTATTTCCGCTCTTCTTCATCCTTAACATCCATTCATCTTTCAGTGCTTACTTCCAGCTGGCAACACTACCCAAAACACCTGTTTGGTTCTCCTCCAAGGAATCACATCCTCATTCAAGCCTAGCTCCCACTGTTTCCTAGATCTACCTGTTCTGCTTCTTCAATAACTTCCTGGACCTATGCCATAAGTGAGCAACAAGTAGTGTAAAGAAGGGAAATGACGAATTTAAGAACTTACTTACACCTTCAGTCCTCCATATGGGCGCTTGAGACTCCATAACAGCTTGCTGTCCACCCAAAATTCATCTCAGTAACCGATGCCGGTCACATCTCAGTCTACAGCCGACCGATGTCGGTTCCCTGCGACTGCCTCTCCACCGACGTCGTTTTCCCCTGGCCGACGCCGGTCTCTGTCTGCCCCGAGTCACCGACGTCGGGCTGCACATAGCCGACATCGGTCCCTGTCTAGACACCGACGCCAGTTTTCCTGTCGACGTCGGTCTCTGTGTTTTTTCTTGTGAGACCTGACT
Organism: Torreya grandis; assembly: GCA_037957365.1. Classification (NCBI taxonomy): domain Eukaryota; kingdom Viridiplantae; phylum Streptophyta; class Pinopsida; order Cupressales; family Taxaceae; genus Torreya; species Torreya grandis. The sequence continues at coordinate 1,908,044 of JARHVA010000099.1, read as the reverse complement.
TTTTCCCGCGAGCTCCTTTTGGATCAAACCCTTGTCCAAAACACCCTTGCTCTGCTTAGAATTCCCCTGCACCTTGTGCTGAACTCTGTCCGTCACTTTCTCCTTGAAAACCAAGGCTTTCCTGTTCTTGTCACTAACATCGGATTCCTCAAGAAATCTCACCTTTTTCTTCTGCGTACAGAAACCACGATCCATGCCTTCCGAATCCGAAAGCATATCCTTTGAATCAAGAACCAGCATCTCCTTCATATCTATGTGACCAAGCCTATCAAGCCACATCTCCGAATCTACAGCTGAAGTAGATAACCCAGAAGAAGAATCAGTAAAACAAGTAGATAGATAAAGCGTACCTACTTTCTTACCTCTAGCTATAACAAGTGTACCCTTGGTAACCTTCCAAGAGTCCGCTGTGAGAGTTACTGTGCAACCCTCTTCACCCAAACTTCTAACAGAAATCAGATTCCGCTTCAGAACTGGGACGTGCATGACCTCCTTTAACACCCATGTGTTACCTGTCTGCAGTTTCAGCTTCACTTTGCCTTTGCCAACAATCTGACAAGACTTACCATCCCCTACACAAATTTCTCCAAAATCTCCCTGGACATACTCATGAAAAAATTCCCTATGTGGGGATGCATGAAAAGAGGCACCAGAATCTAATACCCAAGATTCTACTTTATCCAAAGAACATACCAGAGCATCCTGTGTAATGTAACCTGCAGCATCTGCTTCTTCTTCATGTTCTTCATGCTGATCTGTACCCGATCTGCAATCTCTCTTTAAGTGCCCTTGCTTTCCACATTTCCAGCAGGTTATTCTGCCATACCTGGACTTGGATCTCTTGCCAGTCTTCGACCTTGATCTCCCACGCTCTATCTTCTCTCTTGGCCTTCCTCTTCCTTCAACACTCAAAGCATCTCCAGATGATTCACCTGTGCTTTTCCTGCGTATCTCTTCGTTCAAGATTACACTCACAATATCATCCACTTTTAAGACTTTTGAAGGAGACACAGTATTAGAAACTGCCATTACCATACCTTCCCAACTTTCAGGTAATGAACACAAGATTAAGAGAGCTCTTATTTCATCATCAAATACAATATTGACTGAACTTAACTGGTTTACTAAACCATGGAAATCACTAAGATGGCTATGAACAGATCCACCTTCCAACATTTGCAAATTAAATAAACGCTTCATAAGAAATACCTTATTCGAAGCTGAGGGTTTTTCATATAAATTTGTCAAAGATTCCATCAACTCCACCGTTGTCTTACACTGTGATAAGCTGGAAATCACAGATGATGCAAGACTCAATCTAACAGATCCCAGAGCCTTCCGATCAAGAACCTCCCATTCTTCATCTTTCATATCCGAGGGTTTGCTAGCAACCCCACCCAACGGTAAGTACAAATCTTTCTGATACAGATAGTCCTCAATCTGCATCCTCCATAATTGGTAGTTCTTGCCATTGAACTTCTCCATTCGTAGTTGACTACTTTCTGTCATTGCTCAACTCCCACTCAAACAGAACCCTGTGAGTAACCTGTAATCAAAACACACTACCCAGATCTACACCAATCTGTTAGTATCCCAACCAAAAGCTCTGATACCGATTGATGGTATCAAGCTTAAGAACTTACAACCAAGGCTCTGATACCAGTTGTCAGGAATCTAGAACAACAAACATGCTCTGATGCCACTAGTTGGGATCTTGCTTCTCAGAAAAAGCACAGTATGATTACCAAGTATAAGCAATTGAATATGCGGAAATAACCAGAAACACAAGTAACTAGAATTCACCAATAGCACAGAATATGAGAGACAATACACTATCTTGTATTAACACTAACAGAAAAGAATACAACAAAGAGCCGCCACACTCTTTCACCTTACAGAGATTCGCCACACCTCAAGTGTTCAGTAATTCTTCTCACACACACTCTCCTACACAAAAAACGGTCCCAACAACCAACTCACACACAGAATTGGTGTTCACCTCACCAACCAGTCAGTAATAACCCTGCCGGTACATCAAGCACTCTATAGCACTTCAAGCTGATCTCTCATGAACCTGCAACCTGCAATTCAAAGACCAAACTTACATGTAGATCCCCAATGAGCTTGCAACAACCTGCAACTCACAGATCTTACAACTAGAAGGAACTCTTCCTTTCTATCTCATACCTTATACAATACATGCCAATGGGTCTATAAATAGATCTCTAACTCAAACATTAACTTAGACTCTTAATTTAGACAATAGTCCTCGCAGCACAAGACTCTAACTGGTCTCAACATGCAAACTCTTCGTTCACTTAACTAACTGTCCGTGAAACGAGCAGTTCTGGAACACACAGGCGACCGACGTCGGTCCCTGCTTGTCTGGTTCTGCCGACGTCGGCCGACTTCCTGCCGTCGCCGGTGGCCTTCTGCACTGGTCCCTGCCGACGTCGGTCCTGATGCCGACGCCGGTTACTGTAGAACTCAGCAACCATCTGTTCCTCAGTTTGCAAAGGTTGAAGCTTTTAGCTCCACAACCTAACAATATTTTGATAGTTGATGTAGTTAGGAAAACACATATGATTACATTAAATTGGTTGATGCAATCATCACACACATAACTATATTAGGCTAGATGATGAAATTACCACACAACATAAAATGGTATTAGGCTAGCCAATACATTCTTCAATATAAGCAAACTAAAAATTTAATGAACCACTAGTAAAAATCAAAGTAGGGAGGTAAACTAGACAAAGAGTGTATTTGAATTATAGGCTCTTAGATATATTGATCAAACTGTAAATCATGAACACAATCGAGAAGGCACTAACCATAGAGGATTCCACCATTATTGTGACTATATTATCCTATCTCTAAGGTATGTTGACATTAACTTACCAGGGTTAATTGCTTACTGATGCACTACAAAATAGAATAGATGGAAGGCTTCCTAAAAGTTCAAAACAAAAATCCTAGAAATTTCTAATGTATTTAGATGCATTTAAAAATTCAAGTACATATTTAGTTATATTTAATGGATTAAGTATTGGTGTAGTACCCCTCACATAATGGTGTAGGTAAAATTGACAACTACTTGGCCCATAATGATAACTCCTATGAGTTTTAAAACTATCAAAACACAATTTATTGAAAGATAAAATAAAATAAATAGCAAAAATGATATGTGTCAAAATCAAAATTTACAACATGAAATTAATTTTAAAAAGTAAATAAAATGGCATTGGGTTGGCCAATACAATAAAAAATAGAAAACAATCAAATAAAACTATATTTGTCTAGTTGATACAATTAGAATCACACATATAACTATATTGAAATAGATGACCAACCTTGGATAAGAGATAGATTGGAAGTTCCATGTCCCCAACATTGGAGAAAAGGTGAGTTTCCACCTAGCAATTGAGATTATATGAATTATGCAACCCAATGATACTTATAACTTGGTGAGGTTGGCTGATACAATCAAGCCCACCTTGAAAACATGGCAAGATTGAGTGATTTAATCACCTCAACCATACCAAACCATCTATTGTAGTATACTGACTTAATAAAAATCTGTAAAAGTTCTCTGGGTAACAGTATGCAAAACTGTGTTATGGTAACAAACCATATAAGAGTTTTGAAAATATGAAAATGATTTATATTTTACAATATTAGGCACATGTTGTATAACATATGCACCTTAGATATTTATCATGATGAAACTATGTATAACAATGCCATTAATGTATAGAATTATGTCAAAATTGTAAATTTGAATCATATAACTATGTGATTTAGCTGATTCATAAAACTATGTAAGTTTGGAAAACATCATTCCAAAGTATACCCCCACTATATGTTGACCCATTTTTCCCACAGGCAAAATCTCGGTCAACTTCTTCACTTGTTGTTCAAATGCCAGTCATTTTTGGGTTCAGCGAGTTCAGAGAGTTCATTTCATGCCTGGGTTCAACAGTTCAACGTCCTTGGTTCATTGGTGCACACGGCTTAACACTAAGGCAGGCGCTTCGAGGAGGAAATTAGGTGAGGTTCAAGTTAATCAAATTTGGGCACATTTCAAGGCCAAAAGCCCACAGCTTGATACAAAAAAGCCCACGGCTTAATACAAAGGCAAAGACATAAGGCAGCCTGCAAAGGACACGAGAAGGCCCGTCAGCAGTCAAACAACCAACATGGACCCGATTAGAAGGCAGAGGAGCAAGTTGCATAAAAGTTTAGGAAAAGAAGCCAACAAGCCCGATGACGTCTCCAAGGCCGTCAAATTTAATGAAATAGAATAGTCGTTGGGTTTTCAAACATTGAAAAAGGGAAAAGGGCCTGAATGTAGTGACCCGCCAAGGAGTTCACCTAAAGGGCCAAGTGGCCAGAAAAGACAAGGATGCAGAAGAAGACAAAACAAAGTGACAGACAAGGAGATGACATGGCATAGAAGTGACAAGGCAATCCAAATGGCAAAGTGCAGGTGATTTATTGCCTGCTAATTCCAAATGGTGCAAACAACATACAGCAGGGCCCGTGCATTTTAAAAAGGGGACAAATTTCATCTATTGGCAGAAAAGAGGTGCGACCCATGCTTCTACATTAAAGCTCGAATGCCAAAGTCAAATTTGGCAATTATACAACATGGTTCCAATAGGCTTCTTCTAGGATGATGACAACACAACAATGTTTCTTCTTTCAAATGGGACGCGATAGGCCAACTTGTCAACAAAGTGCCAAGTTTCTTTCTCTTTTCTTCTATATATTATAACTTCTCATTTTTGAGAAGGATCAGTTCTTCCACTTTTGTAAAGAGCACAGCTCTACAAAATTTCACCTGAATCAAATAAAATGTAATTTTTTACCTCAATTTGGATAGATGTTTTAGAGTATGCATTGAATGTTTGTCTGTGTCCAGTCATCATTTCTTGATGCTCTCACAGGTTTAACACCAGCCGACCTGTCATCTAAAAGGTGCCATCTCTGTAGCTAAAAGGAGAAGAGCAGACATTTTAGAAGACCCGAATAGAAGGAGTCACTTACAGTGTGCATTTCACAGCACCTCAGTGATTATTTTTTGTCTCCTATGTTTTCATGTAACCCTCCCTGCCAGTTTTTAGCAGCCTGGTCCCTTTCTACCAAATGTGTAGTGTATGCCTATATTTGTCTGGTTCTGAGAGTGGATGTGTGAAGGCCAACCCTTGTTTTTTGGTGCATCACCTCTTTTAGAGTAGGCTTTTTTTTTCCTGCATTTTCTTTCTCCCTTTTCATCCCCCCCTTTTTTATATCTATATATATGTGTTTTATTTTTGTTGGAAATAACATGATGCATCAAAGGGAGCTAGCCCTTATCTAGAGACTCTCCTCCAGCTTCGTCAGTTCCACAGGTGAGAGGAGAGTTTCCATGTTGCGGGGAGAAGGTAGGAGCTAGGCCTCCTTGCCCCGGGTGCAATCTCTAGCATCAACAGTTTTGGCACGCTCGGTGGGACCACAAGTTTTTAATCAATAAAGTTGTAGGGTTACTCACTGATCCTATTACAGCAAAGGAACCACCAATATAACACTGTGCGTGTCAACAGTTCTGGCATGCCTAATGGGACCCAAGTTTTCAATGAAGTTAAGTTTCAGGATTGATGCTGGTCCTATTATAGTAAATCGAGTTTCTTCAGCATCTGGTGACTCTGAGTTATATCCGTTGGTTAAGCATCCTGGTACCATCAAGAAGCACATTTTTTGGTATGTGTAAATTCCATCATTTTAAGCTATGAACTCTATTTTTTTTGGCCAGCATGGCTATGATCCTTACCAGCCTTATGGCGATCCTTATCATGCCCAATATGGCTAATCTCAACCCTACTACGAGCTATATCACCCTTGTGCTCAGTCTTCTCAATATGTCACTTCTCCCACTCAACCCAATCTTTTCGCCAATCAACCAGTTTCTGCCTTCAAGTGAGCATTGTTGGGATACAACAAATATGTAATTGATCTTAACACCAGAAAGGGGTACGGCCAAGATATTCCTGATCATATCATCCATCAAGTGAGGAATGCGCTGGATCAGGTTAAGAAAGAATGGGCTCCTATTGAAAGAGCAAATTGGCACAGGCTTACAGGTGAGATGCTGGATGTGAGTGGTTTAATTGCATCTATGGAGGAGAAGTTGAGTGTGCATGAGAGGCAGCCTTACCAAGTCTATCAACCTGCATACTCACTGCCCAAAGCATCATATCAGTCATATACAACCCTTGTTCTTGAGCCAAGTCGACCCTGTCAAAGTCCGTTCTCCAATCATGTTGAGGAGAGGTCTGAAATAGCAAACCTTGTGTTTAAGGCCAATCTTGATAGACAGATCGAATTGGCAAATCTTTAGATGCAACAGTCCATCTTGGCAGTGAGGGAAGTGGAATCTAAATCTTCACTGCCCTCTCACATTATGGCCTCATCAACCCCAAAGGAGATGCCCAGTCTGAATTTCTTGAGCTGGGATCAAGTGGTTGAGTCACGAAACAACAAGGGGGCGAAAGACATTGTCCAAGAGTGTGAGGTACAAGATCAGGTTAGTCCTTTTCAAGTTCCCTCCACCCTTCTTCAGGAGGCTCCTTGCATTTCACTACAATCTTCATGCACTCCCCATCTCTATGGTGTTTCCCACGAGCTCCAAGAAGTGCAAAATGAGGATTATCTGGCTAAACAGGTTGGGGAATTAGAGGCTAAGATGAGACTACTGAGAGAAAGAATGGTGGAGCTTTTAGACCCTGCAGAGGAGCCTGTCTTGAGGGAAGCAAGTGAAGAGGAGTATGCTCAGTTCATGATTGATCAAGGAGACTCCATGAGTGTGGATGAGGAGGAGATCACCTTAGGTGACATGGAGGAGCATGGGCAATCTCTTGTTCATGTTTTAAATGATTCATTTGAAGCCATTGAGGCAGGCTGCACTGTTCTTCAAGGAGGCTATGAGTTGGATAAGAATGAAGAAGGCAACATTGGCTTTCAAACAAGCATGTAAGGAGGTGGTAGTTCTTCAAATTTATCCCTTCAAGAGGTTGGTGAATATGAGGACACTTTCTTCAAAATCATCAAGAAGGATGGTCGTACAGTGGAACCCGAGCATGAGGCAAAGGAGAACGAGCCATTCAATGATGCATATCAGGAGGCTTTTGGTGATGAGCTGGCAGCAATTGACTTCTTGATGGGATGCACCAACCTGAAGGATCAACATTCAACAAGCTTCCCAGAACAAATAGAGTACACATATGTTGGGAGCATGTTCAAATTTGTTTCACTCGGATACCAGCCAACTCAGGTGACAGGCAAGAAGAGCAATTCACCAACTCTCTTCTTCATTCAGCTACTTGCCTACCTCCACAAGTCTTATTTCTAGGAAGGGGACTTAAGAAATTTTCCCTTTGATCCAGGAGGAAGGCGAACATTCTTGGTTAGTTGTATATAATAGTTTGCTTTCAGTTGTTTTTTCTGCTTTCCCTAAGTGCAGTTATACAGGTAGTGTTTTTAGCCTTGTGTGTTTCCCTTTGCTTGGGGTAAAGGCTTCATATTTGATTCTCAAATCTTTTGGGGCTATTGCTAACTTTCGTTATAGCTGCATCTGACTCTGTGCCCAATGGATTTTAAGGCAACTGGTTCTAAGCATAACAAACATGCTTCCCCTGTGAGTCACCAAAATGTTGACCCATTTTGCATGCAGGCAAAATCTCAATCAACTTCTTCACCTGCTATTCAAATGCCAGTCATTTTTGGGTTTAACGAGTTTAGAGAGTTCATTTCATGCTCGAGTTCAACGGTTCAACGTCCTTGGTTCATTGGCACACACAGCTTAACACTAAGGCAGGCGCTTCAAGGAGGAAATTAGGTGAGGTTCAAGTTAATCAAAGCCGGGCACATTTCAAGGCCAAAAGCCTGCGGCTTGATACAAAAAAGCTCACGGATTAATACAAAGGCAAAGACATAAGGCAGTCCACGAAGGACACGAGAAGGCCCGTTACCAGTCAAACAGCCAGCATGGACTCGACTAGCAGGCAGAGGAGCAGGCTACGTAAAAGTTTAGGAAAAGAAGCTAGCAGGCCTGATGATGTCTCCAAGGCCATCAAATTTAATGAAATAGAATAGCCGTTGGGTTTTCTAACATTGAAAAAGGGAAAAGGGCCTGAATGTAGTAACCCGCCAAGGAGTTCGCCTAAAGGGCCAAGCGGCCAGAAAAGACAAGGATGTAGAAGAAGACAAAAAAAAGTGACAAACAAGGAGATGAGATGGTGCAGGAGTGACAAGGCAGTCCAAATGGCAAAGTGTAGGTGATTTATTGCCTGTTAATTCCAAATGGCACAAACAACATACAATAGGGCCCGTGCATTTAAAAAAGGGGACAAATTTTCATCTATTAGTAGAAAAGAGGCGCGACCCATGCTTCTACATCAAAGCTCGAACGCCAAAGTCAAATTTGGCAATTATACAGCATGGTTTGAGTAGGCTTCTTCTAGGATGATGACAACACAATAGTGTTTCCTCTTTCAAATGGGACGCGACAGGCCAACTTGTCAAAAAAGTGCCAAGTTTCTTTCTCTTTTCTTCTATATATTGTAACTTCTCATTTTTGAGAAGGAACAGTTCTTCCACTTTTGTAAAGAGTGCAGCTCTACAAAATTTCACCTGAATCAAATAAAATGCAATTTTTTACCTCCATTTGGATAGATGTTTCAGAGTATGCATTGAATGTTTGTCTGTTTCCAGTCATCATTTTTTGATGCTCTCATAGGTTTAACACCAGCCGACCTGTCATCTAAAAGGTGCCATCTCTCCAGCTGAAAGCAGAAGAGTGGACATTTTAGAAGACCAGAATAGGAGTCACTTACAGTGTGCATTTCACAGCACCTCAGTGATTGTTTTTTGTCTCTTGTGTTTTCATGTAAGCCTCCCTGCTAGTTTCTAGCAGCTTGGTCCCTTCCTACCAAATGTGTAGTGTATGCCTGCATTTGTCTGGTTTTGAGAGTGGATGTGTGAAGGCCGACCCTTGTTTTTTGGTGCATCACCTCTTTTAGAGTAGGTTTGTTTTTTCCTACATTCTCTTTCTCCCTTTTCATCCCCCCCTTTTTTATATCTATATATATATGTGTGTGTGTGTGTGTGTGTGTGTTTTATTTTTGCTGGAAACAACACGATGCATCAAAGGGAGCTAGCCCTTATCTAGAGACTCTCTCCTCCAGCTTCGTCAGTCTCACAGGTGAGAGGAGAGTTTCCAGGTTACGAGGAGAAGGCAGGAGCTAGGCCTCCTTGCCTCGGGTGCAATCTCCAGCGTCAACACTATATATGAAAAAATATAAAAATTGATATAAGTAACAATGTGGAGAACATGTTTCTAAAGCATTCTTCCATTGTAATCTAGAAATGTTAAATACTAAATAAGTGTAGAGAACACACTTCCAAATCATGCCCCCAATTTCTCTAAAAACTTTGATTATGTGTGGAAGTAATGCCCATATGACATGCCCCCACTGAATCTAAAAATTATGTTGAGTTTTGAGAAACATGTCTCTATGACATGTACCCATTGGTATGTCCCCTGTTTGAGGTGAGGGAAAGATAGGAACTGGTAGTTACCTCACCTCAAAAGGATAAGACAATTATATAATTTGAGAATGTAACCATGTAGCATTTAGAAGGAACAAGTCTAGGTAGATATAGAATTGTAGTACATAGAACAATGTGATCACATTAAGGCCTAAAATGCATGATAAATATCATGGCAACATAAGTGTCAACAATACAAGTTCAAAAATAAAATCAAGCACACACATAAGATCACTCAAAATAAAGTCAAAATACAATGTTCCAAGGAGATTGCAAATAAGGGGCATGTTCAAATGATGTACAATCGAAGGGATATGAGTTATTCAAATGTCTATGAAATTAATAATGACATATTCACATGTCCATTCACAAACAATGACATATGTAAATGTCAAATAAATAATACATAGGCACAAGGGATGTAAATAAAGGAGCATATTCAAATGATCGAACAAACAAGATAAAACATTCAAGGAAGTGCATAAAGGAAAACATAAACAACTAGCATACACATGTGTTACTATCTCATTGATTGAGTGTGTTATAAAAAAATGTTGGGTTTACCAAATTTTTAACCCTAATATGGATACATTAGATGTGGAATACTAACTTGTGGTATATAGGGTTAAGAATATAGATATGAAATGGTGATAATCAAATTGATAGAAGGCCAAATAGATGATAAACTCAGATATAAGCATATGTTGAATTCATAAAACTAAGCTAGTCTAAATATGGAAGTTACCATTAAGCTATGTATTGAAATGACATATAAAACAAGGTACTTAGTTAGTTCTGATGCTAACACAAAGTTGGATCTAGAAAAAGTAGGAAGAGAGCTAGAAGATAGTTCTGAAATAGTCAACAAATTCTAGATCTGGCATTTTTGGAACTCTAAACACTAGTGTCATCTTGGGATGGTTATGTCGATGCTATTGTCTAGATCTGATGCAAGTTTAAGGTATGAAATACATGTCACAAGAGGATTCAACCACTTTGATGTTTCTAAGATTTTATTCTCCTTTGCTCTAGTGCATTCAAATCTAGGTCTGGACTATCGCTCCTTATAAAATGGTAAAACCCTAGTTCCCCATATTCATAATGACCTTAGGGGGAATGGGTTAGTGGGTACACGGTGCTAAGATGACCCCAAAGACCCCGATGTTAGTGGGCATTACCTACATAGCCAATACTCTAGAATAGGGCCTAAGACTCATATAGTTCTCCCCTACGTGTTGGATTGTGTGTGAATTATGAAATGTGTGTAAATCAAGTACAATAATGATCTAGCTTGTAACTTGACAAATTGGGCTCTTCGGATACTCCTTTAGTACTTCAAACCTATAGATGTGTTGTATCAATGGATGATATGGAAAAAGGAAACTTTATCCAATTGAATGCTTGATATATACTACTTTGAATAAGTTGCCTTGGTCTCTTTGGTATTTTTCTAGGTGAAGAATGAGTGAGGGTTGATCTTATATGTATATCAATCACTTTAGAGTATAAGTCACATTAAATCACTTAGGTTAACCCTTAGGATATGTTTCATTTACAAATTGGATGACTTTTAAGGCACTGGACACTTGCATCGAGATAAGAAACTAACATCGATGCTATTATTTATCCTAGACATTAGCATCCATTAAGAAGGAAAACATGTACAAGATCATAACTTGTAGAGGTGGAAGATAAGTACATTTTAAGCATTCTACGAAAGAGAGAAGGTCTGTGTCATCAACATAGGACCATTCAGACTAAGAGATAATCCAAGGGGTACAAGATAGAGTAGATGTGAGGCTTACAAAAGTAGGAATAGTGTAGAACTAAGAGGAACAACCAAGGTTTGAGTTTGCCAAGTGTACAAGACTGATATGTTATATAATCATATAATAGTGTCTAAAAAACTCTTAGAGAGCCTAAAATAAAGTGGGTTCATCACATTGTAGATAGAAATAAATCAACTACACCTAATTGTGACATCAAAAAATGCAAGACATTCAACAATGCCAAGTAATACATGTGCAATATAACAAAAATGCCTACTTAATTATTTTAAATGTAATAATAAAGAAAACACATGGTTTAGAGGTGTATTTTTAATAACATGAGATCTAGGGGAAATCATAGGAATGTGAATGTGGAAATATGCACCCATAACTATAAGGACCATGTTTAAAAATCTGAAATTGGACAGTAACAAAGGTAAAAAACATCGAGGGCATTCAAGACATGTACAAAGCACCAAGTGTTTTCTAAATAACTAGCAGATAGGCCATGAAAAGAATTGACAATTATACTTCTTTGGTCTTGATGTCTGGTTTCCTTGCTCTGATCTACACACTATGATAATTTTGACAATTATACTTGTTTGGTCTTGATGTTTGGTTTCCTTGATCTGATCTACACACTATGATAATTTTAACCTACAAAATAAATTTTCTTCTCCTTTCCCTTGAATGGAAATAGTACTTGAACTGAAATAAATTAATGTGAGATTTTGGGGGCCTATAGGGGTGAATACAAATATAATCTATTTATTTTTCATTTCCCCAAATGCTAGAAAGTACTATGTAAAAATATGTCAAAAACTAGTAAATTTATTAGAAGAAATAACATGAACAATGTGTTGAACCCTAGGTAGTACACTAAAAGTGTTCTAAAATAAATAATAACTTCAACAATGATAATGATTTTGTGACCTTTTTGGAATGTCTATGAGTGCTTAATAGATTCTCTATGAATGCATGATAACTTCTTTTTTATTTCTCTTGCTAAATGAACTACAATATCTATGTATGTTTAAACAAAATGAATTAAAAATAAGAACCTATTAAGGAGAAATCAACATCAAAACTTCTAAAAAGTAGGGAAAAATGAGATAAAGGAGATGTGTACACCCTAACAAAATAAGGAGCAAAAGAGGGCCTGCAAGCTTCAAGGGTGCTTCAGACCCTTGGGGGCGCTCAGACACAACCTGAGAAAACAAAAAATAAAGACAAAAAAGGAAGATAAAATGGGAGAGACACGACAACAAGCAACAAATGCACCAATAACACTTATCTGTAAATAGTTTTCGACAAATAGACAAGCACATTAAAAACATGCATTTTAACATCTAATAAATTCCATGGAGCCTTTTTTTGAAGGTCTATATTTTTCAATTTTTTTTTAGGTTGTGGGTCCTAAATTTTGAGATTTTTCACCCATTGTGTGCCAGTGTGCGCATCAATATAATATTAATTTCAATTCAAATAGTTTAAAAATACATAAGTAAAATTGTATATTTATGATATATAGTAAATGAACACAAGTAACCAATGTGAGCATTTAGAAAAGGCATTCAAGAATCTAAGGACATTGAAAGTGCGTCAAGCCTTTACTACTATATTCTAAAAACATTTAAACATTCATTATAGTATTGAAAGTTATAATATATAAACACTACATCACACTGAATTGTATTTATTTAGATATACTATCTTTAATATTCTATATTGTTGAGGGCTTTGATAAATAATGGATGCATAAAACCTACTAACTTTCACTACATATTTTAAAACAAATTGTTTTCCTTATCACTTGCTAGTTAGTTACTCTATTACAATTTAAAGAAGTATATTCAGAAAGGAAGAGATTCAAAGCCCCAATGTTTATGAGTACAATGATCAAATCAATATTTTCTTTTATAATTTCTGCTAAAAGTATTTAGTGTACAAATCTAGTTACCAAAAAATACTCAAATCATTACAAATTTTCTAAGTTCTCATTGCAAATTTTCTGGGTCCTCATTACTCTACAAAATATCATGTTTCTCCTATTGGCATCTCTTGTAACGTTTTTTTTCCTTATCGACCCAAAGATTATTTATGGAATGAAAATGAAACTAACTATAATTAGCAGACATGGAAAGAGAACGAAGAACCCGCCACCATTACGCCTGTTTCGGTGCAATCTTAACTCCATCTAAGAAAATACCACTTTTCCTGAAGCCGCAGTCATTTTTCATGGACACATCAATTACTTTGATCTGGCCGCTGCAATCATCCTGTTTTAAAACGAATTCACCCACAACAAATTCCATCCATCCATTCTCTGCATCTCTCACTGGAGTCATCTTCAATCCCCCATGACTTTCTACTGGTTTCTCTAAATCATCAAAAAATCGACCAGACTCTATCAAATCCCCCTCTGGTGTTTTAAGTGAAAATAGAAATGGTGACGGACAAGAGCTCATTCTGTTTTTATCAATCTTGACGAGAAACGCAACGCTGTACTCTGTGTTTGGAGACAAGAGCGTGCACTCATACCGCTGATACGCCTCAAACCACCATACTTCAATTAATTCTGCCACTTTCTTGAATCTGGTTTTCAGGGAAAAAAAAAAAAAAATGGAAAAAAAAATTGTATTGATATAAACCTTGAATAGCTTATAAAATGAATACATATTGATATCAATAGGAAACTGACCTTGAGGAGTCGTCTGATACCCACCGCCAATACTTATCATCATTAATCCAGCTGATGACTAAGTCACTTGCAGCCGCCATTAAGCCTACTTTTTCCGTGGATGGATCCAGCCAGGTGATCTGTATTGTTTACAGAAACCCATCACATTTTAATCCATTCCATGCAAAAGGAAAACATTGAAATGTTAATCCATGTTACCTGTTTTCCGTCTTCTATGAGTATGGAATTGCAAAGGGAGGAAAAGATTTCTTTCTTAGAAGAGTACTGCCTACTGGAGACGCCCCTGGAAAGGATTTTGTGGTAATGTGGAGGAAGTTTTTTCTCCCACACCATGTTAGATCCTTCATCTGCATCGGCATCGGCATCGGCATCGGCATTGGCACTTGCAGTTGTAGATCTTCCACAGCAGTTCCCCATCGACTTTCAGTTAAAATTACAGGGCTTGAACGTTTGAGACTAACGGCGCTTGTAGGGAATAGTATTTAGAATATTGTGGAAAATTGTTGGAAATTTTTCGTGGCTGCCCATATCATGTACGCCACAGATAACTATAGAGATCGACTCAGTCACAACTATCTCTTAACTTTTCCTGGATTCAACCCGGGAAGGGGACAAATTATTAGATTCCCTTATTATAATATATTAAGATTTATTGAATTAATTTTTGTAAGAGTAACTTTTTCATTATTTAAATAAATAATATTAAAAATTAAAAAATTTATATAAAATATTATATTTATAATAGAAATAAATAAACACGGTAATTAAAAATAACAATATATATATTATATTAAAAACACGAATATGATATTTGAAAATGATAATATTATTTTTATAAAATTAAATATTTTTTCCATAAAATTGATATCTTTTTCAAAATTGAATACATTTTGTCAAATTTATATTATTCAATAATATTTTTAAGATACAAATAATTAAAAAATATCAACTTTATTTTGAGTTCCAAAAATTCATATTTTTATATTTGATTGTAAGTTCTATAAGATAAGATATAAAACATATGATGTTATATAATATTTTAGCAGGGCCACTTACAATTTATTATATCTTATCATATTCAAAATTTAAATATTTATCAAGTGGAGTGTAGACCAATGGTGAGGATGATGGAATAAAAAATATTACCTAACCATCCACCAAGGTACAAAGCCTAGTAGATACCACAAAGAGTATTCATTTTTTTCATAAAATTGAATACACTGTTTCAAAATTTATATCATTTAATAATATTTTAAAGGTTTAAATAATTAAAAAATATTTTAATTAAATATTTAGTCCCAAAAAACTATATTTTTATAGTTGATTGTAAGTTATACAAGATAGCACTTAATTTTATTATAGATTCCTATTCAAAATTCAAATATTTATCACGTGAGTTATAGTCCAATGGTGAGGATGATGGTGTAAAATGTATTGCTTAGCCATCCATCAATATACAAATCTTAGTAAATACCAAAAAGGGATGAGGCCAGAATCATGCCCCAAACAAATTTGATGGAATGGATACCCCTCAGTGCTTGGTCGTAAGCCAAAGAAATATTTTATACACCTAATCCGTGTGAAAGTAGGGTTTCAATCCAAAAAAATTTAAATCTTTAGCTCTAAAATATGACTCCACCAACCTCCATTTATTGGTCACACCTGAAAAAATGATTGCAAATATAATATCTAAGCCTCACCATTCACAGACAATTCAAATTATCTTGTTTAAATACAATATATCTATAAATGACAAAAATATGTAGAGCAACATATATTTTATTTATAGAGTGTTAGATTTGAATTAAACTAGAAGCATATAGTAACATTCAATAGCATTAAGTTATTAAGAAGATCACATTTCAAGGAAGAATTCTATATATCCCTAAAGCAACAAACATCTCTCCCTCCCTTTTCGTGTGCCTCTTACCCCCAAACAACCATGGAACCTACTTGAAAGTTCACAAGCATGTATCATTTCATAGATGAATTTCTGTCGGTGGAATGTAGGGATGAAAATTATTGTTATTGTGCCTTCTATGTTCATTTTTTTTTTTTTTTTTTGCATCTTTTTTTACATGCCTTCACATCTGACCAAACATTTAGTGGTATGTTAATAGATCAATGAAATGTTACATACAAGTGTGTTTCCAATAACTAAATCCACATTTGTGTTCTTTTTCTTTTCACGGACATGTTATTGTTATTATGTCTTCTATACTCATGGTGTTTTTTCATGCCTTCACATTTGATTCAACATTTATTGGTATGCTCATGGTATCCATCAAGGTATTCATTCAAATACTAGTAAATACTACTATTTTTTTATCAAACCATATCACTTTTTTAATTTTATATCCATGTTGGAAGATGCTTGTGTCATTAAAATGCAAGAATGTGGCATGTTAGAAGATGGTAGTGTTCTTAATATGCAACAACCATTTTTGAAGACCTTTGGAGACATTTTTTTCCATTAATGTATCATGTTAATGCCACCATACATGCCACCTTCAACTTATTCACCATGTTGGAGGGATGAAACATTACCCATAACTGAACCCACATTGTCAGCACGTTTTTATTTCCATCTCACTCCAAATTTGTTGGTATTTTAATAGAAACCCTGGAGGTTCTCTAAATCATGTTGTTGTGTGCTTTATATTTATGCCACATCTATTTTCCTACACAACATGGATTGAAAGATTGAACTGTCATTGGTATGTAAATAGAAGCCCTGAAAATTTTTCATTCACTACTAAGAACATTCAAAGGCACCCTATAATAGTGGATAGTCTTTACAAACTCCTTTATTATAGGGTGACTTTGAGGACTCTTAATCAACAAGCACATGTTCTCACTAGTAAATTTGATAAGGCCAAAAAAGAATATGTATCCATTTTTTCAATTAATGTGGCATGTTAATGTTGCCACACATGCCATATTCAACTTGTTCACCATGTTCGATAGATGAAACATTACCCACACTTGAACCCATAGTGTTGACATTTTTTCATTCACATCTGACTCAATATTTGCTAGTATTTTAATGGAAGTACTATAAGTTTTCATTCACATACTAGTAATTGTTACTATCTTTGTATTAAACTATTTTTTTATGTGGATGGAAGACTTAATATTTAGTGGTGCATGGATGGAATCCATAAACGTTTCATTCACATAATAGTAAAATTTATTGTCTTTGTATCAAAATTAAGGTTTTCATTCACATAACAACGAATGCAATTATTTCTGTATCAAACCAACTTATTTTTTGAATTCATGTTGTGTTGTATTTTATATCTATGACACATTACTATTTCCATAAATTAATGTTATAGGGATGAAATATTACCTACCTTAAATAACCTACAAATGTTTAATGTGTAACTAAACATTTACATCTATGTGGATGGAAGTCCTAATGGATTTCATTCACACACAAATAAATGTTATTTTTTAAATCAAAATTTATAATTTCATTCTTATTCTAATAAATGTTGACTCACATGTATCAAAACAACCCCTTTTCTGAATTATTGTTGTTTTATTATTGATATGTTCCTATCAATTAATGTTATGTTATTCATTCACATTTTCAAAATTATAAAAATTGTTTGCCATAAGTGTTGTTGATAAATTAATGAACATTTTTTATTATGTGGATGGAAAGCCTAAAATTTTTCATTCACATAAGAATAAACATATTTTTTGTGCCAAATCTTAGACTTTTATAAAATAATGTTTTTGTCTTTTTTTATATCTGCAATACATTTATATTTCCCTACCTACAACATTTATATTATCTAATTATTTGACATGTAAGCCCAAATTTTTTATAATTTATCAATATTTACATGGTAATTACTACGGTATGTTAGTAGTTTATATTGGTTAGTTTGTTATATGAATATATTGTCAAATAGTTAACAATATATCTTATATTAATATAGCTAGTTATTGAGTTATTGTAGGGATCAGAGTATCCCCAATTATAGGATACACATATCCTATATATTTGTATTGGTGTTCGAAGGACTTTTCAAATAGAGAAATATATTATTTGATTAAATTTATGTATCTAGTCTTCAGCTTTATGCTTGGTTTCTAATTAAAATCAATATCAAAATTTATCATTTAATTGTCTTTATGTCGTGTGTGTGTGTGTGTGTGTGTGTGTGTGTGTGTGTGTGTACATAATGAGTCAAGAGTCATTTTTATGTCAAAAGAGTCAAAATTTAGTTGTTTTGTCAAAATTTGAAAAAAAAAAAAAAAAAAAAACTTGCGAATGCATTTCTGGTAGAAACTGACATATAAAGATAAATGTTTTATATTATGGGGAGGTTTTTTCCTCAAAATATTTTATACAACTAAGCTTCAAGATTTCATCGGCTGAGTAAACAACTCACATATTAGAAGTTGAAAGAAACAGATGAAGGAGGCTTTCTACACCTCTTGTTAAGTCACCAACGATGGGGCCGCATATATGCTTTGGAGGCATTTTATTTTCCATTTGTGTGGTATGAATTTTCTTTCTATATATTTTTGGTATATTTTGGATAATTGTGAAATCTATGAGTAAAATTATTATATAACCCATTTAGAGTAAGCATTGTAGAATGTTGCTCAACATGAACTATAACACTCATAGATCTTGAAATGGTTTGTGGAGATCTAAAAAACTACCATAACATGATTTCCCAGGTTTGTGGTAAGCCTATTGAAAACCATGGAAAGATTGAAGATGAATGTATTTATTTTATATCAAGGTTATGAAGCAAGAGGCACATTGCAGTTTAGATAATAGGTTATGTTTTACCATGTTCACATTAGGGGGGTGAATGTTAGAATTTACTAATGTTCAATGGTAATTACTAAGGTATGTTAGTAGTTTATATTCGTTAGTTTGTTTTATGAATATATTTTTAAATAGTTAACAATATATTTTGTATTAATATATCTAGTTGTTGAGTTATTGTATGGATCAGAGCATCCCCAATTATAAGATACATATATCCTATATATTTTTATTGATGTTCGAAAGAGTTTTAAAATATAGAAATATATTATTTGATTAAATTTCTATGTTTGATCTTCAGCCTTATGATTGGTCTCTGATTAAAATCAATAACTTTATCCCTCCTTTAGCCAATCTGGTGGGCTCATCTAAGAATGCAGGCTTAAATCCCCTGGTTTAAAATTTTGACCAATAATAATTTTCAAATGAACACATTATATTATCATTTCCATAAAATTTTGTGAAGTAAGGCATGATGTGAAATTAATACAATTCATTAATATGAAACAAAGTGCCATGTTGGAGGATGAGTATCTCTGCAAGACTAAACATTTACTAGTATATAGATAGAAGGCATAAAGGTGTGCATTCGCATACCAATAAATGTTAATGTATTTATATAAAAATTAATAATTTTATTAACATATAAGTAAATGTTGTGTCAGATGTATCAAACAAAATACTTTTTTCAAATAATATTGTTTTTCATATGTTGTTTTGATTTCATGTTGTATTATTCATTCACAATTTTAACATTACAAATATTATTTTTCATAGTTGTTGATATGTTTTCCATTTTATTTTTGATTAGTTATATAAATTATTGACTATTGTATTTTAGAATGAGGAATGTAAATAAGAAGACACAGTATGTTATAAGATGGCCACGAGCAATAATGAAAAATAGATGAATCAAATTTATTGAATTTTTTGATGAAGATGTTAACAAAGATGAGCAAGCCACTACAAAGTAGGTAGAGAATGAAGTTGTTTCATACCAATTCCCTTCTAACTAGGTAGAGAAGGAAGCCAACATAAATGTTACTACCACTATGCATAGGTCATTGCAGTTTGAGTTGACAAAGGGATATATGGAAAGTGTAATGAGATATGTGGATGATAATGGTTGTTTCATGTACACCACAACAATAAAGTGGGTAAATTAAACTTAATAATTTATCTAATTGGATTAAAGGAATTATAAATACTAATAAAAAGGAGCCACCAACTATTTTATCAACTACAAAAGAAAGTAATATAGTGCAGTGGTAATAAGGAATTAGTCGACATGGGTCATGGGTTGTACATCTCAAATTTGAAGGCACACATTATCCACATATGCAAAATTAGACCTAGCCCTTTCAATGATATGGTCCCTATCAAGTCATGGTAAAAAGAATTCAAAAATAGGCACCCTAATTTATCTACGATAATAGTGGAAGGACTGGATAGAAAAAGGATTATGATGCTAAGCTCATCCATAGTTATAGTTTTCAATGATAATTTGATAACTTTATATATTGAATACACTTGTGTAACACATAAAATATGGAACTATGATTAGATAGGGGTGCAATCTAGAAGGAAATGTGGCATGCGAGTCACCACCAAAAAAGGGTCAAAGAGTGTGCCATAGATAATGTCAAAGAGTAGATAGTGGATCACTATTTTAGCATGTGTTAATGTAGTTGGATAGAGTATATCAATGTTATACCTAATAAAATCAAAAAATAAATCATAGAATTTCCTTTTAGGCTATCAACCAAATGCATGTATGGCTACCCAAGCCCATGCATGGATGATGAAAGAATTATTTGTGAACTAGTTGCATCATTTATTGAGATATATAACATAAGGATTTTAAATTAATAATATACATATTCTCATATTTTATGGGCATAATATCCATGTTGCACTTTTAACAATTGAAGAAGCTAGAGATTTGGGGAACACATGCTTACATTTCCTACACACACTAGCCACAAATAACATGTTTGGATGTAAGTGCATTTGGTCCATTTAAGGACTACTTCAAGAGTGAAAGGATGTCATGGATGAATATGAATCATGGTATCAATATAAATAGATACAAAATTTTCACTTTGGGAAACAAAACATTGAAGATAACACAAACTTCTGAGAATATAATATCTAGATTTTTAAGGATAGGTATTTTGCTTCTAAAACTCAAGGTAGTAGTGAATGACATGAATCCAAGTGAAACATTCCATGTCAAAGAGGATATATATAATGTTGTTGAAAATATGATAAGGTTGGTAGGGCTAAATGAGGAAGACACTGAAGCTACTCTGTAGAAGATGGATCAAATGCAACATGATAATGTTTTTGAAGGTGAATAGTTAAAATTATAAATGATGAAGGTGTTTTAGGTTAAAAAAAAACATGAAAATGCAAATGCAACAAATTTTGAAGGTGTTGAAGAGGTTATAAATGCAACATTCAGTTTTAACCAAGATGGTTTAAATTTGTCTATTCAAGAAATTCCAAGAGAATGGTTGAGGAGGGAGCAACAAATCTTGGCCTCAATTTTTAATTAATAGAAGCAAATTTCTCTATTTCAATGCCATCACCACCATTCTTTATCCCACTAAAAATATTTCATTACTATGCACTAGGTGTAAAATGGAGCGTAGAAGATGAAATAATTGATTTAGATGCCGATGAAGAAATAGTATAAAATGCATGTGAATATCTCGATTACAATGAAATAAAAATAATGAAAAACAAATTCTAATATCAACATTTTTTAAATTACCATTGAAAATGGTTGGAAAGAAATCAAGAAATAATGCACTCAAGTTGAGCTGACAATCACAAATTCTCACATCAGATGATTATTATCAAAAAAAATTATAACATGAGTCTTGTAAGAATGTGATTGAATAATATAAGGCAAGGAAGAAACAAAAATTTTATGCTAGGAAAGCCCTTAATAAGGTTGAGAGGGAAAGAAGGGAATATCAGAAAATTGTAAAAGAAATCTAAAATCAAAAGGAGTAGGAGAAGATATATCAAAGGAAAGAAAATGAGAAAAATAAAGATCATGATAGAATGGATAGGGAATTTGAGAAGTATAAAAAATATTTGGAGGGGTAAAGGTGTTTAAACAATGAATTCAACCCTCTACCCAAAAAACATCACATATTGAATGGCATGATAAACATTCTATCCCCAATTGGTTCATATGGTATCCATCCTATTTCTATTATCATGGTATCAAATCCCACTGAGGATACAATCCTTGAAGTACCAACAACTCCACATTCTCCAAGTATGGGGAATGAAGAGCACATATCAAATTTTCCACCTTGAATGGTGTAATTTTTGTTTTACCTTAAATAAATTCATTTTTTTTTACAAGTATTGATATAAATGAAATATATTATGTAATTATTATGTTCCATTATTGGACATTACTTAAAAAATAATGTAATAAAATTTATTTAGTTTTATAATTAATGTAATGAAGTGCATTAATAAATGTAAGGAAAGTATAAGTATCCAGTTTGATTATGCAATGTAATTATTATTTTTTGGCTATCTACCATTTAGCCTACAAATGAATCATAAGCTTAATGAAAGTTTAGAAATCTCACCTAAAAGCAAGTACCCCATTATTAATCTTTGGTATTGATTTCAAAATATGTCATCATTACTGACAAATAAAAAACATCAACAACATAGATAAACAATAAAAATAATAAAGGGTAGAGCATTAAAAACTTCCAAAATTTTGAAAAATAATAATGTATGAGCATTCCAAACTTCACAAACATATTTTGTGTTAATAAACACAATGGAAAAAAATTAAATATTCATAAACATAATAAGTGTCAAGAAACATAATGTTTTTAAAATTTTCATGAAATGAGAAGCCTAACAAATATTCACCCTTTTGGAAAATTCAAATTTTGTAAAAAAACAAGAATGGTGACATATAGTAATTGAAATTAGAATGGAAAAGCAATGAACAACATTGACAACAAAATGAAAAACATATCAACTACATATAAATAACACCTCAACATATAAATAAGACAAAAACATTATGGAAAATGTGAATGAATATCACAACAACATATTAGTAACACAACAACATGATTTCATAGTATAATATGGTTTAATACATCTAACTCAATATTTACTGGTATGTTAATGAAATTCTTATTTTTATTATAAAGATATTAAAATTTACTATTATGTGAATGAAAACCTTCATGGCTTCCATCCACATACCAGTAAATGTTCAATCTTGTGGACACACTCATCTTTAAACATGGCTCTTCATTTTATATTAATGACCCATACTAATTTTGAGTCATGCCTTACTTCACAAAATTTTAAGCCAACGATAATATAGTGTGTTCGTTTGAAAATTATTATTGACCAAAATTTTAAACCAAGTGGTTTAAGTATGTGTTCTATAAAAATACAATAACATTAAAATTTTGATATAAAGACAATAACATTTACTAGTATGTGAATGAACACCTTCATGACTTCTATCTACATACCAATAAATGTTAAGTATTCAATCCCAAGTTCAAATTTCTTTCCATCAAAACATTCATACATACATTTATATGTATAGGAGTAAATGCTTAGTCTTCCATCCCAAGTTCAAATCCCTTTCCATCCAAACAAGAAATTTTATGTGGGAATGCATAGTGAGTGCTTGTAGAATCCATAGAAAGTTGGAGTTGGGGATATAGAAATAAGGACAAATATAAATAACACTAAAACATATCAACAACACTTATGATGAAGATATTTTTTATTTTGAAAATTTGAATGAATAATGAAACATCATTAACCCACAAAAACATATCAATTACTTTTAGGGTTTTTGTCCACATATCAGAAAATGTGCAGTAATTGATCAACAAAAGCTATGGCAAATAATATTTTTATGTTTTAAATTATGAATTAATAACACAATAAAATTAATTGACATGAACATATCAATAACATAGCAATAAGAATTTATAACAAGGTTAGGTTTGATACATCGGATTCAACATTTAATGGAATGGGAATAAAAGTATAAATTTTGATTAAAAAACAATAATGTTTACTTGTATGTGACTGAAAACCTACATGACTTCCATAAGCATGGATATAAATGTTCAATAACACATTAAAAATTTGTAGGTCATTCAAGGTAGGAAATGTTTCATCTCTCTAATTATAATGCAAGAAAATAGTAATGCATCACATATATAAATCATGCAAAAATATGAATTTAGAAAACTATTTGGTTTGATTAAAATAAAAAAATTCACTATTATGTGAATGAAAACCTTAATTTTGATACAAAGACAATAACATATATTGATATGTGAATTAAGACCTTCAAGGATTACATTTACATATCAATAAATGTTAAGTCTTCTAACCCATGTTGTATAGGGAAATACAAATATGACACGTATATAAAACATAAAACAACATGCATTAAGAAAACCTATAAGTCTTCCATTAGAATACTAATAAATTTATAGTTAGATGTGAATGAAAACATGTTGATGATGTGGGTTCAATGATGGATAATGTTTCTTCCCTCCAACATGGTGAACAGGTTGAAGATAGCATGCATGGTGGAATTAACATGCCACATTATAGTCTTCAAAATTGGCCATTGTATATTAAGATCACTATCATCTTCTACCATGGAACTTTCTTTCATATTAATGACACAAGTATCTTCCAAAATGGCCATACAATTTTAAAAATGATATGGGTTGATACCAAAAAAAATTATTGGTATATAAATAAATACATTAAAGACTGCCATGAACATACCAATAAATATTGAATCAGATGTGAAGTTATGTAAAAACACAATAAGCTTAAAAGGCATAATAACAATAATAGGCATGTGAAAATAAAAGGAACATAGTTATGGGTTCAATTACAGGTAACACACCTATTTGTAATGTTTCATCACTATATTAACATACCACTAAATGTTTAGTAAGATGTGAAGGAACACAAAAAATCCATGAATATAGAAAGCACAATAACAATAATTTTCATCCCTCCATTCTATTGACAAAAAATTATATGTGAAATGATGCATGTACGAGAACTTTTGGGTGGGTTCCATGACCATTTGGGGAGGTGGTACATGAAAATATAGGGAAAGATGTTTGGTGTAACATTTTAGCACTCCATTACCATACCATTAAATATTTACTCAGATGTGAAGGCATGCAAAAAAACCATGAACATAAAAGACGTGAAATAGAAATAACAACCACATGATAATACAAAGCACATGATTGTGGTTTAGTTATAGGTAGCATACCTACACATAATGTTTCATCCATATATTAACATACCACTACACATGTACTTAGATGTGAAGGTAGACAAAACAAACCATGAACATAGAAAACACAATAACAAAAATAGTCATACAAAAATAAAAAGCATAATTTGTACGTTCAATTATGGGAAACACAACCACGTGTAACATTTCATCCACCCCCCCCCCCCCCCCCACTTTTTTGATGAAAAATCTTATAAAAAACATGGCATGGTTGAGAAATTATGGGTAGGTTCCATGGCCATTTGGGGGGAAGGAGGTACATGATAAGGTAGGGAGAGACAGTTGGTGGCACACACAATGGCATTAACTTGCCACATTAATATCATAAATCCTGCCAAGCCATGTGGAAAATGAATTTAACATTAATGAGCCACATGTCTTCCAACATGGTACTTCATTTCATATTAATGAACCGTATTAATTTTGGTTTTGCCTTACCTCACAAAAAAATAAGCCAATGATAAAATAATATGTTTATTTGAAAAATATTATTGGTATTTTTTATAAATTAATTGGTCTCTTTGGTCCCAACGATCGGTCACACAAAAAATAATGAAAAATGGCACATCAACAGAAATGTTATATGAATTCCTACATCATAGATTTCCTCTTTGATGACATATTTAAACTTTAAAAACATTAAATTATAAAAATTTGAAAATTTATACTATGAGGGGGTATAATATGGGAAATGTTGGACCCCTAAGTTAGGGGTCCCAACTACTAGTCCCCTTCCTCTACCTATCTCAAAATAAAGATGAGGATGACTAGATTTAGTCTTTATACCTTGGATTTAATGAAATACAGTGCATCCCACTTTATTTAGTGTAGTATTAGTGACACAATCCATATTATGTACATAGTGGAATGGTTAACACAATGATGCCATGCCATACTCTAGTGAGTGGTGTACTAAAGTGAAAATATTGGTAGACTTTGGGGATCTGGGCTCTCTAGAAGAGCATGTTTATCCTTCCTATTGATAGAGGGGTGGGTAGGTCCTGAGTTGTTGGGTCTTCCTCTATATTTGTTCTTGTATTCCCTTGACTAGGAGGCTTCATGGGAAGGAATTATAAGAATCATTTAAAATAATAATTCTTAGCTAATGAAATAAAATAATTTAATTTAATATTGAAATTTATATATTTTTTATTCAATTTATGATTTTATGGACAAAAAACTCTTAGAACTATAAATATTTATTTATCATCCTATTCGTTGGATGGAATTGACATGATAATTTTTTGATGGGTAAGTTCACAGAGTTGATGGAAAATTCCATGGACATTTTATCATAACACGTACACATTATAGTAATAACATGTGTGTTATTTGAATTGAGGCTCAGTAATTAACAAACCATAATGGGATGCACTATAACATATACACATTATAACACATATGCATTCTACTATGTATGTGTTATTTTCTATGAAATTTTAAAATGACAAAAAGTGCACACATTTGAAATATGAAACAACAAAATCACATATGCATTATACTGCATACGTACAGTAATGCATTCATATTATTTTATAGTGAATAAATGAAGGGGTAAAATGCAAGAGGGGAATGAATTATAAGGTAGGAGGGGGTGGTTCACTAAAATAAATGTAACAATATAAATGTCAACTTATACTTTATATTTATTTTAGTAAATTATAAGAAATTAGGGTCACTCTGCATCTAATAGAGTTTTTCACAGATGCATGCCTTACATGTGGGAGATAGTTCTTCAAGATCCAATCTAATCAATTCTTAGGAATTTTTAGGTTTTTAGTATTGAACCTAAGGATTTTAGGGCATAAATTTTACAATTAATGTCCATTTTAGGTAAATATATAGTCATTTTTTAGGTTTTTGAGTCTTCAAAATTGATTTCTAGCATTTCTAGGAGTCTTAGGATTGTCAAAATTAAATTTTACAAACTAATTCACACCAAACCACTCCTTTATTCCAATTTTACTTATGATTAGGTCTATTATAGGTAAAAATTTGACATAATAACACCATAATCATTTGGGAATATGGTAAATAAGGATATTTTGGACCACATTTAAGTGTGGCCACCCCAATTGAATTTGAATTCATGATAGAGTGATGTGCATAGGGAAA
Source organism: Torreya grandis (assembly GCA_037957365.1). Lineage (NCBI taxonomy): Eukaryota > Viridiplantae > Streptophyta > Pinopsida > Cupressales > Taxaceae > Torreya > Torreya grandis. Next base: position 1,880,721 of record JARHVA010000099.1, on the reverse strand, counting down.
CATAGGTTTCATTGGTGACCCATACACATCCAATAACCTCTTCATGTCAGTTTTAATTATGATTAGGTCCCTTATAGATCCAAAGTGACACAAAAACACCATATCCACTTATGATCAAGGTAAACACAAATAATCTTAGGCACATTTGTGCACAACCACCCCATTTATCTTCAAATTCAAGAAACAAATGTGTGATTGTGGAAAATTAAGTCCAATTATGAACCTTGCACATTGAACCATCAATTTATGTTGATTTTACTTACAATTAGCTTCACTATTACCAAAATGATATAACAACACCATATACACTTGTGACCACAGAAATATAAACAATTTATTTCACATATATACAAAATCACCATAATTCACTTTGAATTCAATTTAAAGTGGTGTGACTTGGTAAACATAGGTCACATTGATGACCTATGCACACTAAATAACCACTTTCTATTAATTTCACTTGCTCTTCATCTATCCCTCATCCCTAATCACTTCTTCCTCATCCTTCATTATCCCTAATCACCCCCTCCTCATCCCTCATCATCCATAATCACTCCCTAATTCACCCTTAGTATCCCTCATCATATCTAATCACTCCCTCATCATCCCCAATCACTCCCTCATTGACCCTCATCATCCCTCATCATCTCTAATCACTCCTTCATGGTCCCTCATCATCCCTAATCACTCCATCTTTATCCTTCATCATACCTAACCAATATGTCATCATCCCTAATCACTCCCACATTGATCCTTATTGTCCTTCATCATCCCTAATCACTCATTTATTGACCCTCACCATCCCTCATCATTTATAATCACTCACTCATTAACCCTAACCATCCCTCATCATTGCTAATAACTCCATCTTAATACTTAATCAATCCCGCCTCATCCAAAATCACTCCCTTATTGTACCTAACTATCCCTCATCATTCCTAATCACTCCAGTATTATCCTTCATCATCCCTACTCACTCCCTCCTCATCCTTAATAACTCCCTCTAATGCCTTGATGGTGGGTATAGTGGCTTCCCTCTTGTGCTTGATTGGATTATATTATAATTCAAAATTTTATTCACTCAAGTAAGGCTTAAATATACTCTTATTTCACTCAAATAATGAACTTAGATATATCCTCTAATTGCCTAGTGAGATTTAGAGATCTATATGACAATTCATGCCCAGACCATGGATAAAGTGTGTATCTAGAGCCTTGATCCAAAATAAATAGGTAAGAAAGTAAAAAATTTGTGGTATGAAATTGTATTACTTATAGATGTAGATTTGGATTTGGTCATCTAAGAATAGATTTGAGAATCCTAATTTATATCTAAATAGATAGGGTTGACCAGAGAATAATTGAGAATTACAATGCCACCCGATAGTTTAGTTATCATTTTTATATATGCCATTAATGTATTTCAAATATTAAAGTGTATTTTTGTATATATAGATATGTGTTCTCCAATTGGGTAGAGTGTGTTCCAATCAAATAGTTGGTAGAGTGTGTTTCCCAACACAATTTGATTTATGAAGGGAAAGAATGGAATATGCCTTAATCTAGTGTATCATGAAGGTGGTACTTAGATATTGGGCATGGATCAGTAATCCCAAAAGGCTAAATTGGGGCCCTACCATATTATGAGTATGCCCCTATCCCCAATACAGTATATCAAAGGATAGTGTAGGAAAGGGGACCCTACCATATATATATGGGGGGAACCATTCTAAAGTCTCTACCCCAATCTCAAACATTCCCTACCTAATGAGGAAAGGGAAACTTTACCTACCTACTTCATCTTTGATAATGAGTAAGGCAATGGAAGGTTACCTTCTTGATATCTAGCTTTGCTTTGCTTGATTTTTTATAGATAGCTTTGTTCTTACCCTACCTACTTGGTTATGCCCTACTTGATAAGGCAAGGGAAGCTTGCTTACCAGTATATAGATTCATTATTTTCCTACCTACTTTCCATTTCTAAAATAGATTATTAACCATAAAAAGGAATCTTACTTCCTAATCTATATCTTGCATATATTATTTCCCTACATACTTAGTTATGCCCTACCTACTTAGCTTCTATTTTTGGCAAGGTAATCTTGCTTTCCAATAGATATAATTAGAAATGAAGTTTTGAATCATGTTAGCTATGTAATAGACCTATGCCATTGAGTATTATAGGATACCTAATTTATGTACTTGAGGATGCCCTACCCAATTGAATATCTAAGCCATATCTTGATCTTGAGTATGCCCTACCTAAATACCTGAACCATATCTTGATCTTAACCATGCCCTACCTACCTCCTTCTACTTTAGTATTCCCTACCTACCTATCCTTCTTTCCATACCTACTTGATTTATTTACTTTAGTATGCCCTACCTACTTGAGTATGCCCAACCTGATTAAATGCATGAACCATATCTTGATATTGAATACCCATATTTAATACTAATCATATCTATATTGCTAAACCATACATTTAATACCTAATATCTGATTAGATACTCAATTTAATACCCAATCCATATCTTGAAAGGAGAGGAGGCATTATCATGATTAAAATTAGTACAGGGGGCATTATCAAGGGATGCTTGAAAATCAAGAGAGGGGACATTATCACCTATATAGAGAAAGGAGAGGAGGAATTGACTGAGTCATATCTTGAAAGGAGAGGGTGCATTCTAACACACACACACACACACACACACACACACACACACACACATATATATGTATGTATGTATATATATATATGTATGTATATATGTGTGTGTGTATATATATATGTGTATGTATATATATATATATATATATATATATATATATATATGAGTGATTAGGGATGATCGGGCACAAGCAGGAAGCCACTACACCCACCATAAAGGTATTGGAAGGTGTGACTAGGGACTATGAGGGATGATGAGGGCCAATGAAGGAGTGATAATGGATGATGAGGTATGATTAAAATATATCAAGGAGTGATTAAGGAAGATTAAGGACAATAACCCTACATCAGGGAGTGTTTAGGGATAATGAGAGACAATGAGGGCTAATGAGGGTGTGACTAAGGACTATGAGGTATGATTAGGGTTAATTTTAGTCGATCGAGTGATTAAGTATGATAATGGGTGATAAATGATTGATTATGGATGATGAGGGTTAATGAGTGCATGTTTAGGGAAAATGAGTGTAGATGGGGGATTGATTAGGGATGATGAGGGAAAATAAGGGATGATAAGGGAGTTTTTAGGGATGATGAGGGACAATGAGGGATGATGAGGGTATGACTAAGGACTATGAGGGATGATGAGGAACAATGAGGGACTGATTAGGTATGAAGAAGGATGATGAAATTTAATGATAGAGTGATTAGGTATGATGAGGGGTGATGAAGAAGTGATTAGGGATGATGGGGGTCGATGAAGGTATGTTTAAGGAAAATGAGGGTAGATGTGAGAGTTTTGTTATCATTAAAAAATTATATAGTTTGATTGATATAATATATATTGGCACCCTGACCCCAAAAATGGATTTAGATATAGATTTAGAGTGAATAGAGATAGGGTCCAAGGTATTCAATGCTATGAACTATATCTAGTTCACTCTATCCATTGAACAAGTCTATCAATGACTGAATCAGTCTGTCAATGATCAATGCTACTAAATTACATACATGATATGTATGGTATGATGAAACTAATTCAATGTACATAATTCCTGACATGGAATGGATTTTTTGTGTGTTGTAGTACATATCATTTCAAATAATAGACATGCACATTTATACATGTTCCATGATGTTGATTTGATACATTATAAAATGGGTGTGAGTAACATGATGTGATGGATAATTACTACCTGATTTATATGATATTTGGTTTCAACTATTTAAAATCATTTAATAGGATTCATTATGTATGGATTTCATTAGTATGTTGAACCCATTATTTGCATTAACTTTGGTCATAGTCATATGTGATGTTTTTGTGTCACTTTTGGCCTACAAAAGACTTAATCACAAATAAAATTGTCATGAATGGGTGGTTGGGTGTGCATGGATCACTAATGTGACTTATGTTTTCTTGTCCACACCACTATGGAATGAATTAAAATTGAATTTGGATGTCCCCACCTAAATGTGGCCCAAATTATCCCTATTTACAATAGTTGTAATTTATTATGTTGTTGGTGTGTCACTTTTTAACCTATAAGGTACCTAATTGTAATTAAAATTGGAATATATGATTGGTTGGGTGTGTATTAGTTTTTAAAATTTAATTTTGAAAAACCGACAACTCCTATAAATGCAAGTAAGAAATCTGGAAGGTGTCAAAACCTTTAAAATGACTCCATATTTACCCAAAATAGATATTAATTGTAAATTTTGTGCATTTAATTCTCTAGCTTCAATACTAAAATACTAAAAATGCCTTAGTACTAATCAAATTAGATTTGATGAACTATCTACCAAATCATAAGACATGTAATTGTGAGACCAACTCTATCAGATGTAAAGTGGCCCTGATTTCTTATATTTAGTAAATAAATTTATAATATAAGGAATATACTTAACATTTATTTTAGTAAACCACCCCCTCCCACAATCGAATTCATCACCCTCTTGCATTTTACCCTTTTTTGACTTCACTAAAACATAAGTTTATAGCATGTATGCACTATGTTATGTTTGAATTCAAAAACAAAGCATTTTGGCTCAGAAATGGATTTGATTTTGGAGCCAGAGACTTGGACCTATCAACACATATCCAAATATGAGATATTTGAAAAAAATTAATAAAATTAAAATTCTATTGATAAATACACTATGAATTTCAATGAGCCAATTCATAAAACTATGACCATGATGATGCACATGCTCTCCTCTTTCCAAATAGATATAATTTTTTTAATTTTTGGACTATTTTAAGGTTTATATCTATGTTGATTTATAACTATGGATATTTTAGGCCACTACATGTTACAAATACACACATCTATATATGTTTAATTATTTTTGTTTTCTTTAATCCAAATGTGAAAAAAAAATATATGGTCACAAACTAGGCCTAATTTTATATGCATTAAAAAAATCATTTTGTTTAGATAGTTATGGAGGTCATAGGACATCTATCCATTTTTTGTCAATTTTCATGATCAATTTACTTATAAAATTAATTAAAAAATATTCATTAATTTTTTTAATAAAATATATGTCACAAACTAGATGATCTTATCTAAATTTTCACAAAAGGGTTTAAAAAAATACTAAACTTTGCTATAAAAAGGTTGCATTGTACAAACAACTATCTAATCTATTTTCCTAAAAAATACAAGAGTTCCTCTTAAAATTTTATATATTTGACCTAATTATACTTAACCATTTTTTAAGATGTTTTTAAAACTAGACTCGAAATGCTACAATTCATGTTCTTATACCATCTTCAAATTTTGAGTGTATCCATCTCAAATAATCTATAGAAGTTGGTATTTTTTAATTTTTAGGAAAAATATGTCCATAAACAACCCATTTTTATTCACTAATTCCTTTCACTTACCTTGATATTTTACTAATGCATTTTTTTTTAAATTTTAAAACAAAAATGTAAAAAAAATGTGTACATATATTAATTAATAAAATTAACATTTATGAAATGGTATATTCTTCTAGCTGGCTGTCTAGAATATAATTTTCACTATGGATAATCTTAAAAAGAGGGGGCTAATTTTGTGTGAAAGAGAGATTGATTATATTTCTCACCTTATGATAGGATGTAGTTTATCCTTTAAGGTTTGGAGTACCCTATTAGATAAATTTCAAATTTCTTGGGCCCAACCTTCCTCTCTAATGGATCTATGGATTTCATGGACATATCCCTTTAAGAATAAGGAACTATAGATATTTTGGTCTATGACTCTTCCTCATTTAATTTGGGGTATCTATAAAGAGATAAATGACATAATTTTTAGGGATATCAAGAACTCTAGCTCAAGGGTTTATTATAAAATCTTAGGCCTCTTTAAACAAAAATTCAAGTGCAAGAAACCCATCAAAAATAAATATTTATCTAAAGAAGAAGAGATTATATCTAATAAGTGGAATTTTAACTTGAAAGAGAGACAATAGGTGGACCACGGGATTGAACTTAGAAGAAAGGTCAGATGGCAAGCCCCTTCCCTAGGCTGGGTAAATTTGAACTTTGATGGATCATCCAAAGGAAATCAGGGGCCTTAGGAGGATGAGGAATCCTTTGAAATGTTAAGGGGTATTTTATGGAAGCCTATACTAGAAACATGGTAATTCATTCCAATAATTGGGTTGAAGCTATGGTTGCATTGTAGGGATTACAATTGACAAGAGAGATTAGAGTGCAGTGTTTATATATCAAAATAAATTCACTTAAAATTATTAAATTTCTATCTAAAAAGAGTGTAACTAGATGGACTATTAGTAATTTATAAGAGGAAGCTCTATAAATCATTAGATGCCTTCAGGGTGTCCACATCCAACATATATACAATTAAGGTAACTAAAATGGAAATTGGTTTGCCAATTTAGGAGTTATTGAGAAAAACTTTAGAATGTGGACGAGGAAAGAGGAATTTTTGAGGATGTTTTTCATAAAATTGATAATGAAGTTCTATTTATGGCACCTGAATATCATTAGTCATAATATTGAGCCTAGAATTTTTTTGGCTATTCACATTAAGAGTAATAATTTATGTTTGGTTAGCAGCATTATGTATTTTGGTTGTAACAAGAAAACATGGTTACAGTGTGTTTTCATGATTTAAGATAGGAATAATGATTATTTAAGAAGACATAGTAATGTATGTAATGCCATCAAGAGATCTCCCCTAATTTACACATGTTGGAATTATGACAAGGTGACACTATCAACCAAAGGTTTAAGTTACATGTACTAATTATTTATGCAGTTTCATAGATTCATTGAATGGAAGGATATGGATAGTGGAGCTATCATGGGGAATTTTGAATAGAATTTAACCAATGTCAATAAAGGATTTGATGAAATATGAATATATTTTGGGAATTCTCCATGAGGGATGTTTCTCAACTTTTATCATTATGATCAATTTGTTTTGAATAAATTCATTATCAATTGGGAAGAAAGAGTAATTAAAATTAGATGAGCTTCCATATTTTTAACCAAAGAATTGATAGCTCATGTTATTGGTATAAATACTAAGTATTACAAGTACACTAAATCAAGTAAGGATCAATCCATTGAAAAGGAAAAATTCTTGTTGAACAATGAGGAACTCACTAAGTATCAAAGAGGCTATCTGAGAGAGGACTTCCTACTAAGCCTATTCCCAAGATATCTTATACCCCTAGTCCCTAATCAATAACCTAATACCTATATAATCCCCTACCTAATCCTTATTAATCTTTAAGATGATTTTAGAATCCTCCAATTCTAGAATCCTCTCTAACTTAGCCTTCCCCATCTAGAACCCTCTATTCTAGAGGTTTCCAAGGAATTAATAATTCCTTGGAAAATCCCAAACCATCAATCTGAGTAGCCCAAGATTTAAATCTATCCATTAATTCTTCCCTCTATATTCTATATAAATAATCCATTTCTCCATGACCAAACTAGAATATCCATGATCCATGAACTAGAATCTCCATGATCTATTAACTAGCAATCACAAGCATAAGAAAGCCATAAAATCTCCATGTCAAATCCATGAATCCATAATTTCTTGATCATGCCAACATAATGTCAAAATTGAGTCTATTAAAATCCACATTTAATAATATACTTGAAGATCTTGGAGGGAAGCTAACTGAAATAGGAATTGGTAAGATCTTCTTCATCTATTATGATTTGCTTCCATAATCTCTCCTATTAGGTAGTTTAATATTTTTGGTTTAATTTGCATATTTAAGTATTTTAATCCATTTGCTCAAAATTCCTACTACATTTTAGTGACCACGGTGATATTATCCCTCCCAATTTAATCATATGGCTTGTTAGTGGTGATCTAAAAGCTTCTATGATTGACTGTTGGAAGAAAACTATCATATTTTTGACAATTTTCATGCATATGTGAAAATTGTGATATCACTTTGTAAATCACAACATTGCAGTGGTAGTTTTACCTCAAAATTCATGGTATTTCACTAACTACCAAGTTTTAACCACTAATAGTCTTTTTCTATGGTAGGTTGTTACTCAGGTACAATATTGTAGATTTGTGAATCACAACATTTTACTAGTAATCATGTTATCACATCTCTGAGTCATGGTGTTTTAGGCCCCTGTGTCAGGCATAGATTCATTCATTTTAGCTATTGTCTATTATTTTATAACCCTTGTGTGTTTATATTTTATATTCTTATGTTTTAAAACCTAGGCTTCCACCATTTGATTGCAAGACAAATAGGACTGGTCAAGATTTTGATGCTAGACTATTAAATTGTAACATCATTATTCTTAGACTCATGATATCTCCCTTCAAATCATGGTATTGATACTGATAATCATGACATATTAATATTTTGAATTTATCCTCTGATATCTCACCTGCAAGTATCATCTTATCATTTTTTACCTTGCAAGGGGACCAGTAATCACATAAACCATCATATAAACCCTTTTAGAATCATGTTTAAGTTATTTTAGATCTTAAAGCATATATTTTTTATAACCACATTTTGTAAGGGGATTTTATTTATATAACCTACTATGTGATGGGATGATTAATAGGGTGAACAAGAAACATTAAAAGGTGAGATCATCTAAAGGAAAAACATCATAGTCTTAACCTGTTTATTGTCTTCCACAAAACCACTAATCATGTAACCATGTTATTATCCTAAGAATAGTGACATTGCCTCATCATTAGTGATATTATGATTTATTTATTTTTAGGGTTGTTATGTTTATTGTCTAATATTTTCAAATTCATAAGGCAGATTTTAGGGAAAGTATAATAAAGAAAACATCTTGCTATTATGCAAACTATTCATAATTTTGTCTATTTTGATAAAAATCTTACCTTGACATCCTTTTATACAACTTTGATGCATAGTTAAATTTTTTAATCCACCATAGTTATTTGTAAACAATCCTTAGGAAATTAAATTCCTATAACTATCTGGGCAACCTATCATAACTATCTAGGCATCTGCATTAGTAAAAATATAGAAATTTTGAAGTTATGTATCTTTCTACAATATTGCCATTTTTGCAGTCATGATATATCATTGTAATTCATGGTGTTACATAAACTATTACAATCTTATAGAAAACCACATGGTAACTACTAGCAGTTAGGCACTTTTTATAAGATCACAACTTTTCATTCATGATATTGAATAAAACTTGAGATATTGTAGTCTATGGTTATGATATTGATTTTGGTCTGATTGTGCATCTATGTTATTTCATTCTGAAGTTACGATTTTGCACTAATTTTTGCATTCAATTTTGTCTCTCTTGAGTGCATTTTTTATAGTCATTTTAGTTATTTTTTTGTCATTTTGAGCCTCTCGTAAGGCCCAAATTGCCTTTGACATTGAGGGATCTGCCCCTCAACCCTACCCTATACCACAATAGGGATTGTACCTGGGGTACTACCCTTAGACCTTGCAAGGGGCTCTGCCCCTTGACCCTGGAAGGGGAACCACCCTTTGACCATGCTGGAGGATGCCAACCCTAGAGCCCCACATTGTGGCCCACTCATCGAAAGAAATTATAGATCCAAATCATGATTTTTTTAGTGATTTTTGTTAAGGCATATTATACTAACATTTTGTTTCTTGCAAGGGTGAATTTTGTCATGCTAACATCTTCTTTTGTAGTTCATATTTTGGTCTAACATTTTGTCTTACAGGTTACCCCTCAAGATTGTTAATTGAAACTACTAATCATTGTCTTTCATATTTCCTCTTTAAAAGTGCTAATCAAATTATAATCATTTTCTTATAGGCCATCTATCAAAGAGATTTTGGCATCTTAAATTTTATTTTTGTCTAAAATCATTTTAATCACTTTGTTGTCTTAATTCCTTATATATTCTTTGTATATCCTTGCATCTTATATATCTCTCACATCTAATTAATCCATTAATTAACCTTTTTGTTCTATTTATTTATCACTTGAGAGCTATGGTGGTGTATGCTCTCCTCCTTGCATCCTTGCAACGATTCCTGGAGGATCAAAAACCACCCAAAAACCTTCCCATTTTCTAGGGGTAATGTGACATAGAATTTACACCCATGCACTTGCCATAGTCTTAGATGGATAGTGATTGTGGATATTACCACCATGCACTAATCCACACTTTATGTTCTAATAGAATATAAATATCATGGGTATTTGTCATTAAGCTAAGCGATTGACCCCATACATGTCATCTATGAAGGGGAAGAGTTCATTATTTAAACTAATAATTAAAAAACACCCTACACAAACTTGGGCCCCATTATACCTCGAATATTTTGGGGATGCCCTTAAATAACCTATTCAACATAACATGGGACCATCGATCATAAAAGGTTACTTATTGTCAAAGTCAGGATCAGCTTCCAAGAAGCCATTAAGTATAGATGGGGTTGAGAGGGTTCAACCAATTTTTTAATTATTCATGGGCTTAAAGCCTTACCCATAAAGTCATTAGATGGTGTAGTTATTGGGTTACACACCCATAATCAATTTACTAGTCATAGGTTTATGGTTTGCCTGATTTGGTATGTATTGTGTTGGACTCATATTGTTTGTGAGCCAAGTCAACCTTTTACCCAAACCTACCCACACCTATCTAGATATTTTGTACATATTGTCATCTTATATCATCATCCTCTTATACATATTTTCATTATACATCATTTTAAAATTTCCCCATCCTATCTCCCATCACCATCTTGTCTTAATCCCATCCTAGTCTAGTCATTTCCACCCATCATTGGTCATAACTCCAACCACTTACACATCCTAATCAAGTCTTATAATCCCTCCATCACATATTATCATAGTCTAACCTCATATGCTTCACTTATCATTAACATTAATCATCCCTAACATCAAATTTATCACTTAATCCACCTTATACTAATCACCTCCTAGTCTAGTCTCATCCCTCCACATCACCTACATATCCTAATCACATCTTGTCATCCACATATTGTCTTAAGTCCACTTTATCCATAACCAATAATTTATCTTGATATTGTCTTGCCTAGTCACTTTATCCACCTAGTCCTAATCATAGTCTAACCCATTTCATATTCTTGTCTATAATAATGCCCATATCAAGTTTATAATCATCCTTTGGTCCTCATCTATGTTGGCAAAACATTCTTATCAGGGTGCTCATCATTATATTGCTTATATCTAATCAAGTTTGAATCATAATCACATATCTTACCAATATATTAATAAAATCATCCCACCCTCTTTGAGTTGATCATATTAAGTCCTGATCTAGTATTAATCTAATCAATCCTTAGTTGATATCAGTCCTTTGTGCTAGTCTATCCCGTCACCAAATCTTAGAGCTTGGCATGGCTCACCTAGTCAAATCTAATCAACATCATTAATGTATATTTTATTATTCCATCCAACATCTCATATCATCAAGTCAAAACTTGAAATCAAACTAAAGAAAGCCTTTGTCCAAATTTGTTCAATACATCCCATCTTCATCCCTTAATCCTTCCATTCAATCCCTTGCACTTCTTGATTGGTGACAGTGAACCATATCATCCATATTTTATCACATCCTTATTTATCACATCCAAAACAAATTTGGTCAATACCCTAATTGAACAATGCCTCATTGCCAATGGGGATTTTATCCTTTACTGATTCCTTGAGATGAACACTCCATATCCAATAGACTTTGACCCCATCCACCCATTATTACCTCTATCCCAAACCCATTCATGTGATTTCCATTCCAATCCTCCATCCACTTGTCATATCCAATCATATGCCCCTTCTCACACTAGAAAAGGTAATCCTACCCCAGCCACCTCTTCTAATACTAGTCTACTCACCCCATCACATCAATAACCATATGATATGAAGTCTAATGCTTATACATACAAGTTAGGAAGTGAAGAGAGACCCTATATTCCTCTTCATATGTCCTTCTAATCCCTCTTCCAACAAATTATCACCACTAACATGATGGTCTATCCACCCATACAATATCTTAATCCCACCAATCATAGTCCCTCTTGGTATAAAGATAATCAATAATATGTATATCATCAAACTGATGGGCATACCATTAATCAATGTCATAATTTCCAAATCTATGTCCAAGACCTCATTGACTATGGTGAAATATAAAATGAGGATAAACTAGATAATTCTATATCCTTGGGTGAATAGGAATAGGAATGCCAAGATTCCATTCCCAATCATGATTAAGCCCTTCTCCTTCTAATCCAAGGTCAAGACACCACCTACATCTTCCATGGTCCCCCCATCTTTGATAAATATTCCATTGAAAATGAGTCTATTCCCCATGAGCCTAGTCCTTCTTTCCCTCATGATTCCTTATTTCATAGGCCTAACATTGGTGAATCCATTGTTCATCCATCATCTCCCCCTCATCCATCATGTCAAATACCCCATGATGAGAGGTCACTTATGACCAATAAATCTTCTACTAGCAGCATCATGATAAATTCAGCTTCGAATTACATATATGTTTTATTTGAATCAGATTCCTCATCAGAAACATCATCCCTCATCAATGTTTTATTAGATTATTTCTAGGCTCTCCTTTTCATGATACCTCTAATTTGGATGAAAATTAGTCATTAGGCATATTTTTTAATCCCAATTAAGATGATGAAGTCATAAAAAAATTATTATGAACTTTATCTATCAAATATTTTTAGAGTGGATATAATCCTACCTTAGACATGTGTTTTTTAGATAGTCTTAATAATCCTTTTATTGTTCTTGAGGAGATCTTCTCCTATGTTGAAACTAGGTCTCCACCGAACCCCTATGAAGACCATGCTACCCTATCACCCCTCATTGACCTCATCATATCATCTCCACCACCTTCATCTATCATATATCCTTTTCTTCCCATAAATGATCATTTAATTACCTCTCTCCATAGGGACAAACATGAACATACATCATTGGACCCTTACATGAGTGATATAATACGTGCCACAAATACAAAGGTCTAAGATTATACTCAAAAGGTCATACTTGATAATAAAATCATCTTTTATCCCATAAGTCAAAATCAAGAAAATTCAAATCATCAACCTATTCCAAAAGTGTCTTCCCCTAATGAAGCCCAAAATTAAGCACTAGGGGATTATCTATCAAGTCAAAAAACAATTTCCTCTAGTGAGGCCCAAAATCAGGCACCAAGGGGCAATCAAAGTTAAATCCCATCAACAAATAAAAATAATGTCAAAAACATTATCCATATGGCTGATAATATTTCCAAAGATTAGATCAAAGATGAACCACAAATTCAAAATGTCTTGGATCTCCTACAGTCTTTTATCATATGGCATAAATCAAATGAGGAATGTCTAACATCTACAACAATATATAAAATTGCTAGTCCCACTTCCCAATCATCCATATCACCATCATATCCTCCATTCCATTCGAACACACCCCCATAGGTATCAAGATCTAATCCAATCCATACCTCCCATCACATTCTTAGGTAGCATTATCTCTTATAGAGGTAATGAAGATGCTTGGTCTAGATATCTGGAGAGGTCACAATCGAAAATCACAAAAAGTCACATGGATCTCAATACATCTAGTGGTGATAATATGATCCCTGTGACTCATATCTCCAAAATAGGAGTTGGATAAAGGACATGAAAGTGACAACATTTCTTTCATCTCGTACCTATGTCTAATAAATTGAGATGCCATCCAAAAAGTCAAAAAAATAGAAAAAAATGAAAAAAAATAATTCATCCAATGGTGAAAATGAGTTTAATAGTGCCTTGGCCAAGTACCATAATAAAAACCATTTTATAGAATCATGGTAAAATAATCTATTATCCACATTTTACCTCAACACTTAGGGCCAAAATCCCTCCATCAAACCCATCCATGTCGTCCTTATCTATCTTATCCCTTGGTGCTTACCCATCATCCCCCATCATCTCATGCATCCTATTATGTCCCTCTTTTCTTCCAATCTTAAACTTTTTAAGGTAATGATATTTGTCTTGATAAACATTATGGAACCATCTTGGCATATCCTCAAATGGACACTCAGGAAACTACATATCTAGTTCCTTCATGATGTAGTCATTGGCAAATCCCTAGTCCCTCCTTTGGTCCTCATCCCATTTTAAGCATCAACATCATCCTTTTATCATACCATCCATTACTGCATCCCTCCTTATCTTGGTTATTAGTCTTGGAATTCCCTTTACTAGTAACCTCCTTTGTATAGTGTACATACATATTCTAAAAATCCTTAGAATTTTGAAATATTCCAAAAGCCATAAAAATCTAAAAATCTAAAAAATCAAAAAAATAGTCCATGGTTTCTTGTCTTATGCATTTTTTCCTAGTTTCACCCACCTCCATGACTTTCATATTTCACAATCACATCATCCATCCTCTTATTCTAAACTAGGGGTAAATCTAGTCAATATCGAGCTAGTATTGACCTAGTCTCTTTTTCACCTAATCAGTCTTATGTCTCTCATCTAAATCTCCATATATTTATCCTAATTGATGTCCCTAGTCTACTCCACATCCATACCTAGTCCAAATTCCTATCCCAAATCTATACCCTACTAATCCTCATCCAATTCCCTTGCCTAGTCCAAAATCCATATCCACATCCATATCCTTACCTAACTCCTAATCCTAATCATCATCATTAGTCTATTCTAAATATAAGTATATATTAATTCCACAATCACATCATGATCATCTTAGTCAAACTCATAACCTAATCAATCATCCCATCAACTCTCATTAAAATAACTAGATAAGACATAATGACACTGCATGTAAATAATTGTGTGTTACTTGTCTGCTCTTTATTATTTGGCTTGTTTGTATGTCTCTTATCATGTATATATTTGATTATATTTATATTTGGATTATATGTTGCATCATGTCTATTTTTATCTATTTCAAAATGAATGAGAATTCTATGAGGTCACCAATGCTACAATAATGCTTATAAGTGCCCTCAATGATGCAAAGTTTGCTATTTACCCACACACTTTGGCACAATGTCCTCTTGGTCATACTTATATCATGGGGCATAATATCAAGTGCCATATTTATTATATTTCTTATACTATTATTATCCTTATTATAGTTGTGATGGATTAATCATCTGCACTCTCATCATTTCTCTAATCTTCTAAATCCATATCATCTAACATCTAATCTCTAATCATCAACAATCTAACCTCTCATTAGTTGTCCTAGTTCATCCTCTATCTAATCACTAAAATGTCTAACCATCATCATCATTTAAACTCTAATAAATCATTTTTGTTTATCCTCTATTCATAACTACATCAACTTGAGGTCTTTTTAGACTATATAGGCAGCACTTGGCCACTTTTCAGTACTCAAGGATTGCTCAGCCACTTTCACCTCTTTCCCCATCATTTTTTGTCACATCCATAATCACATATCTCATGTACCTCATCATCCTCAAGTCCTACATCACTCAACTCTATGAGCTATAATATCAATCATTTATCAATTAGTTTATTCATCAATCAACATCACTATAATCATCTCATTAATCTTATTCATCAATCACTTTAACCTATCGATTGGGCTTGACATATCATAACATCCACCTTTTCCTCCATCAATCATCCATCATCATTGATGGTCAAATTATCATTTATCGATCCCTTGCATGTGTCTTTATTAGGGGCATCATCATTATTAATCATATTATAGATCATTAATCTAATGCAATGCCATTTAATTCTTCTCATATTTCTTTTGGTTACTCGAACATTTTGTTTCTTATCTAGCATCTCTTTCATCATTTTTTAGACTATGGCCTTGAGCTATAATCATCAATCTTATCATATTCTTATATTATCTTAGCCAATATCTCTCTGTTTCCTGTGTCCTTACTTGGGATACATTTTAAATCTTATGACATGTTGTCTTATCATCATCATGTTACAATTGATTCCCCCCTTGGATGTGTCACCAACCATAACACAATAAATTTTCATTCCATATGCATATATCTTTGTTAGGGGTATCATTAATTTATATCTCACTTCTAAATTCAAATTCATCTTCTTCATCATATATCTCACATTGTGCATCCCATCCCCTTATCTATTCATTATATCCTACCCCTCACTTCCTATTTCGAGTGGCCATCTATATTTTTCCTCCCTACATGTCCCCTTGAGGGTTCATCATATCCCCTAACATCATTTACTAACATTCATCTATGAAATGGTTTTTCTTTGAAAGACCATTACTCCTTCCACTTCACTCCACTCACAATACCCTTTCAAAGAGGGGCAAAATGTATGTACCTAAATCCGCTCACCTTAATTATTATAATTAATCCCACTAATTTATCCCCTTCTTATTCATTTATCTAATATCCCCCACCCAACATTTCCTCATTTACTAACCTTATTATTCCCCACTTATTCATTAATTCTCTTAAATCCCCATTATCCTATCCCAATCTCAATTATCCATCATTTGGGAATTTTAAATTCTCATGACCCACCTACCCACCTACTAGGATCTCCTAAACCCCTAGTCCCTAATCACCCACCTAATCCCTATCTAATACCCTACCTAATACTAATTAATCCATAAGAGGATTCTAAAATCCTCCAATTATAGAATCCTCTCTAACTTAGCCTTACCCATCTAAGAACCCTATATTCTAGAGGTTTTCAAGGAATTAAAAATTCCTTGTAAAATCCCAAACCATTGATCTGAATGGCCCAAGATTTAAATC
Organism: Torreya grandis; assembly: GCA_037957365.1. Classification (NCBI taxonomy): domain Eukaryota; kingdom Viridiplantae; phylum Streptophyta; class Pinopsida; order Cupressales; family Taxaceae; genus Torreya; species Torreya grandis. The sequence goes on along the minus strand of JARHVA010000099.1, from coordinate 1,863,752 downwards.
TAGCCATTGAATCTTCCTTCCATATTCTATATAAATAATCCATTTCTCTATGACCAAACTAGAATCTCCATAATCCATGAACTAGAATCTCCATGATCTATTAACTAGAAATCATAAACATCCATTTAATCTAAGAAAGCCATACAATCTCCATGTCAAATCCATGAATCCATAATCCTTGATCGTGCCAACATAATGTCAAAATTCTAAGTCTATTGCAATCCACATTCAACAATCCACTTGAATATCTTGGAGGGAGGATAGTTGGAGCAAGGAATTGGTAAGATCTTCTTCATCTATTTTGATTTTATTCCATAATCTCTCATATTAGGTAGTTTGATTTTTTGGGTTTAAATTGCCTATTTAGGTAGTTTAATCCATTTGCTCAAAATTCCTACTATAGTATGTCTAATTAACCTAAAGTTGACCATTTATGATGGGGAGAAATGTCCAATCCTATATTTTATATGGGTTATATAATATCCAAGGAAGGGTTAAAGTTTAACTTTTCCAAGAATATATCCAAAGAAATCAACCTAGCAGTTGAGGAGGTGCATGCTAGAGGAGGAAATTTTTTGTGGGAAATGTATTTAATTTTTTGAATTTGATGTTACTCAAAGAATTAGTCATCACTTAGATTTGAAATTTTTAGAATCTAAAGGATATGAATTCACATGTATACAAATATGTCTTGCACCATGTATAGACTAAATGAATGAGCCTTATAATGATTTTTTTAAATAGTTCAACAATGTGAACCAATTTTTTGGTTCGAAGAGTATTTTGCAAAATAAAGTGATAGAAGCATACAATAAATATTTTACATTTTTAATAATTATATATTACACATTAATAATGATAAAGGAGTAGGATATGAATTAAATCTCATCATTCATTTTCATAAGTGGTGTTTATGCATTACTTATAGAGTGCAATGGTGGGATTAGGGGGAATCATGCATGCAAAAATGTAGGTGGAGAAGGTGGAGAAGGAGAGGATCTTACTATGAGCCTTTTTTGATACTACAATAAAAATAGTCATGCATATGAGGGATCTAAAGATGATATAATGGATTTGTACCTTAAGCAGGAAACTATGGGGAGTGAAGTGAATTATTCATTTCCATGCATTTTAAAACATTTATACATCAAGTCCACAAGGATGGACAAAGATCTAACATAAAATAAACTTAGGGATAGTCCTAAAAATAAGGGAGATGAATAAAATAAAGAAGACAATGGATCAAACAAAGAATAATAATAAATATAAAGATGACATGAAAGAACATTAAGAAGACAATATGACAAGGGGAGTTGAAGTCTTTAAATTCAAACTTGAAGAGGAAGAGGTGATTAAAGAAGTTGAAGGACATAAAGATGATAAACAAACATATCCTAAGAATAAGGAAGCCACACTAAACTAGTTAAAAAAACTTCAAATGGACATGGGGGCATGAGAAGGAAAAAGAGATAAAATAAAATGATAGGGGAAAAGCTTCCAATTATCTCAAAAGAGCTTGAGAAATAAAATGAAAAGGAAATACATGAGAAAGGGAGCACATCAAAAAGTGGGAGTAAATAAGAATAAAAAATAATAAGGCACCCAAACCATTGAATCAAATTTCAATCAATGTTTAGTCTAAGGATGATTATAAATAAAAATATCATGGTTAAAACAAGGATTTCACCACATAGAACTTACATAAACTATTGGATGCACATAGTGAGGATCCAACATTTCAAAAGTTAATGAAGGGAAAATTTCTAGGATTCCCTAAGAATGTTATAAAGGATCTTAGTTTTGATATCGATAAGATGGATACCAAGCAAGAAATTTTAGTTTTGGTGTAACTGGATATGGAATTTTCATAATTCAACATAGACCTAGAAGAATAAAATGACGAGTTAAAGATGAGTCTCTAGGAAGAGACAAAACACATGAAGAATTAAAATAAAGAGAATGTATGGATAATATGTGTAATAACAAGTATGATTGATACCATTGAGAAATAAAAACTATAATAATAGGGATGGATGGCTACTAAAGGGTTTAAGCTTGAATGAAACCTTAGTAAAACTATATGAAAGTTGTTGTGTAAGACTACAATAGACAATGTTGCATAGCCTCCTAATGAATATCTTAAAAATAAGTTGTTGTAAGTAACCAAAAGAACATGGGAAGATTAGGTCAAGGAGTTAAATATATTTATTAAAGAGTAGGAGTTATGGGACATGTGCTCAAGGAGTTGGGGAACATAAAAGAGTATATCAATATAGGCTAAATATTAAAAAGGAGCAGGCAAAGGATATAAATAATCTAATCACAAATGAGAAGGATACCAAAAAATACAGGCAAATATGGTTGGGTTAAATGCCTAAAAGGCCCAATTCATGAATAATCTCATAAATTATATGAACAATTAAAATATTTGTATAATAAGACACTGATGGAGGAAGCCAATATGCATGAGGATTTTTATGATTTAAATGAAAAGGTAGGAAATTTTGATGAATATTAATAGAGAAAGGTGAAGATATTATTGAATTGGAAGAAATCAAGCACAATACATATATAGTCAAGATAGATGTATGTGAAGCTATGATCAGATCCTATGAGTTTGAAAAGAGGGTTATTAGCACATTAATAGTATAGGAGAATGGGAGAATGTAGTATGGGAGAATTGGAGAACTTAAGTCTTAAAATCACAAAAAATTAATAGTAAATAAAGAGTTTTATTAGCACATACAATAAGGTAGTATGGGAGAATGTTGACCCTTATTTTTTATGCATTAGGAAAATATAATAATATTTAAGTATGAAGATGTGCACCTGAGACCCACAAATTCATGCTAGGAAAAATTATAATGCATTATTTAGGATGATGTGTAGGAAGAAGTGTTATGTGTAGGAAAGAAAATGTGTGTTGTGTAGGTCAGAGAAAGCATGTTTTTTGGGACACAAATATAAGGTAGAATAAAACACAAAATATATCAAGAAATGGTATATTTTATAGGTGGAAGGCCCAGACACCAAAGGAACTATAATATAGAAGTCTAAGGGTCAATTTGAGTTGGGAAACATATTCTGGGAATATACACAAGTAATGAACTTGTAATTATAGTTGGAAATTTTTGATAAGTGGATTTTTTTCCAGCACTAGCTCATAGGGGTCAAGGTGGTCCTAGAAACCTATAAATATACCCCTCAATCTCTCATTTGGGATATCTTTAAAAAGTATAATTTTGTAGAGATACTAGTTTTGTTAAAAATTTTGTAGATTGTAAGGGAATTGAAGATCAAGCTTATGTTTTTTGCAAATGTAATAATCCTTAAAAGGTAAGTATAGATGTTTTTTATGTTTTTAAGAATTAATGCTTATGATCATTGTGTTGATGGAGGTTATACACATGTTTATTATACACTATATGTAATGGATTAATGAGAATGAATGGAACTATTTACTAAGAGTTAATGTGTTATTATTTTACTTCCTTTTTGTAAATGTTTGGGTTTGAATGATTTTTTTTGCATATATGTGTTATCTTCATATATTATTATATCAATAAGGTTCTTGATGTTATCTTTGTGTGCCTTATTTGAATACTTAAGGGATTAAGTGATGGGTCAATAATGCGAGTATTCATTATTTTTTATGCATGATTGATCTATGAAAGATCAAGTGAAGGATCATAAAAAATCACAATAAATGTTTGTTGTCACTAGGCCTCTCACAACTATGCATGGTTGGAATAGCTCATGTTCTATCCAAATTAGTTAAATATTTTCCCCCTCTTTTCATTTTTTATTAACTTTTTTTTACTTAGATTAAGTGTAAAGTAGTTAAATGTAGGTCCTTTTTAAAACTCCAAGTTACTCTATAATTTTACATTATCTTAGATTGATGTATTTCACCAAGATATTTGAATAGCGACCACCTGCTGAATGTCAAATTCCTGTAGAGGCAGAATGAGAGCTCTAAAAATAAGAAAATTCCACAAAGGAAATGTTTGCATTAGCCACTTTAGGAAAAAAGAAAGTACATATAGGGTGAGATTAGGTCACCAAAAAGGTAAAACTCTAACTCATAATTAGAACACACTTAAAGGTAAATGACCCCTAATGACTTAATTAACTAACCTAAGTAAGCTAAAAAGACGTGTAGGTAAAACCATTAGGTGGGAAAAAGCCTACACTAACATAGATTAATGAACCTTAATAAGTGTAGAACATATTAAACTAATTAAAATTGTATGTTGTGTTAAAATTAAGCACTAATTTGAATGTAAATGGAAGAATTTTATTTGATATTTACACTTTCTATTTATGTAAAATATTAAGAGGATTAATAAACTTAGTGTTTTACTATATTGTGCAGGTCTATGACTAAATTAAAAAGTTAGGAAAAGCAAAAAACTAAATTGTGAGTCCTTCATTAGGAAATGAGTTTTTGACCATGCCTCAGAAAGTTTGTCAGCCTCTAGATGGTACTAACTAACTCTATTTTATGAGTTTGATGGTTTCATATGTGTAGTTTTTTACTTCTCTATTTCCATAAAATCCATTGTTCCTTCTTGTAAGTTGTCTTTGAATGTGATCTTAAAAATTTAACTTCATGTGCAATCCCAAAAAAATATCTCTTTCTCTTTGAAACCATAGGTCCACTTTCAACACTAGGTTTTGACTTGAAAATGGGGAAAGAAGGTGGGTTGAGATCACTTCATCCACACCCCATGAATGGTTGAGTACTACCTACCATCATACTCCAAATGGGGAAGTCAAATTGCATGTAGTTTTTTATGTTAGGTGTATGTATGCAAAAGTGATCATTTAATGACTGCAAGCTATGATTTAGCTTTTGAGACTTGGAAAATGAGAAATTTGGCTTGGATTTGAGATGCTTCAAACTTGGATAAGACACAATCATTGTGACTGATGGTCTAATTGGGAATAATATGGAAATCCCATTGAATGTATAAGTGTTTGATAAAGATTGATAGGTGTTTTCTAGATGGATAATAGGCTTAGATATATTTTGTATTTATATGACTCTTTAGGTAATTTTTCATGCCATCGACATGTGAAATATAAAGGATGATCCATGATAAAAATTTGAATTTTAAAAGTAACCATTGCTTGGCATGGGACAAGTCTAGAATTCCATAACTGCCCAAGTCTAACGGTTGTGTTTAGAAGGCAAGAAAACTAGTGTGATGATTAAAAGATAGTCTAAATATGATTTTTAGTAGGTTATACACAAACTAAGGAATTCATGTAGGTATCTTATATAAAATTGGGAAGGTCAAACTAATGAAAAGTATGTACATGTTAGATAAGGGTAATTAAGATCCATGTGTATGCACAAGTCATGTAAGGTGAAGGTAGGTCAAAACTGACAGTGCCAAGTATCTAGTACTAGATTTCAGTGTCTACACCTACCTCTCCAGTAATAAAACTTGAAGACGTAATATATCATTAACTATTATTAATATCTATAAGGGATAATTCTTTCATGGTTACTAGACTAAGATTGGATTGGCATTCTTGAATAGTTGAATCTTTTTTAAGGAAAGTTTACCAAATATTAAAATTATAGCAACATTTAAAAATTGATTTGAATGGACCTTGTTGTAAATTATTCACCTTAAAAGAGACAATATTATCAGTTTTGATTTTCATATGTAAATAAAAAATAAAAAATAAAAAATAAACATAACTATGTCGATGGTGTATATACAATAGAAACAAGACTTAACTGTCAGACCTAATCAATAGAAAAAAATATAGTTATATATGGAAAGGCCCATAAAATTTATCTCAATGATTTATAATTTTTTTTAATAAAATTAATTAGAAATTATCTCTCAAACTTGTAATAAATTTAAATGATGATCTAGATCCGTAGTGTTTGACTTGTGTCCTTTACTATTCCTACAATACAATGCACTTGTTCTAATTATCATTATACCAGAGGCATTATATTGAGATAGCAAGAGGGGATATGCATCTCATAATTTGGTAGATGCCCAATGGTTTTGAACAAAAATGGTTTCTCTAAACACTTCAAACATATTAAAGAATTGATACCAAAGATTATCAACTATTGAACCAAAAATCAAAATCCATATATTTAACAACTATTTTAAAAGGTATTCTTACTCTCTAGATCATGTTTCTTCTTATTTTGATGTTTCAATTTATTTTCATACTTTTATCCTAGTTAATTCCTATATATATATATATATATATATATATATATATATATATATATATATATATAACAAAATATTTTATAATTTTATAATAATTTGAAATTGTATACATAATATTTTTAAATTTTACCAATTATTGACATTTTCTCTTACAACAATGTGTTGAGTTTCAATCTCCCTGAGTGCATGCCTTAAAGGGTGCATCAGAAAGGAGTGTGCAGGGATTTGGTGTTTTGCAAGATATATTTTTTCTTATAAATAATTCCTATATCCACTCTAACTTTCTCATACTTGATCCCCTAAGCTATCTCCTTCCATCTTGAATCCTCTAACTATATCAAGACCTATATTTTATGACTTTATCAACATGTTCAATATAGTCTAATTCATCATTTTCCCCTTCCCAACTATGTCAATCAAATTGATGCAATTTTGAATGTCATGATGCATGTTTTACAACTAGGTTAACCTTATTGATTTAGTTCAAGGTTAGTCACCCTATTCAGGACTAAATCGATTTGATCAATATCGTTAGCTAAATCTTCATGAGGCATCAAGATCATTCACCATTATAAATACAAGTCACCACTTCAATACAATAGAAAGGAACATTCATTTTCACATTGTCATTGCTCTTAATATTTCCCTACATATACATTTGGAAGAGTCATTAGCAATTGGATTCTTGGTAAAATGATTTAGTGAGAGATCCCTTGTTTAGGGTAGCGAGGGTTTGTGGGCACCAATGTTGGCAATAAGTGATAATATCAGTTATTTACTATTATATTACACCTTGTTAGGTGTGGATCTTATATTTACAATCTCTCCAACTTCAAATCATATTTGAATATATGAAATGAAAGTTTCCAAATGAAAATAGAATAGTATCATCAAAATTTAAGAAATAATAGTGTGGAACAGAAGAGGTATCACAAATATTTTCAACATAACTTGTTGAAAAATAGCATGAAGACATCTATGAGACACAGTAAGATAAGAAAAGAATTTATAAGTTTAATATAATCTTAAATATAAAAAATAAATAAAGGATAATAGATTAATTTTGAATATATGGAATGAATTAATAAAATCTTAATATAGTGAAATCATTCATAATAATATCTTTATGATATACCCTACATATTCATGTGATATAGCTTTAAGATTATACTGAGCATGTTCATGGGATATAACTTTAAGTTGAAAAAATGGATATTTTTTAATTTTTTATTTGGAACAAAGTACCATTATGTGTGGGATACCCCAAGTGGATAGTTAAAACATTGTGTCCTAAATCCAACACCTCCAAAAACTTATACAGGTTTGAAGCAGCAACATGAGGATTACTTCCACTAAAGTTGTTTTCGTTAATATCTAAAACTTAGACTAAATTTTTTTTTATTGATATCAAAAAATTAGAGCATTAGATAGAGTCCCTAAAAGCATGTTTGATTCCATCTTTGGTTTCTCTTTAGAAGAGCAGAGCTATGGCACAACTGGAATAAATGCCCTACAACTGAGAATGAGAGGGAAGACATTGAAAGCAAAGAGCTAAAGTTGTGCATGGGAGGAAATTAAAATTTAATGTTAAATAATATATAATATTATATTAATATATAAATTCATACTACAAATTAATAGTAATAATCTTTATATATAGATATATATATATATATATATAATGTTATAATATAATATATTATATTAATAACAATTTTTAATAATATAAATATATTAATATTCTTATAGATAAGACATTGAAGTTTTAGAGTTTATATTTTAGTTTATGTTCATCTACACTGTTAATATATTGACATCATAATCATAATTGTACACATCATATATATGCCTCAATTTCAGTTATTGAAGGACTCCATGTTTGATGTGTGAATTGAATCAATAATATAATTATATTGATGTAGGGGTAATGAATTGATGTTCTAAAAGCTATTTTTGTGTTATAGTTGAGGTGAGTACCAAAGATTTTTCAAATTGCATGCCACATGGGTGCATAATGGGACATCATTTGTGAAACAATGTGAATGTTGTGATAGAGAAATCACTGATTGAGAGAAAGGTGATTGATTACCGATTGGTCCCAAGTGGTAGGGAGAATTGGTAGGTTTAATTATCAAATAGTAGTGAGTATCCACATCGTACACATACAAGGATGGAAAAAATCATGAAAATTAAATATGCATCTCTTCCGACATTCCTTGGACCATCGAGGAAACCACTAATTTTATAATCTTAGATATATTTCTAATGTGAATCCCTCAACCAAGATTCATGTGCACTCAAGATTCAATTTCATATCAAAATGATATAGTTTAGTACAACTAGATGGTACTTCTAGTTTCATCATGATAGTGAAAAAAATATATTTTAATACAACTAGATGGTAATCTTAGTCTCATCATGACATTGATGTTATGTTTATCTCCACATGATTTAAAAAACACGTAACTTTTCTTTGAACCTACCAAGTGTAAAACTATAAATCAAATAGATTTTAAAGGAGGAGGAGGAGGAGTATTATTATTATCATCATCATCTTGAATAATATTACATATCCATCTAATTGGGATTTAATGTTTTTGATTTTTTAAAGAATTTTTTTCCACCATCTTTTATGGGAGTAGTAAGTAGTTCAAGAATAAGTTTTATGATTTTTGAGAGATGAGTGCCCTCATGCATAAATTCAAAGAGTTTCCAAGCATCACTAGGTGACCCATGATTACCAATATGGAGTGGTAAATCATCCTTTACACTCCTCAAAGTGATTGACATGGCTTATTATGATTTTTATTGAAATTCATTGTTAAGTTCAGTCATGGCGTGCCTCCTTGCTAGGGATTTTTCAATCTTAAAAACAATGTTCCATAGTTTTTGAGCCATAAATTTGAATTTAATATGAATTTTATAAATGTTATAGTTAGATCCATCTAACATTTTTAACTTATCCAGCACAAAATTAGGATAAACCATAACTTCCCTTCAAAGTTAGACACTTCCTAGATTTATGTTTTATATTAAAATGACATTAAAATGGTTAAAAATGAACTTTTTAATGTGTTTTTATAATTTATTTTTGTAATAAAACATATATTATAGTGTTTAAACAAAAATAATTGTTTGGTTATGTGAAAAATAATTGATAATATTGCAAACAATTGCATCTAGAGTAAGAGTTGCAAGTGTTACAAAATAAATAGTTTAAAAACTATTTTCAATTTAATCATTACAAAAACCAAATAAAAATACTTTAAATAATAAAATGTACCATTATAATGTGTATATAATGTGTAAAAACTTAGATATCGACTAGTTACACAAACACCTTTGTATAAAAGAGTGACTAGACAAACGTCACAAGAAGCGTTACTAGAGTTTTGAACATGTCAAAAGTGTCATAAGTCAAAAAATTAAGAATTGCGTACATGTAAAAAAAAACATATGCTTTTTAATTTTTGGTTAAAAAATAATTATAAAGTGGGGCCACCTTTATATTTTCATGGAAATTATATATTTAATGAATAGTTTTATAAACTTTATACTTACCTATTACATGCTTCCAATCAACAATGGCACATGGGAAGAAGTTGGGCATAGCAGGGAGAGACGAAGAAGACATCTCAAGGCCTATAAACTTTTGGACACCATTTTAAGAGACTCTTGATCAACAAAAATCAATAAAAATGTATATTTATTCCAAAACTTTTATTTTTATGATCTTTTCAGCCCACACAGGCCATATAGGCACACCTAGGTGGATGAAAAAAATCCAGAGGATGTTTTGATGCTTCTTAGAGTCTATTAGGGGTCTTAATAGGGAAAATAAATGAATATACATTTCTAAAAAATAGGATAACAATAGTAAAGGAATTGATATGGATTTTTCCTAAGCTTTCATCCCAAAGAGGGCGTAAAAGTGTCATACTATGATGCCACAAGCTTATTTTTCTTGCAGATTTGTGTTTGCTTAGTGTCTAGTTGCTTGGATTGATGTTTTGGATGATCAAAATCTAAGATACAAGTTTACACAATGATCTATATATATTTTCCTCTTATGTTGTACACCAGGTTGAGTTTTCATGGCAAAATGTTTGAACAGTGGTAATTGAATGCTTCAATGGCAAAATAATTAAATCCCAAATCTTGTTGATCAATCAACAATTTAATATTGCTCTCAGACCATGATAAAATACGTATATGCACATATATTGATATATGTGCATCTATAAATGTGATTGATAGCAAAATACATTCACACATAACACAATGAACACTGGATGTACGTGGGAAAACATCATACAAAGGTAAAAAAGACCTAAAATAATTATCCATTAATGAGAAAAAATAACCCAATACATCAATCTTCCCTCTCCTCACTTCTCTTCACAAAAACTTAAAAAAAATTTAATAATATTTGAATGAAATATTTGTGTACTAGAATTTTTAAGGGTGGTGTGTTATATATTTTACCACATAATATCTCTTTATACATGAGGTGAACCATTCTAACCAACAGGGTCAGCCTCCCACTTGAGACATAATGGTAATTTTTACAATTCTATATTTTATTATTTATTAACACAAGTATTAACTCATGTATTATAAATAATAAAATATATTATTATTTTACTACTGTCATTTAATGTGTTAAGGGAACTTGTATACCACTTAACCACTAATTGTTCCAATAATACGGTTACATGTGAGGAATGTATTGATCCTCGGGTTGGATTAATGAACAATACTTGAATGGTTCCTAATCCAAAGGGCATGCATATATGTATCCTTGATGACTGAACTTTAAAAATGTATTTAAATTAAAAGGAAACTTGTTCATCTCGTGTATCAATGGTCTTCCTAAAAGGAATAATAATTAAGGTCATTAGGCATGATCTAAAAAAACTATCGCTGTCACACAAAGGCCCACAATTATATTCAATGTAGTTTGTCCTATTACTTTTTAAAGAATACTTTAAAATCCTTGAATTTTCATATTTAAATAAATAATATATTGTTCCTTATACTAATTTATATTTAAGAAATCAATATTACAAATATTTGATCATAACCCAGTATCTAGAATAACTCTTTTAACAACTTTATTGTGCACATAAACTTAATATATAAAGGTAGATGTTGATTTGAGATATGCTTGGGAGGTAAGTCCTCATTTTCAAAAGAAATGTTTCCTTTGTTCATAGTAAATTATTAATATTAAAATCAACATAAGGTGGTTCTGAGTTAGTGGGTAAAATTATGTTATGTAATGATTCATAAAGAATATCTTTATACATATCCGTTATTTGGAGAAACTATAACATTAAACTCATAGCATGAGTATTTTTTAGTTGATATATGATATTATAATTTTTAGGTTGATAGACCTACATTATGTGAGGTGGAGGAGGTTGAGGAGGAACATGTTTAACACCTTTGTTAAGTCATGTCAAATTAGGCAGCTGCCCTCTTCTAGTGTTGACATCATGAATAGTGGAATCTAATATAATTCATGGACAAATAATGGGAGCAATGGTAAGTGATACAAATTTGAGATCTAGGGGAAGGAGGAAAAAAATAACTCATGTATTCCCTTTGGCACATATTGGTGAAAGGTATTAACATAGATTAGTTATTGTAGCAATATGAATTGAGCAATGTTTGATATTGTACATTATTCATTTTAGCATTTTTATGATATGTAAATTTGATTCATGCTAATATGTAGTGAATCCAAATAACACCTCAAAAATTAACATATAATGTGATGATGAACTTCACTAGATAGAATAAGAATTCATTCATTATTACCATGATTTTATTATGAAACTTTGAATTTGAAAATGTCATTAAGGGTGTAGCTATACATGGTGTGTTTGATATGTAGGCTCTCAGACATATTAATCTAGATCATAAAAAATGAACGAGGCCTAAAGAGGAACTAACTAGGGAGGATTCACCATCTCTTAACCACATTATCCTATGTCTAAGGTATGTTGAGAGTAACTTTAGAGGGCTAATTGCTTATTAGTGCACTAAGAACCAAATGGTTAAAAGGCTTCCTATGGCTAAAAATGCAAAAACCCTATGTGTTTATGATATATAGTGAGGTACATGGAAGCTAAATTTTATATATATTGATTTATAATGTATTAATTCTTGGATCAATACCCCTCACACCATGGATTAGGTAACAATAATGACTACATTTCCTAGAGCGATGGATCATATGACTTTTACAACTACCAGAACATAGTTCTAGAAATCAAGAAAAATAAATTGAAATAAAAATAGAAGGAAAAGATTTCATGCATGGAAAAAAGAATTCAATCTCAAACCCATAGGTCAAAGATAAATCCTAGAGCAATTATTAATTAAATACTTGAAAGGATGATTAGATCTCTCTTTAGTTTATGGGAATCAAGAAATCATCTAAAAACCTAAAACAAAAATTAAAAAAAAAATGCTAAAAAAATATGAGCTCACTAATATGTTTTTCCATGTTTTTGATTTAATAGTGTTTAATAGGTATAAATATCGATATATCTATTTATTTTTTAATCTATGGAATTTAATCATAAATAGAAATGTAAAGCATAATTGATAATTGAAATTGATTGAAAAGTGGCATATGTAATAACTAGTAAGTACAACTAATAATGAGATACTTAGTTTTTTGTTATTAATTAAATTTAACTTATGTCTAACAGAGTAAATCAGGATAAGATAGGACTGTGACAACTCAAGATCAAGAACAAAGTTTTTAAATATGTATGGATAGGTATGTGCTCCCTAGATAGTAGTGTAGGCCTATCTTGCCCATTGACTATGGACTTGTCTGCAGTGAAAATGAAGAAATCATGACAACTTTATCACCTGCACCTATGTCAGCTAAGAAGGATAAGATATTTCAATTTTGAGAATGCCATGTAGAAGTCTCTATTTTTCTTTTCTTTTCCTTAAAAACCCTAGGGGTGCTTGTGAGAGATAAGAACCTACAAAAATGGAATAGGAAGTGTAATGGGCTAATTTAGCCCCAATCATCCCCATTGATGATTGATTATTGCCTACATATCCATCTAATCTGAGGAGGAAATCAATCCACACGTATTCTACCACTTAGTGAGATTGGGAAATTTTGCTCCTTGACTATATGTATACAGGTAGAAATTTGGATTTAAAAATTGAAAATGTTAGCTCTTGACTTGATTTTAAATGCTTCAAATATTTTTTTTGACTGCTCTTAGTGATTAATATTGAATTTATGAATAAAAGGAAATTTTTGCTTAATGTGTAGTAGTGTAATAGATAGATGCCAAATAGATATCAGGTCTCTTTGAAATGAGGTTTTGATTTTATTATATAGTGAAACCTTTTAATGATATCCTTCATCCAACCTTGAAAAATGTATAGGATGACCCATAATAATATTTCAACTTTGGAAAGTAGTTATTAAATGGTGTAGGGATGAAGCTACACAAGGATAATAGGTCAATGGCAATAGACCTATCTGCCTAGTGCATACTTGTCCCAAAAAATCAAGGAAATTTTTAATGAGATTGGAATTAGTTTGATGGCAATATAAGGTAGTATGAACACGAATTAGAAATTCATGTGTGATAGTGACCACAAATAGAGAGGTCAAACTCACATATAGATAACTAACTAAAAGAATGGTGAATAAGAGTCATGTATTTGAGTATAATTCAAGTGGTTAAATAAGTGTAGATAATTAACATTTTTAAGTACCTATAACTAGGTATAAGTGTCTATAGTTTCCCATTATGCCACTTACCCATTTTCATCCTTCTTTTCCTAATCCTTTTGGATCTTCCTGCCATTTATCTTGAATAAAGATTGGTTCTACTATTGTAGAGGAACTTTTTTACTTTCCTTTTTTTTTTTTACTTTAGCAATTTTGGTTTTTAATTGTGTTCCACATTCATTTTTTTATTTAGTCATTTGTCTTATATTGATTGATGCAAGGATAAACTCATTATTTCAAATTTGGGGGTTTAACCCCATGATGAATCTCTGGGTGCAAAGGTTTTCATCATTATCATATTAAAAACAAATTTAAGAAGTTGTGTGAACTTCTCCTAGTATTCAAAAATTGACTATTCTCCTTGACAAAGATTTTAAATTCCTATCTTTTGAAGCTCGAAGTACTTAATAAACTCCATAATCCATGAGGCGGTTCCTTCAATATACTTTCCTAATTCAAGTCACACCTTTAGCTCCTTGGGTGAAGGAATCTTAATGTTCTTATAAATTTTATCCCTTTGAAATTAAACCCCATTATCATCTTGGTATTTACCCTAGTGTTGATCATGTTTATGATCTTATTTTATTATAAGATCATTGACTTATTTTTTTAGTTTGGTTATCCTTTTCTATTTTCTAGTCACCAAAACAAGGATTTGTTCAAGCTTATCTTAAACCTCATCAACTTATTGTATCAAAAATTTATTAACAATATAAGCTCATGTCATAGCCATGATAACCTTTCGAAAAAAAATGTGTAGCTTATAAAATAATTAATATCATTAGGCTAGAATAATAAAGTTGTGATATGATACCACAATATAAGAACCACTCTAGTTAGATGTAATAAAAATGTGTTGAAAAAAAAAACACACACACACACACAATCTAAGCCATCCTTTTGAAGATTGTGATTGTTTCCCAATGATCCCTATCCTTAACTAAACAAATATTAAAGTAAAAGAAAAATAATGCTTATTACTATTTTAGTGTGCATAAGGAAAACACATATTCTATTTTAAATATAATAAACATGTTATCTTTTTAAATAAACAAATACAATCATGACTTAAAAATAGAAAGTATGCCCCTACTTAAATGAATCCATGATATTTTGTTTACTTAGCTAAATTTAAGGAAATGCTTATGCATAAATTGCACTAAATATTGTATTTTCTATTTCTTTAGTGAAGCATAATAAGTCTAATAATCAACCTATATTTGCATAATCAATTTTCAACATTGATAATAGAATTCATATGACTTCAACCATTCTTCATTCATGTTCAAGTTCAAGATACATCATTTAATGTCATTTCAAAAGTATTTCATATTTATAAGAAATAAAATATACAATTTATATTCCAAACATATTAAGTGCACTTTATATGTCATTCAAATTTACAACTTGGTACAAAAAGCATGCATCTTGTTTATACATTATGTTCATATGTTACAACTTAACACATTTCATGCAAGCTTATAGTTTGCTTATAAAACATATAGATCCAATTTGTATATTTCAAGCACTACATCCTAATACATTTTCATTTCTCTTAAAACATAATAGATTAAAAAAATATTTCAAATGACAAGAGAAAAAAGAGTAGAAAATAACTCGTCATGCAAAGCATTGAGAAACATAGAACATTATGTTACAACATAGAACTAAAACCAAATAGAGAATATCATTGGGGCACTTTATCATCAACCATGAAATTAATCGGTTACCTTTCATATCTCTTGTTTAGTGAGAGTGGTGATACCCTTCATGAAAAAGTACACATTGAACCAAAGCAAAGAGATATAAAACTATGTGTGCACAAATTAAAATCTAAGCTTGGTGTAGCAATGGAATAAATATGAAATAAACTAAAAACTAAAGGATCATATTCCTATAAATCATAAAAATGCTCTCTTATGTCGATAAGACTTTCAAAAGTGAAGGGTCCACCCTATACAACCTAACTCAAGTACTATGGTTTGGTATCCCCATTCCAAGTCACTATGATGTTAACCATGCTTCCACAATCTATTTAGTTTAGCATTCACTTTCCAAAGATCCTAGCATGTTCTCTAACTATCTGGGCACTATCCCATAACCTAATAATTACTAAGTGACACATGATATCCATAAAGAAAGGTCATGAATTAGCATGGATAATAATCATTGATAAGTGAAATGGAATAAAGTGACTCAAAAGTGTCTAACACCAAATACATGATGCATTATAAACCACACAAGGGGCCTATAGTTAAACTAGATTTTCAAGATACATATAATTATTGTACAACTACTTTATCCTCTCAAATTTATAGGTAACATAATAATATAATAATTGCATACATGTGATAAGACAAGGAGTAAAATAAACTAACGAGCTAGTTTTATATTATATCTCACTATACATCTTGTAATTTCCTATTTATTTCGATCCATAATATGCTACTAAGTTCATAGTTCTCTAACACATCACAATTATGCATTCAAGATCCAATCCATAGTTTATCACCCTATTCTGATAATCATATTATTACATAACCTTGATCCCACCTAAAAGTAATTATCAACATTACTTCAAATTTCAAGGATACTTTCCAAGATAAATTCTGTTTGTATTATTGATGTGATATTAGGCCAAATTTGTCCACATCCTAGAAGAGCTTAGAAAATTGAAAACCTATAATATTGTTTATAATGTATTATATTTAAGATTAAAAATGTAAATTCTATAACTTGATTTTTAGGTTAAATAACAAAGCTTCATCATGTAAAATTTATTGTTTGCAATGATAAAAACCTAAGTGTCAATCTTGTTCTTATCTAACAAAACATTAAATCATCAAAATAAGTTCTTAATATTTAGATCAAAGTTTATATTTTTTAGGTCTTTTAAAAACTTTACAAATAAATAATTCATAATATTTTAAAAATAAGTCTCTATAAATTTATATTTTATGATGGTATAAAAAAGAATAATAGCTTAAAAAATGGCCTACTTAATATAACAACATTAGTGGATCGAATTATTATTGACCAGAAAAAAATATCTGACATATTAAGATTTTGTGCACTTGTCAACTCATTAACATAATACTTAGACACTTATAAGGCTTACCAAAAATTTTAAAACATTATCGAGTTAAATAATTGAAAATATAATATTTTGATATTTGTCTCAGAAGCTTTTTAGAGAAAGATTCATATCAAGATGTGTTCAAATACTTCAATACAAATTTAATAAATTATCTCTAAAATAATAAAATTTGAGAGATGGATTAGTATTTAAAATTATGATCAATAAAAGTATTATAAACAATTAAAACCCAAAGGTTTAGAAGGCATACTAGCCAAAATTAGCCACTACCAAAACTAATGGGAAACTTACAAAATAGGGAAGCCAAAATCAAATCGATAAGCTAATGTATAAAAGTTTTAAATGTATTTCTATTTCATACCCTTTTTTATATTATCTCAACTCGAGTTCACTACAAAGCTTAGAATTTGAGCTCACATATTAAATGGTTAAGTTTGAACAAAAAATAATAACGGTATTTGCACAATATTTTATTATAATAAAACTAGGGACATGCTTATCATTATATTAATATGAAATAATGATCTAGATAATATATATTAGAATTGTGTCAATCATATTGATCATTTAAAAACATCTAACAAGATTTAAATGACAAACAAGTGCAAGTGATAGACAATCAATATTTTATAGTGCAACACATAAGTAAATCAAATAATTTGGGATAAGGAAAGATAGAGGCACATGTTTTCATGCTACACAAACCTTCCAATTCACAATTCAACAAAAGCAATAGTTTAGAGAACCAATAAAACAACCAATTGGTTTGAAACACAATTTTAAGAGAGTTGGCATATGTGATTGACATAAACGTGAAAAGCATATGTGCATCTATT
Organism: Torreya grandis; assembly: GCA_037957365.1. Classification (NCBI taxonomy): domain Eukaryota; kingdom Viridiplantae; phylum Streptophyta; class Pinopsida; order Cupressales; family Taxaceae; genus Torreya; species Torreya grandis. Next base: position 1,845,833 of record JARHVA010000099.1, on the reverse strand, counting down.
AAGGCTTGGAAGGATCAACACAAAGCCTAGAAAGAAGAATAATTTTAGGCACCATTATTGAAAAATTAAGATAAAAAATATTTTGGCTGGGGAGGGATGATTTGGAAATATAATCCTTTAGTAGAGGATAGAAAGTGCAATTGAGGATTTTAGTTAGACAAACAACCATAAAGAGATTTAAAAAGTAGCAAGAGAAGCGATGGAATAGTTTTTTTGGGGGGGGAAGCGAGGGTGTTTACCACCTCATAAAATATGGTAGAAAAATAAAAGGAACATTCATTATGAGTTGTAATAAAATGTAAACATATTTTATTGATTATTGAAATTTGAGTGTCAAACTTGGTTGCAAATAATCTCAAATATTAAATATCTAAAATTAGGAAAATTCAATCCATACAAACTAAAAAATAAATAATCCCATTAAACCATTTATAATAAGTTAGAAACTTGTTCTTAGAGGAAAAAATAATGATAAAATACTATAAATTGTATTTTTTTACTAAAATTAAATTTACACAAGAAACAAATATCAAAATCTTCCAACAATAATGGGTTCTTCTAAAAAAAAGTGTAAGAATTTAATGGTTACTTTTCTAAAGAAACCTATAATTTGAAGCTTACCTTTTTATGATGCTAAGAATTTAATCCCCAATTATTCATTGTTATGCCTCTTCCCAAATTAACTACTTCTCTAAATTATTCTCAATCTCATTGCCTTCTAACACCCCCACCAACTTCTATATTTTCTTCATTTAAACATTTTCATAGAGAAGTTAGAGAAATTTATTTTCTCAAACTTGGTGAATCCACTATCCCTTAATAAAATAAGAGGAAATTAATAGGTAAGTACATGGAGTTAGGGGATAATTTCATGGATATATATCATAACACGATCACATTAATTAATAACGTGATCACATCACTTAAGTCTAGGTTCAATATTATTGAGCCATAATGCAATTGCATTACAAATAATATGATTGCATTATATTGAATATTAATGCGAACATGTTATTGGTTAATAATGTGATCACATTCCCTATGTCAAAATATATATAGGGAAACCTGAATGTAAAATTATTCATTTTACATTTATATTTCCTATTCCTACCTTGTTTTACAATCACGTTTTGCTCAAAAGAGTGCTAGGAAGTGCTAAGAAGATGATAGATTCACCCCACAAGCCTGTTGATTGATTATGTTGTTATGTAGGAGAGGTAAGTCATCAAAATATTCTCTATTTAACCCTATTTTTCATAATTTTCATTATTTAACCCATGTTTTTAATTATTTTTTGTTTTTTTCTAACAACCCATTCTGCTAACCCTACCAACCCTCCACAAAACCCTCTAGTTGTTCCTCTTCCTAACCCTCTACAAAACACTACTATTCCTCTTATCCCTCTACCTAACCCTCCTATAGTTCCCCAAAACCCCCTAGTAGTTAAGAGTTTTTTATTGACAACATTATAGGAAATAAACTTGAAATTGAAGACCTAATTGATAGAATGAGAGATCTCAGTTTGATCCACCCCCACCGTACCTAGCTAGTTGATTCCTTACAGACCTTATTAAGTCAAATTGACTGATGGACCTCAAATAGGGATACTTGTAGGGCATATTATGTTTATAAGTTGTTATCCCTTCAGGTCAAGAATTTGGAAATCTCAAAAGCTAACATTTATGACCTATCCATCAACCCAACCACCAATGCCCCCTTTCCCATAACTACTAAATGTTTTCCTATCCATCATTGTGTACATAACTTGATCATGGCCAATTTTTTGGATCTATAGTGGATGGTCTTTGACTATCCACCATGTAACAACCATGAAGTCCTATTATATTTTTTGAGGAAACTCATTGTGAGTTTGTCCTCAATCAAATTCCTAATTATTTTGAATTCAATGAGTTTTAGGGTCAATAAAAAGGCTTTACACAAGATCAAACATGTGCATGTTGTGCGCTTAATCAACCTACATAGATTTGTATCCAAAAGCCTCTTGAGCCGAAAATCCCCTCCATAGTTTAACAGGTCATTGAGATAGATACTCTCCATGCTCTTAGTTCACTCACCGATACACTCATTCATCATACGAGGAGGCTTTCATAGAGTGATGCTAAAGATATGCCACAGGCTACCTGACCCTGACCCCATCCTTACAGTTCACATGGAGCTATGTACATGGAGTTGTCTGATGATGATAGTGTCAATGGTTAAGATGGCTTAGATAATATTCTTATGAGTGATGAGTTTTTGCATGTACATTTGATGTGCAGACATATATCACCACATAGATGCAGGTATATTTTATATAAATGTCATGTTAAATTTAAGTTAAAGTTACAAATTTAATTTCTAAGCTAATAATTAATTTACATAAAAAATTAATATAATACATGTCATTTTTTATGTCATAGGAGGTGATGATTCCTTCATCATCACATATGGCATTTACAACATTTGATTTATTATAGCTATTGTTTTCATATTCAAATCCAACTGCTGGGCTATCCAAGACTACATCTACCTCTATTAGGATGACACCATTTACCTATACAGAGGTAAAAGTTATTTACATATATGTTTTGCTCTTTGCATTTTTTATTACTACAGTTGTGTACATATACATGTTGATGAGTGATGTGGGATACAATTTCTCTACTTTTGTGTCTCTTGATTATACCTACATGGGTGATGTACCTCCCATCATTTTTTGTATAGATGGAGCCTAACCTCCCCTAGCCCTAATAATCTCATTGAGAGTCTTCACCTAAGACTCTAAACCAGCCACATTTTCCTCTAGGCCAACTATCTCTCTCTTATTATGAGGGAACTTTACATATGTATGATAAATAGTGAGAATAACATATGTATGCTTGCTTATTCACACATGGAGAACCACATCCACCAAAATATTATTGAGGATCAAATAATCCTCACCTAAAAATTCCTAACCAAAGTTTCTTTGATCATGCTCCACCACTAAGTGATTCACTCTAAAACCATATAACAAGAGAAGACATTAGATCTCCAGTCACATAAAGAAACAATAACTGAGTAATAAATTACAAAGCAACATAGAAAGTAACTAAAAATAAACCAATTCACTACTTTATTTGGGTAACTTCATGTTAGTCTAGGTATAATTCCTAATTGGACCTCATCTTAGCATTCTCCTCCTATCCTGTTGGTTCCTCTCTAACAAGTGTATGTTTGCCATTGTTTCCCCTAAACTTCATCTCCTCACCCTCTATCCTATGCTTTTTTCTACATCTAAGTATCTACATATTATGGTGGTGGTTATACTTAATGTTGGCATCATACCATAATTACAACCTAAACACAAGATATTTTTCTAAATGTACTCCTCTAATTAGTATTCTCCCAAATTTTCTTGTGATGTTAGTAGAGTGTCCACCTCATTCACAAACTATCCTAAAATACCCTAATATAGTAGAGCTACCAAATACATCATTATTAGTGTGTCCACCACTTATGGAAAGTCTCTCAATGGTGGCATACCTATCTAACTAGAAGCCTATATGGTCCCCACTATCCCAATCTCTAACCCTCACTGGTAAGGGGTCATGTGCTCGTACACCTAGCCCATGATGAGTGTAGGGTTCATGTGCTTGTACACTAAATTATTATACCCAATTAACAACCTTACCTCTATCAAGGCCACAACCCTACCTTTAGCTAACAAGCCTAGTATCCTAATCACGACCTTGAAAGTGATAGCCCACTCTCAAGGGACTTGTGGGAAAATTAAAATGTTTTACATGCAACATCCTAGTTTATGAATAGGTCAAGTAAAAGAATCTAATCAATGGGACAACAATCCCTGCCTACACAATCTAGAGTATCCCTATTATATATAGTGTGGCCAAATCATTAGTCATTAATTTCTCTATAATCTTAGGAATCCAATCATACTTCATCACTCTACTCTATCAAATGTAGGCCCACCTTTAAAACACAATTTAAAATATCCTTAAATACTCTAAGTTAATCTTGAAAATTCATCCAAAAGGAATTAGTTATGAGGGTCCAGACCTAAGTCAAACCCCTATGTTTAAAAAATTAATAAATCAACAACCAATATAGTCCAACATGTAATATAGCATAATTGAAAATATTGACCCAAGTATATTTATGTTTATCAATTTGAAAAAAAATAAACTAGTATATTATATATTTATATTTATATTCTATGAGCTAAGATAGACATAGGCATTACTATTGAAATATCATCTACACTAGTGCTGATAGAGGTATATATTGGTTCTTGTAATTTTAAATTGTTAAAATAGACTTGTTTTAATAATTTCAATACATGTGTACTTGCGGAAAATATAGATTATGTTTATGTATTGTGTATGCAGGGTTATCCTATGGTAGTTGATAATCCCATTCAGATGGTGGTGGGGGAAACTTATCATGTTCCTCACATATTTGATATGCCTATTTAGATAGCTGAACTTGCCAATGACTTGATTGAGTGTGAAAAATTTATTGAATAGGATCGCAAGCTTATAGTAAGTGCACAAGTTTAAATGATTTTTTATTATAGTTTAAAAATAATTTCTTAATAATTGTTTGAATGTATTTTATGTTAATTTCATGATAATTCTTGTGTTTGATTAGGCTCAATTTTAAGCTAGCTACGAGTATAGGACCTACATTTAGACCTTGGAGCAATCCAATGCATTAGAGGGTTCTCCATCTACTAGCAAGGCATCCCAAGGAGAGCCTTCTTTGAGGAAGGCAAAAAGAGGGAGGCTATTTAATGGAGGATATTTAATGAATAGGATGTCTTACACATGAGATGTACTTTTTTATATGCCTATATGTCAATTGATGCATTTTTGGCATTGTATATGTGCATATGGCATTCAACTAACATTAGATACTATATTTCTAGATGTAATTTGTTGTATGGCTATCACAGCCCAATCTATGTATTATTGACATTGGACATGTATGTGTCTATATTTTATGCCTATCATGGCTTGATCTATCTAATTTATATTCAAATTTTATTTCATTGTGTGTTATTTGACAATGTTGTTTTGATCTTCTACATTATTATCTATATCGGATCTCCTATTTAATGTTGTATGTGCACAAATGAGGATTGAAAAATTATTTTTTTAATGCTATAAATCTCAGATCTTACATATATTTTTAATTAATTTTTTTATATCATTGTGTGTAGTGGAAATTACTAATGACACTCTTATCACTAAGGCTTAATGGACTTCTTCTCTTTATACCTTCTTTTTATACACTTTTGATGCAAAGCTTTCTCAACAACTTGCAAGTATTCAGGATCTTGATCAAAGGTCCTTTTATCTAATATTTTGTATTCACTTATCTACTACCTCAAGACTCCTTATCCTACTCATACAACATAATTCCAATTTTTGAACCCCTCTCTCTTTTTTCTTTTCTTAGATTTCTCTCTTTAGCCTTTGTCTTGGCTTGTAACCCTATTTTAGGGAAAACCTCATGTTCTATTTTTTACATAGAATCTTCAAGTAAAAATAATTAGGTTTTATACAACCCTTTTCCATTTCATTACCTCACACAAAATCTTAGGTTAGGTTCCTTTACAAAATATTGTACCTCTAAGCTTATTTGACACTCCAATTAGCCCTCCAAATGCATAAAGCTCCAAGGTTTGACCATTATAGAGACACTTTGACCAAACCAAAACTATATTTGACCACCCTTTTAGCCAATCCTACTTTTCAATCAATTTTGGTCCTTAACTCTTTACCTAAGTTTAACTTTATTCTTTAGCCTCTTTCTCTTTAGGTCTCTTAGGCTAGTTTACTACCTATGTAATATAGAAGGTACAACTATGAAATCACTTTATTCACTTAATATAACCTAAGACACATTATATTAAAAAAAATTAAGAATTTTAAAGGGTTGAATCTCTTCTTATGATCAAAACCCTAAAATTTAGGGTTTGTAGTACAGTATGGAATATAGAAGGTAAAAGTATGAAATAAATTTATTCTCTTAATATACCCTAAAACACACTAATTTACAAATTTTTAGTAATTTTGAAGGGCTAAATCTCTTCATATGGTCAAAACCCTAAAAGTTAAGGTTTGTAGTAACTGTATAGGTTGAGACTGAAAATAATTGCATATAATGTCCAACAAAGACTTTAAAGATGATCTAATGCTTGGATTAGGTCTATCTAACATTATTACAATTTTTTACTTCAATGAGAAAGTTCTCACAACCCTTAGGCCATTCACAAACAAGAAATCTCAATCATTTAACATTGTATTTTATATGTTAGAAATAGGGGTATGCAAGGTCTCTAAGTTTTTCAACATCAAAGGACTCTATAACCAAAAATAATTTTATCAAAACCTTCTATAACAATTATAAACCCTTCTCCATCACTTTTTAAATCAAATAAAAAATTTAATACAAAGATTACAGTATATATAATTACGAGTTTAGGACTATGGAATTTCAATGGGAAAGAACTATGATCAAAGGTAAACTTACAAACTCTTGTCCATATGTATATTATAAAAATATTACTCTAACTCTTCATACTTCTTTTATTTCCACATTCTCCATAGAACTCAAGAGAATGAAATATTGAATACTTATACTCTTCACCATCTACCTTGAATGGAATGTGACGTTACAAAACTAAAATTGACTATTAATCCAAAATATGGTATAGATAGGGTTTATTTATTCTAGAGTTAAATGGTTCAATAGGTTAATTACGCAATGCCACCTAATATTTCAATAGGTCAATAGGTCAAAGTTATAAAAATTGTCAAAGTTAAAGTTGTCAAAATTGTCAAAGTTGTGAAAATTTTCAAAGTTGTCAAAGCTATCAAAATTATCAAAGTTATAAAAGTTTTTAAAGTTATCAATAGGTAAATATTTCAATATATCAATTACTCATTAAGTTTCTAGGTCTCTAGTTTAAGTTGTCAAAGTTGTCAAAATTATCAAAGTTGTCAAAACTGTCAAAGTTGTCAATAGGTCAATAGATCAATTACTCATTAAGGTTTTTAGGTCTCTAGTTTAAGTTTTTAAAGTTTTAAAAATTTTCAAAGTTGTCAATAGGTCAATAGATCAATTACTCATTAAGTTTCTAGGTCTCTAGTTTAAGTTGTCAAAAGTTATCAAAGTTCAAGTTATGGTTACAAAACTTTAGTTATGATGCTTCCTGGGTGAAAATTAACACCACCAATATGTATGGGGGGTGGATAATGTATATTAATAGGTTCTTGGCCTCCCTTCAAGCCTGATCAACAAACCCACCACCCATTTTGACCTCAAAAACACCCTTCCCAATACAAGAAAAATATAATTTTTTAGCCTAAGTTCAAACACACATAAAATTATAAGTGTGAGTCATTTCTAAAAACCATCAAATCCTTAATTTACCTCCTTAATCCCTCTAATCTCATCCCATATCACTTTGGTGGAAGCTTTGATATCAATTTGTTAGACAAGTTGCAGTGACAGGTCTAAAAATGTAAGTCTTTGTTAGTAAACAAGCAACTTCGCAAGCTCCAACTGGAATTTCTACCTCTAGGACCTCCACCTATGAATATATCAATTTTATCATGTCTAGATAGGCAAATCACATGTTATTTTGCTTTCATAACATTCAAATCCACCTGAAAGTGCATTTTCACTACCATTCTAGAGAGTGGAAACATTGACAATAAATGTTGTCAAAGTTCAAGTTGTGGTTATAGAACTATGGTTTTGATGCTTCTTGGGTGAAAAATAACACCACGAACACATCTAGGGGGTATATAATGTCTATGAATATTTTCTTATCGTCCTTTTAGGCCTGATTGACAAACCCACCACCCATTTCAGCCTCAAGAATGCCCTTCACAATATAAGAAAAATACAATTTTTTAGCCTAAGTTCAAACATGCATAAAAAAAGTGTAAGTCATTTATATGAACCATCATATCCTTCACATACCTATTTAAACCCTCTAATCCTACCCTAGATCACTTAGGTGAAATATTTGAGATCAATTCGTTAGATAAGTTACAGTGACAGGTCTAAAAATATAAGTTTTTGTCAGTGAACAAGCAACTGCTCGAGCTCCAATTAGCATTTCTACCTATGGGACCTCCACCTATAAATCTATCACTTTGATCACATCCAAATAGGCAAATTACATGTTATTTTTCCACCATAATATTTGAGTCCACCTAGAAGTGCATTTTCACTACCATTCTGGAGAGCAGAAACACTGATAATAAATGTTGTCAAAGTTCAAGTTATGGTTGTAGAACTCTAGTTCTGATGATTCTTGGGTGAAAATTGACATTGATAATACATTCGAGGGGGAAAATAACATCTAGGACCAGGTTTTTGGCCTCCCATCAGGTTTGATCGATAAACCCACCACCCATTCTAGCCTCAAGAACATCCTTCCCAATACAATAAAAATGCAATATTTAGCCTAAGCTCAAACACACATAAAATGAAAAATGCAAGTCATTTCTGTGAACCATCAAATTCCTCACAAACCTCCTTAATCCCTCAAATCACACCCTAGATCAAACATGCATAAAACCTAAGCTTATCTTAACTTTATGAATATAGAATTCTTTACTGACAGTGCCAACCACGTGAAGGTGAAAGCTTATTTAGCACCACCAACCTACAAAAAATTGTTAGTAAGCAATTAAAAATGAAATTTATATATGGACTGCCTAGAAAATAAAAAAACATTTGGTAAAATTTATTACATATACATTTTAAAATTCAACATACCTCTATATTTTAATCCAATGAACCACTAGGATCTGCTCTAACCTTGAAGTATCAAGAATAGCTTCATGATCTGACTCTTGAACTTTCCATAGTTTCCTATTTAATGGCCTTCCAAGATATTTTTGTAATTTAATATTCATTACAAGAATCAAATTTAAATAGTGTAGTATCTTTATATGCATTTCAAACTCTTCAAATAACCATTGATCTAATTTTTTTTATAGGATATCGTTGAAACCAAGTTCTAGTGACTACCACTAACCTAATCAGATAGTAAATGTTTTCTCCATCTGTAATTGGGAAAGTCAATATTTTCTTTCTCTCTACACACTGACACAAGTAGTAATCAGTGCCTTCTTCATTATCCTCATCTAAAATAACTACAAAAACATGCCATTTACATCACAAAAATCATTTTTAGTGATAATATGAAGATATATAAATAATGTGAGTAAATTGTACATAATGAAAAATATTCTACTTGGTTTCACTAGATCAAATACATGATCAAAGTCATATGTTGATACCATATCTATAAGTTGTAATTCTATTAGAACTTAATATGTGTTGATTAGAATTATAGGTTTGGAACTTTAATCATCCACCCATTCTTGTGACTCGCACTCATTCCAAACAGAGTCCACACATGCAGAACAAAAACATGATAAGTGTCTTGTATGAACAGTCCAAGAACTTGTATTTGAGATACAAAATGAGTAGAGGTAACTTGAACCCATTAGATTTATATAATCCTCATAATTTTCCAAGTGTTCTTCCTCCATTAACCAAAAGTTCTATAAATAGTATAATTGGTTGAGCACCATGACACATGTTCTCATTACACCATTCAACCATATTTTTTGCATCTGCCAAATCAAAACCCTCTTTAAATTTCAACTCCTCCTTTGTAATAACTCTTTTTACACATGCTCCAGCATCATCATGCTCCCCTTTTCCATGGATATCCTTGGTGAAACTCCAAATGTGTTTTAAACTTGTGGTAACATGCACCCTACTAAACCAATAAAACATCCATGCATTTTTGAATTATGATGTGCAATTGTCTGACCAAATGTAATGTTCATTGAAAGTAATGTTCCTCTAACCCAAGTGTTTGTATAACTTATGAAAACAACCTTGCACATACTCTAAATAATTTGATATGTCATCATTGATGTATAAATGGTACTCCCTTAATATTTTTCATTATTGCTTTGTACTATCAGGTGTATGCATGAACGTTATATTCATGAATATGGCAATTTGTGATGAGTTGTAATACTATGATTGAACTTCTATTTGGGGTTTAAATATGTAATTATCTATAAAATCAAATACTAAAATAATGGAACCAAGTGGGAATGTATCCTTTCATATCTTGAAATGTTCATCCAACCATCTAGACCTATGTGTGTGCCTTGCATAGTCATAAACAATCTTCTCCCTAAATTTGACCAAAAATTCCAAAATAGGTATTTTTTTTGTAACAAGCTCACACCTTTTAAATTCTTTGCCATATTTTACTTGATAAGTCACTAATTTATATTTTATTAAACCAACTAATTATTGTCTAATTTTACTTGTAATCTCCTCATGGATAAATTTGGCAATCCACCACAAATACTACAATTTCCATTTAAACATGAATTGTTGTAAAATAATTGCCCATTCGGTCTTTTGTAGAAGATAGTTGGAATAAATTTCCTCACTGATTTTGGTGGTAATTCAGTGCCACACTCCTAAAAAATATTATTATGCAAATTACAATGAATATGGCAAAAAATAACATAGTGCATTGAAAATTCAACATATGGCCTACAACAACTAGTGCGTGTGTGATTTATTTTAACATAAAAAGGTTTTGCCATCTCAAAATATCTTTGAAAATAGAAATTTTTAGATGTTTTTAAAAAAATTTAGAGTAAAATTATGTTTGGTTCATATATAATAAATGTTTTAGATGCAGTTCATGGTTATGAGAACCATCTATTTTTTCACATCTCTTGCATTGGGTAAAACTCTTGTATTATCTTTCCAAAATTGAGCAAGTAACTCTTTGAGAGTATTGGATAGAGCCATTTCCTTTCATGGAAGTCTACCAAATAATGCTCAAAGCTCATTGGTATTAGGTTCATTAAGTCTTTCATGTCTTTCAATTACTTTCTTTATTATTTTTCTATTTATATTAAGTGTTTGGCTTGTTTTTGAAACCATTCATTTTTTCATTGTTATGTCACTTACTGCACAAGTTGTAAGTATATGTAAGGGGACATTACAATCTTTGGTGCATGATTTTGGGCCTACAATATGATATGCATCATGTAGATTTTCAACAATTGCATCATTTTCATCATCCATGTTAGATGTTATTAGTTTGAATGTGTACATTATAGGTATCATATTAATTAATTTTATAAATGAAACAAATAATTGACATCTTTGACTATCATACTACAAATTATGAAAGAAAATATCCCAAATTTATTGACTTAGTCTTCTTGAATAGAGATCCGAGATTTTGTTATACATTGGTCTTAAAATATTTTCATCGACTTCAATTAAGTACTTGTATTTTCTATGCATAATTCTTGGAGATGTTGGTAATGGTGGAATTTGTTGAGAGGGTGTTTCAAAACCGTTATTACTTTCATTGTTTAGAGGTGGGATGACATTAAATTCTTCATTGTTAATTTCTTTATTATATGTTTCCATGAAATTTTTTTGATGGTTAATTTCATCATTATTTGTTTCCATCAAATTTTTTTCATTTATGGGAGGTGAAGCATCATACATAGAATCATCATAAAAAAATCAAAAACTTGGAACTTTGAATGTGAACTTCCAACATTAACTAATTCATTATTTTCAATTTTAGTATTATTAATTTCATTATGGTCAATTTCATTATTATTCATTTAATTATGGTCAATTACAAAATTATTTAATTGATTATAGTCAATTTCATCATTGCTTAATTCATTATTATCAATTGGCTCATTATCTATGGCATTTGGTTCATCAAGATTAGGGTTTGTACCTTGTTTACCATAAACTTTTATATTAGTATCTTATGTTTCTCTTTAAAATATTCTAATTCCTCTAGTGTTTTGTTCTTCAGCAACTTCCTTTTCCTCTTTGAATGTGATCTGGAACCCATCAAAAGGGATAATTGATAACTTTTCAAAGGTGGGGTCAAGTACACAGGTATGTAGACTCATAAAAGTACATAGAGAATGTTTATGGGGATAGAAGTCTTGATTTGGGATAAAAATAGTCATTGATAAGTGAGCTTATCACTAAAATAATAATAATAATAATGCAATCGCATTATATAGAGTGATCATGTTATGTTTTTTACATGGTCCCAACACATCCAACCCATTGAAAAGTTGATATCGACAATAACGTGATCATGTTATTGAATAATGTGATTGCATTATTTTTGATATAAGCTATGGGGTTGGTAATTGGCAATGAGGACTGAGTGTTACCTATGTTAAGAATAACGTGACTGTTTTATACTTAGTGTAGATAAGGCATTATAGTTGGGGATTAAGGCAAATTAGTGCATAAGGTTTATGGATTAGGGATTAGAATTTATGTTTTATAAATTAGGGATTATAATTTTATATTTGGGGATTAAGGCAAATCAGTGCATAAGGTTTATGGATTAGGGATTAGGGATTACAATTTATGTTTTAGAAATTAGGGGTTATAATTAAGGTCCAAAGGGAAGGTGCACAGCTATTGGGACTTTTCCCTAAAATGGATTGGATTTATGGATACTCACATCATTCCCTACATTAAATCCCATAGTTTTGAATTGACATTACAATGGAAGGGAAATGGCTCCCCATAAATTGAAATGATGTGTACATTTAATAAAAAAGCAGGTAGTATACTTTTATGACATATGTGTCACAAAAATGTTTTTGTGCACATTTCCAAAAGTACATTAAATGCCATATCACTTATAGTTTCAATATGTTAAGTGGAAAGCCAATATGTTTCCCAAAGTGCATTAAATGCCATGGTATTACTTATTAAGTCATTTTTTTCTTCTCCTAATACTTTGAGAAAGAAGCTCTGAGCACATTGAAGCCCAAAAAAATAATAATTTGTTAATAATAAAATGTATTTTTGGGTTGCCATCATACCTTGGATGTCATCATGTAGATTGATTGAATTAGTCAAATGAGGCAATCAGTCATGTGATTTAGGCCAAACTAAGCCCTATGAACTTAATTATTAGTCTAGAAATGTTGTTAATTTGGGTTAAAATAATTGGTTTAAGGTTTAAAAATTTTATATTTGTGATTTAAAGTTTAGGGATTAAAATAGTTAAGGATTAGGGATTAGGGTATAGGTTTTAGGGTATATTTATATAATCATGTAGGCAATTGGGGAAAATTTGGGAGCCTTGAACCTATATCTGTGATTATAGAATGTGAATTTGGGATCAATTATCTCCCACATCATCACAAATTAAGCCTATGAAGTCAATTGTGGTAATGAGTGATGCAATTTTAACCAAGTTCATCCCTATGAACCTAATTCTTATTATATATATAAAGGGTGTTAATTGGGATTAAATTTATTAATTTAGGGTTTAGGGTGTATAATATAAAGGGTTGGGGTTTAGGGATTGTGGCTTAAGATTTAATGTAAATGTTACAGGGTTTGGGGTTAAAATTAAATGGTACAGGGTAACTTAGGGTTTAAGATATTGAATATAGGGTCCAATCACTAAGGTAATTGAAGAACATTTGAGCGACTTATGATACCTATTTATGACTTAATTACCTTCATGTTTGCATTTCTGATAAAATTAGGGTCAATTATGCCATGTACATGTTGCATACATGTTATACAATTGATTTAGCCATAAATTTGATTTAAGGGCTCAATTTTGATAGATCACATAGGGAATTATACAAATTGGTCCTAATTGGATCAATTCATGATAGAAGATCAATCTTTTAATTTTACCCCAAATCATATCTTGCTATTGAAGACCCTCAAATTGGCCTCAAATGCCTCCTTGATTAGAAGAATCAACTAGCTTTCCTCCTCTTTGGTTAATTAGGTTGAAGGGGCTCAAAATAGCCCCAATTTACTGAGCAAATTCATAGTTAGATTAGTACTCCAAAGGCTTTAGCCATAGGTTTAAAAAGTGCATATATTATGACATCTCATGATAAAATTAGTTATATCATAAGGCATGTATGTTTGTGGCATGTAGTGGGCATTAGGTCATAGGGATTACAATTTAAATATTTTAGGGATCATTAGGGATTAGGGCATAGGGTTTAGGTTTAAGGACTTGTATATTAATGTCTAATCACCAGATATACCATGTGTTCAAACCAAATTCTTACTACAAAGGATGTTAATTGGGATTAAATTGAAGTTGGTAAATACCTAAAAAGTAAATGGTTTACAATTTAGGGTATAGTGTTTAGGGTTTATGGTTTATGGCTTCTAGGTTTTAATGTATATACATGGTTTATGGTACATAGGGTAAATCACAAAGATAATTTATGACAATTTGAATCACTTAGACCCATTTGTGACTATAAAATGTGTTTTTGGGTTTTCATTATACCATGTATGTCATGTCATGTAGATTGAGTGAATTAATCAAATGGGTCAATTAGTCATGTGATTTAGGCCAAATTTAACCCTGTGAACTTAATTCTTAGTCTAAATGATGTTAATTTGGGCTAAAATTATTGGTTTAAGGTTTAAAATTTTATATTTATAGTAAATAGAGTTTAGGGATTAAGAAATTCAAAGATTAGGGCTTAGGGCATAGGTTTTAGGGTATATAAGGTACAATCATGATAGTGATTGGGGTAAATTTGAGCTCCTTGAACATAGATCTATGAGTAAAAAATGTGAATTTGGGATTAATTATCCCCCACATCATCACAGATTAAGCTTGTGAAGTGAATTATGGCAATGGATGATGCAATTTTAACCAAATTCATCCATGTGAACCTATTTATTACTATATATAAAGGATGATAATTGGGGATAAATTGATCTTAAGGGCCTACAACGCCTCAATGTAAGGAATTTCATCCTTATGATATAAATTGGGGATCCAAATACTCACCACATTAAAAAAATACATATTTTTTCAATTTGATATGCAATTTGGTCAAAGGAGTCATGTGCAAGTAATTACATTCATATATAATGGAAATTGGGGCTTACTTGGCCATGATTGCATACCATATTAAACCAATCGAGTATTTAGTTCCATATGATACATAATTTGTAATGAAATTACTTCAAGAATTAAGTATAACAACAGAATTATATCCAAATATGACTGAAATATATCCAAATATATGATAATAAATAAACCACTTCAAGGGGGAAACCTCCACAAGCTTTAATAAGAGCAGAATTCACAATATGATGATAAATGATTACCCACTACCTCCTATATATAGTCTATCTAGGCCATGGTTACTCCATAGGCTGACCTAATAATCAAAAGAAAGCATAGATAAATGTAATATAATGTCAAAGAGGGATAAGTAAGCCACAAGTAGGTTAATACTATCCTCATACATGTGATAGGTTAGGGGCATCGCATGCCCTTCCCCTTCAAACCAATGTTGTCCTTAATGTTGAACAACTCTGGATGTTGTTGCAGAAATCTTCACCTTCCCAAGTTGCATCTTCATTGCTTTGGTTTTTCCACTTGATCAAATATTCCCTAATCTCTCTGGTTCTCAACCTCTTAGTACATGTTTGAAGGATCTTCCCTGGTTCCAAAATGACACGTCCTTCTTCATCTAGTTCTGGGAGCTCTATCTGGGTGGAAACTTTCTATCCAATGACCTTCTTCAAACAAGAAACATGAAATATTGGGTGTATGTGAGATGAATAAGGTAACTCGAGCTTATAAGCCACACTTCCAATTTTTTGTAGAACTTGATAAGGGCCATAATACTTAGGAGCAAGTTTGTTGTCCTTTTTTTGTTAATTTAAGGACATCTGCTTGTAAGGCTACAAACGAATAAATACCCAGTCACCCAACTCAAAATTAAACTCACTACAGTGTTGATATGCTTGTTGCTTCATCCTATTTTGTGCCAAGGCCAAATTCTCTCTCAAACTAGCCAAAACCTCTTGTTGATGTTGAATGTGCTCTTCCACATCTCAAACCTTGGTGTGCACCTTTAATGAAGAAATGATGGAAGGTGGATGGTAACCATATAGTGATAGAAATGGAGACATTTTAGAAGAGGTATGGAAATATGTGTTATACCACCATTTTGTAAGTGGTAGCCATTTAACCCAATGTTCTTGTTTATTTGATACAAAACAATAGAGATACCCCTCTAAACATTTGTTAACCAATTCAATTTGTCCATTAGATTGGGGGTGGTAAGATGAGCTATGAGCTAGCTGAGTACCCAAACAAGAAAATAGTTCAGTCCAAAAATTACTAATGAAAATAGGATCATGATCACTTACAATTATTTTTGGGGTTCCATGTAATTTGAGAACTACTTCCATAAAAATAGCCGCTACTGTACTTGCTAAAAATGGGTGTGAGAGAGCACAAAAATGGGCATATTTTGTAAGCCTATCCACAATGACCAAAATAACATTCTTACCTTCAAAACAAGGCAACCCAGTGATGAAATCCATGGAAACCTCCTCCCACCTTTGACTAGGAATTGTTAACAGTTGTAACAAACTTGGGGTCTTAACTATTTCATCTTTATTCTGTTCACATATCAAGCATTCTTCCACAAAATTTTGTACATCTCCCTTGAGTCCTTCCCAAAATAATTATTTCTTAATTATATGATAAGTTTTCAAGAACCTTGAGTGTCCCCCAATTGGAGATGCATGCAACTCTGCAAGAATCTTATGCTTAAGCTCTAAATTTTTTCACAAGTATAACCTACCCTTATACCATAAGAAATTACCTTTCCATTCAAATTTGTCGGAGGATAAGTTACCTTACTGGAGATTTTGAATCAAAACCTATGTATCCTTGTCTTTCTCCCATTCTAACCTAGCTTTGTCCACCCAATTTGCTTGCAATATGGACATCGCACAAAGTAATGCTTCTGTGGATGCATCCCATCTAGATAGTGCATCTACTACTACATTATCATTACCCTTCTTGTAGATGATTTAAAAATCATGACCCAACATTTTGGTTACCCTTTTTTTTTTGTTCCTCAGATGATAATCTTTGCTCCAAAAAATATTTGAGACTATCATGATCCGTTTTCACCTTAAAGTGTCTACCCATCAGATAAGACCTCCATTGTTTAACTACATGAAGAATAGCCATCATTTCTTTCTCATAAACAGGTTTTTGTAGATTCTTACCTTTGAATTGATGACTTTCAAATGCAATGGGTCTTCCTTCCTACATTAGTGCTTCCCCCAATCTAGACCTAGAAGCATCACATTCAATAGTGAATGTTTGTGAGAAGTCTAGAGTAGCCAAAATTGGAGTGGTGCACATAGTTACTTTTAGTTTCTCAAATGCTTTGGTGGCATCATCATTCCAATGGAAAGCATCCTTGTTTAGCAATTCAGTGAGTGGAGCTGCTATGTTGCCATAACCTTTCACAAATATTCTATAGTAGCTTGTTAGTCCAAGGAACCCTCGAAGGTTTTTGAGAGTTTTTGGCATGGGCCATTCCATTATCACTTTGATTTTTTGGGGATCAACTTTTACCCCTTCATGGGAAACAATGTGATTGAGTTACTCTACCTCCTGTACTCCAAAAGCAAATTTAGATGGCTTCGTATAAAGTTGGTGCTTCTCCAAAACTATCAACACCTGTTTCACATGTTGCAAATGTGCTTCCCATGTCTGACTATAAATCACTATGACATCAAAGAAAACTAGCACAAACTTCCTTTAAAAAGGCCTAAAAATAGTGTTCATCAAGCTCTAAAAAGTAGATGGTGAATTTGTAAGACCAAAGGGCATTACCAAAAACTCATAATGGCCCTCATGTGTTCTAAAAGCAGTTTTATGAACATCTTCATCTTTGATTCTAATTTGATGGTACCCTGAGCGAAGATCCAATTTTGTGAAATAATTAGCACCATGCAACTCATCAAGTAAATCATCAATTACTGGAATAGGAAACTTATCTTTGATGCTTTACTTGTTGAGTTCCCTATAATCTAGGCACATCTTCCATGTGTCATCCTTCTTCTGCACCATGACCACTGGAGAGGAATATGCACTTTGGCTATGCTTGATGATCCCTGCCTCCAGCATCTCATGGACCATCTTTTCAATTTCACTTTTTTATGCATATGGATATCTATATGGTCTAATATTTGGTGGTTGACTACCTAGAATTAGTTGAATGGCATGATCATGTTCTCTTTTTGGTGATAGTCCTTTTGGCGTGGCCCCAAAATAGATGAGTGGTCTTCAAGAATTATTTGTAGATCAGGATGTGTAGATACCTGTGTGGGTTGAACTTCTATAGAGCATAATCATGTAATAATTCCCTCTACCCCCTTTTTTAGCATCTTGGTCATCTGATGTGAATTAATCAATTGTGGAGATTTTGCATGTAATCCATGTAGTTCAATTTTCTTACCTTCAAAATGAAAGCACATGAATAGTTCTTGGAAGTTCATCTCAATGGTACCTAAGGTTGTGAGCCATTGGACTCCCAAAACAATATTTGTGTTACCCATGGGAATAGCAAACATAGGAGAGTCGAGATTGTACCCACCCATAATAAGCTTAATACTATGGCATTTTCTTAAACAATTAATTATGCCACCATCTGCAATCATGACCTAAAATTTTGGTGCTAGGTAGATGAAATAGTTCAATCGAGTGGCCAACTTATGGTTTATAAAGTTATGTGTGCTCCTTGAATTAATCAACACTATCACCTTCTATTTCTTGAGGAAACCCACCACCTTAAGAGTTTGTGGAGTGCTAATACCTGCAAGTGCATGACAAGAGATTATAGGTTGGGAATCTTTAGGTACCTCCTCTATATCTTCCTCATCATCATTGGAGGCATCATTTACTTCTTCATTTTTTTTGGTCCCTCAATGTAGAATAACTTCTTCTCAGCACATCTATGTCCTTTACTCCACTTTCTATCACAAGCAAAACATAATCCTTTTGCACACTTCTCTTCAATTTGTTGAGGGGTCAATCTAGTAGGTGGAGGAAATGTTGGTGATGATATGCTATGATCTTTGAAGTGAGTGAATGGCTACTTCTTGTTGGCTAGGATAATATAATCAAAAATATTAAGTGGATTAAACATGTGTACCTCATGTTGAATGTGATCTTTGAGTCCACCCAAAAATAGGTCATTCAAGTTTGATTCAGAAATTGTCTCCACACGTAAGGATGGGTTTTGAAAATGATGAGTATAATCCTTGATGGAGCTAGTTTGTCACAATTTTGTTAGTTGGTTGAAGTAATTCTCTGTCACACTATTACCATAGTGTAATTGTAGCTCCTCTGTAAAAATTGACCAGGTGACATTGGGAGTCATCTTTTTCTTTTGAGCACACAACCATCGATATGAAATGAATTGATCAGTTTCAAGATATAAGGATGCCATGGTAACCTTCTGTCCACTTGGAATCTGATGTAGGTCAAAAAAACTCTCCATTTGGTTGAGCTAATTGAGTGGATCTTTTCCATCAAATTTGCACATATCCACCTTTGGTAATAGGTTCCTCTGTGGCCATGGAGTTGGATTTGAAGTAGACTAGTTAGGAGAACCACCCTGATGGGTTTGTGAAATAGAGTTAGCTTGATGATTTTACTGATTAATTTTCAAAGCCATGATGATATCTCCCAAACTATCTTGTATGGATTGCATATGAAATTGTATGTCTTGCACCTCACTCTGAATGCCTTGCACACTATAGTCAAGCTGGCTCACTTTGTGATCTATGTCAAAAAACCCTAGTACAAAGGGTATAGTACATCCCCCTTCTAAATCCATCTCTTCCTTGTTAGGAGTTTTACCTAGAGTTTTAGCACCCTTCCCTCAGCCCCGAGTTTGTGGACCTACCATAAAAGGGTTTTACGATGTCGACCCTTATTGGCAATTTTGACCCAACTTTGACCAAATGATTTTGGAATTATTTTGGCCTCAAATAAAAATATAAAAAGAACATACCATATCCAAATTTCTCTAATATTTCTTAAAATGTAAATAACTCAGAAAAATTCTTTAAATTGCGCACTATAGAGTAGTTTTATGAAAAACCATAAAATAGTGATAAATTTTGTAAAACAGATCCAAATGATCTAAAATTTTAAGGGAAGCTTAATTTGATTATTTCTCACCTCCAATAAAAATTTTGAAGATAAATTTGCAACCTCTTTTTATATATCACAAAATTTAAAAATTTAGTGTTTCACCCACAAGATTGCCCAAATCGTAGCTCTAATACCACTTGTAATGAAATTACTTCAAGAATTAAGTATAACAGAAAAATTATATCCAAATATATGATAATAGATAATCCACTTCAAGGGGGAAACCTCCAAAAGCTTCAATAAGAGCAGAATTCACAATATGATGATAAATGATTACCCACTACCTCCTATATATAGTCTATCTAGGCCATGGTTACTCCATAGGCCGACCTACTAATCAAAAGAAAGCATATATAAATGTAATATAATTTCAAAGAGGGATAATTAATCCATAATTCAGCTAATACTATCCTCATACATGTGATAGGTTAGGGGCGTAGCATAATTGGGGCCAATCAAGGCTTGCCCAAGGAATTATGTCAATGTAATTTTAATTAGGGCCCTAATTGCACACCTTATTCAAATAACTGAGTGTTATCATGAATTTGATATGAAATCATGACCAATTAAACCCTATGTAAGGAATTACAAATCCATATTTAATAAAAATTAGGATTCTGATTTTTCAACAAATTCAACTGAAAGAATATGTGGTTCAATATGATCTATGAAATTTAGTCCAAACAAGCTTTATGTAAGAAATTTCATCATTCTATTGTTAATAGGGGGCTCTATTGGTCCCAAATACATAACGTATTGAATCAACCAAGTATTTAGTTCAATTTAATATGCAATTATAGCCAATCAAGGCTCATGCAAGTAACTAAATACATCTAATGTCAATTATAACTTTGTTGGCCCTGATTGTAAACTATATCCAACTAATCATGCATTTGGTTTTATCTTATATACATAATTTGGGCCAACTGAGCCCCATGAAAGTAATTTTGTCCATATAATCTTCCATTTGGGTTTTATTATCCTCAATTGCACACCATATTGAACCAATTGAGTATATAGGTTTGACATGATATGCAATTAAGTCCACTCAATCCCTAAGCAAGGAGTTACATCCATTTAATGTCATTTGGGGCTTTAATTACACCATTTTAAATCAATTGATATTTTTTTCAATACTATACAAAATTGAGGACAACTAAGTCTTATATAATTAATTGCTTCCACCTAGAATATCAACTAAGGCATTTTTCACCCCATGTAATGAATTGTGTCCATCTAATTTGTCCATTATGAATATTTTTCCCTAATTGCACATCATACTTAACCAAGATTATTTTCTTCAATATAATCTTTAAAATTAAGACTAATTTGTCCTCATGCAAGGAATTCCTTCAATATAATGTTAATTAGGGATTTGATAGCACAAGTTATATTAGATAACAATCTTAATTTAAAACCAATATTTGATCTTAAGACTACTAGGCCTAATGGCTCCTATTCAGGTTTTAGGATGGTATTTAAATTTGAATTAAATTCCCATGCCTTTTGGATTAGGAATGGATTGGATTCCTAAGACAAAGGCTTGGACTATCAATGTATAGTCGAGTTTTGAAAGGTATGAAAATAAACAACAAATTTCAACTTTCATTACCAAATACACTAAGAATTTCAACGTGAAAATTCAAAAACTTGATACCATCATGATGAGCATGACCTCCTCTTTCTAAAAATATGATTATTATATTTTTTGGACTAATTTAAGGTTTCAAACTATATTTATTTCTAACTATGCCTTTTTTAAGCCACTACATGCCGCAAACAGACATACATGTTCATGTAATTTATGTTTTGTTGATCCAAGTGAAAAAAAATTATATGGTGACTTAGTACACTTAATTCTACTCACATTCACACAAAAAATTGATTTTCATTTTTTTTGAGGTAGTTAGGCCTAACTCATGGACAACTATCCATTTCTTTGTCAGTTTTTAGGATCTATTTACTTGCAAAATTCATAAAAAAAAAGTATTCATTGAAAAAATACAAAAAATATAGGTGACATGTTACAAACTTTTATCTAAATTTTCCTCAAAGGGTTTCAAATAATATTAAATGCTACTCAAAAAATGGTGTGCATCACGACTGTCTATCTACTACGTTTTTTGGAAAAAAACTGGAGTTTCTCTTTAAATTTTATGTGTTTTACCTAGTTATACTTAATCATTTTTTTTTAAATACATTTTTTAAGCTAGACTCTAAATTATACATTTCATGTTTTTACACCATCTTCAAATTTGGAGTGTAGATATCTCAAATTATCTACAGAAATACAAATTTTTGAAATTTTAGAAAAATCATGTCCACAGGTAGGCTACTTTTTATCCCTCAACTTTATACACTTACCCTAATACTCTTATTAATTAAAAATAGTTAAATCACCTATATGACTTATTCAAAATTAATAACTTCTTAATAAACTTCAAAATCCAAATAAAAATTTATCAAATTCATAAAAAATTATCAATTAGTTGTTTGTTTTCCAAAAGTGTGGGACATGGTCCCACTTTTTCAATTGAAATAATTACTTATTAATTAATAAATAAAAACCAAGATATAATAACCATTTAGTTGAGACTAATCAATTTATTATTAATTCTTGAGACTGAGTCCTACTTTCAACTATACTATAATCTTAGTGAAATAATAACTTAAGTGAGCTTTATTTTTAAATTGAATTTGCTTATTTTAATATTTTATTATATTTATAAATTAATAATAAATATATTTAATTAAAATATCACATGCATAAATTAATTATGGTAGTATCTAATCACCATGTCTTTAATTGAAAAAATATTTTTCAAGAGGGTTTGACTAGACATTTAGTGATTACATAGTAGTATAGAATAGAATCAATGAGCAATACGACACAACATATATTTTATACTTTAACACTAAGTCAACTCACAAAGATAAATATCCTCAATTACTAGCTTAACCTAATTTATTAGTTTTTAACCAAAAACTGAGCTCTATTATGCTTAAGGCTCAAGAGGGATACACACTATTTAACATAAGTCTCTCTCTCTCTCTCTCTCTCTCTCTCTCTCTCTCTCTCTCTCTCTCTCTCTCTCTCTCATGGTGATATATTCCAAGTGTGAAGGATAAGCAATTGAAAGACCCAATTGTGATCTAAAATAGAAGGTTCCAAGTGTGAACCAAAGGATATGGTCTAAGTGAGACCAAAACAAGGAGAAGAATGTGCCCAAGTGAGGTACTCAAAATGAAGATGTAAAAATAAGTATAAATGAAAGTGAAAGATAGGATTAAGTATGAAATCCACAAATAGAAGATGGTGTATAAACACACCAAGGAAAAGGTTGAGATGGAGAGAGAAATGGAAGAGATAAGTTAGAAAATGGATGAGATGTTGATCAAGATAGAGTAGATAAAAGAGTTTGTGAACCCCTATCTTGTATGGGTCATGAAAAGGAATCCAATAAAATGGAAAATCAAGAAATTAGTGAAAAGGAGAAGAAGATAAAAGAGGAAGGACACAGAGGCAATCAAGCCTCATGTTTTGAAATATAATGATGAATTTGTGTGTGAATGCAGATTTGAAAGATGAAAAGAAGGAAGAGATAGTTGAGCCCATTCATAAGCTCAAGGAACAAAAGGAATATGCATATGACCAAGTGGTAATCAAAAGGAGTCAAGATGAAGAAAATACTCAAGATAGATTCATGATGATGGAACAAGAAAAATTAGGTCAGCTATGGTGGAAGTAAGATAGCATGAAGAAGGAAGATATCCTCACTCAAGAGGAGGCAAGTGAAGCCAAAGTAGAAATGGGACAACATCATAAGGAAAGGTATGAAGCATATTCAAGTTTGTATGAGTCTTTAAAGCAAGAATATGGATTTGATCCTCATCAAATGTATAGAGAAATGGTTAAATAGGTTACCAAGAAAAGCATAGACTTATGGAATTTAGCAGTAGTGTCCAAGATAAGGGCATTAATGAAGGCAAGGAAGATTCAAGCATATGAAGGTACTCCCCAAGATGAAGTTATAGTTTTTGAAGTTGAAGTACAAGTGGAAAATGAAGGAGAATTCATGCAAGGAGAGAATCAAGATGCATTGATAGTTGATGCAAAGAAGGAGAGTGAAGCATACAAAGCACATGAAGGTATTGGAAGTAAGAGCAACAAGAAAACAAAGAGGGAAGATGGAGAATACCTCAAGGGCATGAGAGAAAATATGATTTATTTAATGAATTATATTTTGTAGGTATATCATGGAGAAAGATGGCAAGAGGCAAGATAAAGTACAAGTGTGGCAGTTAAGAGCACATCCACCTATATGAGTGTTTGAAGGAAGAACATGGGTGTTGTATGCAATCATAAATACATCATGTCCATAAATAAATCCTAGATCAAATGGGATAGATTACACCTACACTTCCAATTGGGGAGCATACAATTGTTAAGTGAGAGCATAACCAATGTAAGGATCTGCTAGACCCGATTAGGGGATCATTTGTCACAACACACCATGTGAGGTAGGGTTCTAAAGCCTAAAAATTAACATAATCACATAACAACTCTAAAATATTCCTATGATTTAATATTTCACTAATCTAATAACAAGAAAAGTAAATCTAATCTAGTGCACACCAAAGATTTTGGCATAAAGTGAGGGTTAGTAAAGCAAAACAATCAAAATATGTATAGGGAACCTCAAATAAAGTAAGTATGAGTAACACCCTAATACATATAATATGAAGAGTAATATTATTTGAGCCAACACTTATGCTACTTCTATCTACTAAAATAGAGGAGAACAAAGTTAGAATATACTTACCTTAATGTGAACTTGTCAAGACTCAATCTCTCCCTTGGCCAAAGGGACTTCTCAAGAGGTTGTTGTGGTTTGTAAGGATCTCTTCATTAGGCCAACGCATCAAAGAACTATCCACAAGACTAGATTCTCAAAAATAAGAAACCTAATATAAGTCTCCTCAAGTAGAATGGTGAAAGAACATATTGTGAAGAAGCACGAGTGAATAGTAACTCTTGATTACATATATTATTAATGACCAAAATGACCTTGTATTTATATGCATAACTTACCCTAAAATCATTCAGATATGTCAGATATGATAGGTCAACTTGGTTGACCTAGCATGTTTTTGGGCTAACTCACTAGGTCTGCATTAAGTCATCTAGGAGGCTAACAAACCAAAAGAGAGAAAAGAGTCCCTAGACTGTACTAGGTTGACCAGGTTGAACTAGTATGTTCAATAGGTCAAAAGGGTGCCAAGTAAGGAAATGAAGGATAAAAAGAGGAAAAAGACTCGAAGACTATGTAAGGGAGGAGAGATAGCTTAGGGAAAGGTTTTAGAAACTAGTTAGATTGGTTATAATATGCAAAAAAGGATAATAATCCTACAAAGCACCAAAGGTATGATCACCCCTTTCTCAGTGCACCACTTAGGGTGTGCACTCAAAGATATTGAGTCTCAATGGGTTTTTACAAGATGTAAAGCATCAATAATTGATAAAAGGTTAAAAATATTATGTGTATACATATGCCACACTTGAAGCTCATCATGTGTCACTAAGGTGTAACGGGGGATGGTGCTTCAAGAAAGAACATAAGGACACACAACGTTTTTTTTTTTTTTTAAATTGTAGTATTTTAGAAAGCATAAGATAACTAAAAATAAATGACTAAAAGGGAAACTAATCTAAAAAGTAAATACAATGTGTACCTTGACTTACCTTTATCATGGGATGGTTGTCTATTATGTTGTTAGTTTTGATTGTGTAGGGCACAGAGACTTCTTTCAAAAAACCCAATAATACAAAACTAAAGAGCAAAAACAAACAAATGCAAGAAAATCCAAGATAGCTAGTGCTATGAGGACAGGATATACTTGGGAAATTTGGCAAGCTAGGGTGACATGTGCTATGTGTTGGGTGAATATTTTGTCAATCAACATACTGATAAACAAAATAGGTCTGATCAACCATAGCAAGAAGATTGGTTGGCTAAATGTGTAGGTTTACCACATCAAAAGGGGACTAATCTCTCCTCTCATCAAGGGGAGGTTCTCTGTAGATATGCAGGAGCTATATGCTATATATATAAATAGAAAATAACACTCAAGGGTAGGATAAACCATCCATGTCTCTTTTTTTAGAGATGATGTGTATAAATCAAAGGAGAAATCTTGACGAAATGACAAAAGACACTCCTCTTCTTTTAGAAGTATTATTTAGCAGACAAAAGGAATCTTTTATGTGATGATAAATAACTGTAACTGGGTGCAGTAACATGGCAAGATGAAATGAGGCACACAGTCTCCACCTAAATTTACAAAGAGTGAAATACAAAGAACAATGAGGGCACAAAGTTGTCCCAAGGTTCTTTACATAGAAATAGAAAATAAACACACACTGAAGACAATTATGATAACACAAAGTCTAAAAGTAACCGGCTTCAGGACACCATCTTTATCACCTCCACTAACTCTGCTTGTTAAATTACATAAACAAGAATACATTTAGGAAATAGACATAAGAACAATTTCCTAGAATGATACAAGCTATACCAGCACAAAGTTTGAAAGTAACTTGCTTTTTGATTAAACAAAGAAATATGATGAACAATTTGAGCTCAAAGTCTCAGTAATGCCTTTCAATTTGGGCAGAGTTTTGCTTCTAGTAATTGAGGGATCCCCATAAAATAATAAGACAGAGTCCAATATATAGCCCTCCAAGAAAGACTTGGGAGT
The DNA here is from genome assembly GCA_037957365.1 of Torreya grandis. Lineage (NCBI taxonomy): Eukaryota > Viridiplantae > Streptophyta > Pinopsida > Cupressales > Taxaceae > Torreya > Torreya grandis. The sequence continues at coordinate 1,818,964 of JARHVA010000099.1, read as the reverse complement.
AGTAACACATCATGTTGCATTCAATATATTTTAAATTCTATCAAGAAGATATGCTAGAATCAGGTGTATTTGCCCATTTGCTTTTTTCAACGTAGAGAAACAGGTCACGCCATTAAATTTTTGTGTTCTCTAACGTCCACCTGGCGGTTTGCTTCTAGAAACATATCTTATGCATGAATATTTATGGTCCTTCTTCATCATTCCTCCTTTCATGGCTGTTGAATTGGGTCTTTGGTTCAATCAGGTCCTTGGTTCAATCACTTCTCTGCTTATTGGTCGCTTTTCGTTGGTCTTAACAATTGACACATGTTAAGTTCTATTGCAAAATAGATCCAGACACTTGGTAGCATCTACGGGACTCTGAGAGATGCTTATTGAAAGAAGCTTTTGAAACTTGTAAGAAACTTGAGATGTAGATACAGACACTTGTCGCACTTTGCAGAGTTATAACAGGACACGTGGCAACTTTTGCTTGTCTATAAAAGCTTTAGAAACATTTTTAAAAGTCCTATGGAAGAGAACACATGGTAGTTTCTGCTAAGATTTGTCTATACTATAGAAACATTTGGGACTCATTTTAGATTCACTTAGATGTTGACACTTGGCACATTTTGCTCGAGTTTATCCAATCACCCAGGACTCACCACAGTCTTTACTCAATAAAAGGAAGAAGCCACAAATGTTGACAGTTGGCACGTTCCATTGCTTTTGTAAATGACACATGGCATGTTCCACTGCTTTAAAAGTCACTAAAAATTGTGTCTTGATAGATGACACATGGCAGCTTTTGCTAAAACTTTTTTATGGACACGTGGCATGTTCTGCTGCAAATTTATGAGGGACACATGCCAGCTTTTTGGGTTTTTATTTCCTCAGGGGGTTTTCTATTTTGGGGGACTTTTCCTTTAGACAAAAATTCCAAAGGAATTCTTTCAGATAATTTGTCTAAAGGAAATCTTCCTTCGCTTTACCTTAGCTTTCCGTCAGGTTTTCTATTTCGGGCTTTTTTCCTAGGTGAATTCCTTCAGACAAAAAGTCTGAAGGATTTTTGCCTTCACCATTTTGCTGTGAGAAATTTTTTGAAGGAATTCCCTGTGTCTACCTTTACTCATTACCCTATGCAAGGGCACTTAGCTTGGTTCAATGTCCTCCACAAGGGTACTTTTTCCTTTGGCTTTGCCTTAGTCAATTTTCCACCGATCTCAATAGGTGACACATGGTAGCATCCACTGTGAAATAGGCAAGGACACATGGCAACATCTGCTTAACTTATAGAGGCTTTGGATGACTTTTGAGTGTCCCATAGAAGATGACATGTGGTGGCTTCTAATATTCTTTAGAAACACTGTAGATACACTTGAGACTCACTTGGATTCATGTGGATGCAGACACTTGTCGCATTTTGCTTATCTTATAAGGGACACATGAAAAATTTTGTAGCTCTTAGAAATAAAGAATAATGGGGCTTGGCATATGACACTTGGCAACATCCTCCAGCCTCTGATGGGCTTTTGTTTCAAGATTTTACTTGCCTTAGTCACTTTTTCTATGGAAATTCCCTCTATAAGGGCACTTGTCTCTTTAACTTTTGGGGCACTCCTTTAAACCTGCCACTTGAACTGACTGTTTGAACCAACTTTGGTTCAAAAGTTCAATGGTTCATTCCTTCATTTCTATTTATTCAATTAACCGCTTAAACCAAGCTCTTTGAAACAAACTATGTTGAACTAACTGCCATTGAACTTGTTGAACTTTTGAACTCGTTGAACCTTTTAACTTGAGTGGTTCAATGGTTTAATGGTTCAAGCCTTCTTCTCTTTGATAAGTGTTTTGAAGCTGTTGAACCTGAAGTGGTTGAACTTTGAACCTTGACAAAAAAGATTAATTCTTGTTTGATGATGTTGAAACTTTGAACCCACTAAACTCGTTGAACCAAAATGGTTCAAGGTTCAACTGTTCAATGGTTTAAACACTAAATAGAAGCTTGCCGATAAATTCTTTTGGTTGAACCAAGGCATTGAACCAATCTTGAAAATGACTAAGTGTTGGAAACTTGTTCTTTTGATTGAACTCATCTATAGAATCCTTTAAACCTGTTGAACCTATTTAACCTGTTAATTTCAAGCATGTTGAATCCGTATAGATCTAAAAAAGCTTGAATAATGAAGAATTTGAATGCCCAAAACAATTTTTGTGAAGGGGAGAGATGATTTTGGTCTGTTGGACCAAAATAGTTTAAATGTTGTCTAAAAAATGAGTAATATTGTTTGGGGAAAATAGTTGGCTCTATTTGGGGAAATTTTTTCAGTTGAAAACTTGGAATAGTTGAGGGGAGTAGAAACCAGAATCTCTAGTGCCTTGAAGTGTGCCATTAGGCTATGGAGTCATGTTACCCAAAAATGAAAGGCATCAAAAATGAAAACAAACAAAACAAAATGGAACTAAAAACTATACAAATATACATATGTACAGATGAAATGATCTAGTACTTCAAGAATTGAAGTGTTTCAGATGCTACCCATTTTGAGGTAGAGAAAAGAGTGTGCCATCTTGATACTTCAATAGGAAGTTGTTTTCACCATTATGCTAATGAATAATAAATGGGCCTCTCCAAAAGGAGTCTAACTTTCCATGCATCCCTTTTGGTTCTCTCCTTTTGTCCCATAGCAGGACTTGATCTTAAACTTGGAAATCATGGTTTTTTGCCTTCTGGTCAAAGAGTTTCTTCACCAAACTTTGATGGGCAGCAATTTGATCCACCACCATAGTTCTCTGCTCATCCAACTCATTTAGGCACATGATCTTTTTATCAAGGGGGCTTTCATATGTCTAATCTTCAATTGCCTTAGCCAATTTTAATGCTGACAATTCCAAGGTGATTAGTATCTCAGCATTGATACCATAAAGAAGTTGGAAAGGAGACATACCAATTGCTCCCTTTGGTGTGATTTTTTCTACCCATAGAGCATCAACCAATGCTTTATGCCATGTCCTTTGGTTGTCATCTACCAGTTTCTTGATGATAGTCACCAAGTTCTTATTGCTTGATTCAGCTTGTCCATTCCCTTGTGGAAAGTAATCAGAAGAGTGGGAGAATTTAATCTCATAGTAGAAATAGAATTGTGTAATCTCCTAGGAAGTGAAACAAGCTGAATTATTAGTAATAGTCTTGTTTGGGACTCCAAACTTGGAAATTATATTCTCCTTGAAGAAATTACACACTACTTCTGAAGTAGCATGCTTGGTTGGAATTGCTTCTACCCACCTGGTGAAGTAGTCAGTTGTTGTAAGGACATAATCATGTCTAGCACTTGAAGATGGGTTTACAACCCCAATAAAATCAATTCCCCATTGCTAGAATGGTTCTTCTATGATCACTGGCTTGAGAGGTAGGGAAACTAACTTGGGCCTTCTAATAAATTACTGGCAGAGTTCACATTTTCTCACCCACTTATATGCATCTTGGAAAAGAGTTGGCTAGAAATACCTGGCTCACAAAATTTTATGGGCAGTCACTGAAGAAAAAAAATGTCCTCCACAGGCTAGATTGTGGAAGGATTTCAAAAGTTGGCTTTGCTACTCTTTGTCTACACAATGAAGGAATACTCCATCAAGGCTTCTCTTGTATAAGCCATTGTCCCAAGGGACAAAATTGGCAGCTTTTAACTTGATACTCCTCCTTTATTTATAAGATAGGTGAGCAGGACACTCACCATAAGTAAGGAAATGAGCAATACCTGAATACCACTCATTCATAGTAGAGACAAAGAGGACTGTCAGTGTGTCTTCCACCTCTGCTTCTTCATGCTCTATTTCTTCAAGTTTGTTATCAACAATTAATTAGCATATACCTTTTCCCCGTACCAACTTTGTTGGCTTGATGTCTAGATCAAACTCCTAAATCTTTGCAATCTAATTGCCTCTTTTTGTCTCAAACTCCTACTGAGTTAATATGGACTTGACTATGGTGTTAAGAACCAAGGCAGTAGTGTGTGAATTCAGGATGTAGAAGCAAAAATGCTTGATTGCATTCACCACTGCATAAACATGCTTCTCCATATTCGAGCACTTCAGCTCATGAGCTTTGAGAGGGCAACTCATGAAAGAAATGGGAGATTCCATACCTTATTTATCCTATTGAACCAAAATTGGTGAAAGTGTGTTCAGAATCATAACTATATATGATGAACTTTTTATTGTAGTCTGGACAAATCAGAGTTGGGGTGTGGGTAATGGTAGTCTTGATATCTTCAAATGTTGACTTACCTTCTTTAGTCTAGCTGGAGGTGGCTTTTCCCTTCATCATGTTTACAATGTGTCGAGTCTTCTCAAAAAACTTGGGGATGAACCTTCGTAAGAAATTCACCTTTCTAAAAAAAGAGTGAACAACATTTTTACTTGTAGGCAAGGTAAGCTCTTGAATAGACTTGACTCTATCTGAGTCAATCTTTATGCCTTCTTTGGACACAATGTGTCTGAGAAGTTTCTCCTCTGTTACTCCAAAAACAAACTTCTTAGGGTTCAAGGAAATGCCATTTTGGTAGCAGCACTCCAACACTTGTTACAGGTGGTGTATATGATCAGAACGATGCTTTGAAAAGATAGTCAAGTCATCAAGGTATACCATAATGAATTTACCCATCTCATCCTTGAAAGCAAGGTCCATTGCTCTCTGAAAGGTGGCACTAGCATTTATCAAGCCAAAAGGCATCCTTTTATATGCCAACGTGCCCTAAGGAGTGGTGAAGGTAGTCTTGTGGTGGCCTGTTTCACCAACTTCAACCTGATTATATCCTGAGAAGCCATTTAGCATTGATAACATCTCTAAACTAGTCACTGTCTAAAGCACTTGATCCATGATTGGCAAAGGATAGTTATCCTTTAAATATGACTGATTTAGATTCTTGAAATCCACACAGATGTGAATTTTGCCATTCTTCTTCCTTACATGCACTATGTTTGCAATCCATGTGGAATGATGGATTGGGAAAATGATTCTAGCATTTAACATTTTTTGTATCTCAGACAGAATAGTACCTGATATCTTCAGATTGTACTGTCTAAATTTTTGCTTATGAGGCACCGAGTCAGCCTTGAGAGGAATGTAATGGTAGATTTCATCAGGCCTGAGAGACTTTAGGTCATCATAAGAATATGATAAGACATCCATGTATTGGCTAAGTAGAGCAATGAACTTGAATCTCTCTTCAGGAGTGCAGCACTTCCCAATATTCACCATTTTAGGATCTTCTTTGGTAGTCAGGTTTATTTGATCAAATCCCTGAGAGGAACATTAATCTATTTGTTGTCGTTTGATGAACCTATCTGCTTGTCAAATAGTTTCTCAAGGAAAACCAAGCCTTTGGGAATTTTATTCCCTTTGATTTGCAAGAATTTTCCATTTGCATCTAAACTTGATTTAGGGGCTGGTTCACACTTCTGAGGTTCACTGCCTTCAAAATGCGGTTGTTCAAAGCTATCTTTTCATTTTAATAAGGAAATGATTTGGTGATCATCATTGAATACTTGCCAATGATCAACATTTTCAAGCACACTTGGTATAAAGACTATCTCAATGGTATACCTGTCTTTTTTTAAGTCTGAATGAAGAACTAAGAGAGTTGCTAAAACAGCAAGTGCATCAACTCTATCATTGGATTTCCTAGGTATGGTAGAGATGTTGAAAGCATCAAAGCTTTCAATTTGGTCTCAGACTAGATTACAGTAGTGGTGCAATCTTTCATTCCTAGTTTGGTATAAGTTCCTTACTTGACAAACCGCCAGTTCAGCATCCCCTTTGGCATGAAGGAGTTTGACGCCTTTGTCTCAAGCTACTTGTAATCCAAGCAAAAGAGATTCGTATTTAGTTGTGTTATTGGTGTTACTAAACTGTAACTTATATAAGTAGGGAAAAATATCTTCTTGAGGAGATATTAATATAATCTCAGCTCCTAAATTGATAGAGGAGCAGCTACCATCGAATTCCAGAGTCCATATCTCATCAGACACTAATTTTTCTTTAGATTTTCCTTCATTAGAGAGGGAAGATTCTTCTCCATCTATATTGAAACCTACCAATTTTTTTGCTATTTTAGTTGAACTAATTTTCATATTGATATTTTTAAGATCTTATCAGATGTTTCATAAACTTCATCTATAGATAGAAAGTAGTTACCCATACCTAAAGACTCAAATAGAATTTGAGCTTTAGGGGCTGATGTCTGAGTGACAATATATTTTGATTTCTTTTTAGGAAGCAGCCTCTACATGATGCCTTTGATATGGATTCTTGCTTCAAATAGTTCCATGCTCAATTCTCCACTAACATCTTTGCATAAATTTCACCCTAGTAGAATGCCTTATGAGGCTAGAACATCAGCCACTGGTACTGTCATCTTGATTCTTTTGTCTGGAAAGGCTACAAATGTAAATTGGGCATCCTTGATTTGTCCCAATAGAGGTACTTATTTGTTCTCCATGGAGAAACACCTCCCAAATATTTTGTTTAATGTGAGGTCAAGGGATTCAACTACTTTGGCAGGCATGACATTGTCAGATGCACCTAAGCCTATGATGCAATTGCTTAGTTTGTGACCATTTATCAATATGGAAACATAGAAAGGCTCTATTTTTCCTGGGGCAGCTAGAGAAGTAATGACAAGATTGTTTAGTATGGGAATGTTCTTTGGGGAATCAGAAGTTACCTTCTTAGCCTCTTGTCCTACAGGGACGGCCTTATTCTTCACATACTCAACTAACCTATCCAGCTGCTCAAGATTGAATTGTAAATATTCAAACTCAGTTATTTGAATTTTGGTTTTCTTGACATGATCAATTATGTCAAATGACTAAATTGGACTAGGAATAGAGGAAGTTAATTCAACCTTATGGTTTATAAGGGGGGAGGACTGATTTGCAAAATTGAAGTTAAAGGTGAAGGTGAACTTAATGTACTTACCTTTTTGGTGATCACTGGGTCTTTTGGCTGGAAAGTAAAGGAGGTTCCACATTTAGCAATTGAAATTGTTGGTTGAGGTTGCTCTTCTATTTTCCCTTTATCATCTTGTTGGGTTGACTGGTTCTTAGACTGTGTGAACATAGCATATGATCCATCAAATGCTTCTCCTTTACTTTTGGGTTCATCTTGGTAGTTTAGGAAACCAATGTTAGAGTTGCCAATTGATTTTTCTTAGTTTTATACAAGGAGATTAGCATCATTTTCTTGACTCAATTCAAGATGGAAAGAGAAATCTGATTCTACTTCAAGATATCCCACTACTGAATTGGCTAGGGGTGCTTCAATGGCAATTTTCCCCTACGGAGGAGGAAGATGATTTAGCTGCCCTTGATTTTTGGTAGCATTGCCCTGGTATGATTGATTTGGAAACCTCCTTGGCATATCTCTATATAAAGGAGCAGAAGACATTCCTTGTGCCATTTCCTTTTTGAGAGCAAGCAACTCATTTGCCAACTTCTGCACCATTGGATCAATGGTGCCTGTAGATGGATATTCAGAAGATGATGAGGGTCTATTTCTATTAGGATCTCTCTTTATCTTCCCTACCAAGATGAGATCATATTCTACTTTAGTGGCCAAATCTTGAGCTACAGCAAGGTCTATTTGACTATCACGTCTCAACAAGAAACTCACTTCAGGTAGCTAAGAATTAATGAAGAAACATTTGAGATTCTTAGTTGTAGGTCGAGAAATTATAGGGATCTTGTTTCTCAGTTTATCAAACTTAGCTATGAATTCCCTCATTGGTTCATGAGGCTCTTTCTTCATCTATGTGAGTTGAGCCAAAAGGGCATGTGCATCTTCTACAGGTTTGAATCTGGCTTCAAACTTGGCTTTGAGGGTATTCTAGTCAGTTACTAACCAAACCTGTAAATGGTAAAACCAATATGTAGCAGTTCTTTGTAATGTTTCTACAGATAGCCTAACTACCACATCTTCAAATTCTATGCCTTTTACACCACAGGCTATGTTGAAAGCTACAATATGTTCATTAGGATGGACTTTCCCATCACCATAGAACTTGGGGAAATTCTTTCTTGAACTACATTGGAGCTCATGTAGAGGTGGAGTAAGATTGAGAGGGCCAAAAGAATTACCCTAGGGGCCTTGAACTGCTATTGTATGACTATGAAAAGGGGGAATAACAAATCTCAGAGGGGTAATTATTGGAAAAGCTTTATTAATAGTAGAAGTGGATGCTTTGCCTAGTAATGGAGACCTAGCTTTAGTAGGAGGAAAACTCCTAGTTCGTTGGAGGTGAGATGGTGAAGGAGACATAAAAATTACTTTGCTATACCAACTCGAATACAAGGTCAATAATACCTTTAGCCCTTTGGCTTCATGTATACCATGGATCTGCCAGATTGTGAAACAAAAATAGAAAAGAATTGGCACTACTTAAACTTGAAGCTTGAGATTTTAAATTATGCATTCTTTCCCAGTAGATCTAGTTTACAAAATAGATTATATAACAGAAATGGATAAAGATGGTAAGGCTATAATGATAATGGGTAAGAAGTGGAATGGAGTCACCATAATCTATAATGGATAAGGGTATAACGATAATGGGTAAGACACAGGTGATGTTTCAATCTGAAGCTTGAGGCTTCAAATTACAACACTCAAGGGTAGGATAAACCATCCATGTCTCTTTTTTCAGATATGATGTGTACAAATCAAAGGAGAAATCCTGATGAAATGAGGCACAAAGTCTCCACCTCAACTACCAAAGAAGTGTTGTTTATCAGACAAAAGGAATCTTTCAGGTGATGATAAATAACTATAACAGGGTGCAGTAACACGGCAAAGATGAAATGAGGTGCAAAGTCTCCACCTCAACTGCCAAAGAGTGAAATATGAAGAACAATGAGGGCACAAAGTCATCCCAAGGTTCTTGACATAGAAATAGAAAATAAACACACACTGAAGACAATTATGATAGCACAAAGTCTGAAAGTAACTGGCTTCAGGACACCTTCTTTGTCACCTCCATAGCTCTACTTGTTAAATTGCATAAACAAGAATACATTTAGGAAATAGACATAAGAACAATTTCTTAGAATGATACAAGATATAATAGCACAAAGTCTAAAAGTAACTTGATTTTTGATTAAATAAATACATATGATGAACAATTTGAGCTCAAAGTCTCAGTAATGCCTTTCAATTTGGGCAGAGTTTTGCTTCTGGTAACCAAGAGATCCCCATAAAATAATAAGAGAGATTCCAATATATAGCCCTCCAAGAAAGACTTGGGAGTAGTAACACATCATTTTGCATTCAATATATTTTAAATTCTATCAAGAAGATATGCTAGAATTGGGCGTATTTGCCCATTTGCCTTTTTCAATGCAGAGAAATAGGTCACGCCATTGAATGTTTGTGTTCTCCAATGTCCACCTACCAGTTTGCTTCTAGAAACATATCTTATGCATGAATATTTTTAGTCCTTCTTCATCATTCCTCCTTTCATGGCTATTGAATTAGGTCTTTGGTTCAATCGGATCCTTGGTTCAATCACTTCTCTACTTATTGGTTACTTTCTATTGGTCTTAACAATTGACACGTGGCAAGTTCCGCTGCAAAATAGATTAGGACACTTGGCAGCATTTGTGGGACTTTGAGAGATTATTATTGAAAGAAGCTTTTGAAACTTATAAGAAACTTGAGATATGGATGCAGACACTTGTCATGCTCCATAGAGTTATAATAGGACACGTGGCAGCTTCTGCTTGTCTATAGAAGCTTTAGAAACATTTTTGAAAATCCTGTGGAAGAGAACATGTGGCAATTTTTGCTAAGCTTTGTCTATACTATAGAAACATTTGGGACTCATTTTATATTCACTCAGATGTCGACACTTGGTGAATTTCACTTGATTTTATCTAATCACTTGGGACCCATCACAATCTTTACTCAATAAAAGGAAGAAGCCACGGATGTTGACACTTGGCACATTCTGCTACTTTTGTAAATGACATGTGGCACATTTCACTACTTTGAAAGTTACTAAAAACTATGTCACGACAGATGACACGTGGTTGCTTCCACTACAACTTTATGAGGGACACATGGTGCATTCTACTACAACTTTATGAGGGACACGTGAAGGCTTTTCAGGTTTTTATTTCCTCAACAATTTTTTTGTTTCGAGGGACTTTTCCTTCAGACAAAAAGTCTAAAGGAATTCTTTCAGACAATTTGTCTGAAGGAAATCTTCCTTTGCTTTGCCTTAGCTTTCCATCGGGTTTTCTATTTTAGGCTTTTTTCTTAGGTGAATTCCTTCAGACAAAAAGTCTGAAGGATTTTTGCCTTGACCATTTTGCTGCAAGAACTTTTCCAAAGGAATTCCCTATGTCTGCCTTTGCTCGTTACCCTCTGCAAGGGCACTCAGATTGGTTCAATGTCCTCCAAAAGGGTACTTTTTCCTTTGGCTTTGCCTTAGTTGATTTTTTGCCAATCTCAATAGGTGACACATGGTAGCATCCACTTAACCTATAGAGGCTTTGGATGCCTTTTGAGTGTCCCATGAAAGATGACACATGATGGCTTCTGCTATGCTTTAGAAACACTGTAGATACACTTGAGACTCACTTGGATTCATGTGGATGCAAACACTTGTCGCATTCTTCTTATCTTATAAGGGACACATGACAATTTTTGTAGCTCTTAGAAACAAAGTATAATGGGGCTCGATAGATGACACTTAGCAGCATCTGCTGGGCTCTGACGGGCTTTTGTTTTAGGCTTTTGCTTGCCTTAGTCACTTTTTCCATGGAAATTCCCTCTACAAGGGCACTTGTCTCTTCGACTTTTGGGGCACTCCTTTGAACCTGCCACTTGAACTTACCATTTGAACCAACTTTGGTTCAACGGTTCAATGGTTCATTCCTTCATTTATATTTATTCAATTGACCACTTAAACCAAGCTCTTTGAAACAAACTATGTTGAACTAACCGTTGTTAAACTTGTTGAACCTTTGAACCCGTTGAACCTTTGAACCTAAGTGGTTCAATGGTTTAATGGTTCAATGTTTCAAGCCTTCTTCTCTTTGATAAGTGTTTTGAAGTCATTGAACCTGAAGTGGTTAAACTTTGAACCTTGACAAAAGTGCTTAATTCTTGTTTGATGATGTTGAACCTTTGAACCCATTGAACTTGTTGAACAAAAATGGTTCAAGGTTCAATGGTTCAAACACTGCATAGAATCTTGCAGATAAATTCTTTTGGTTGAACCAAGGCATTAAACCAATCCTAAAATTGACTAAGTGTTGGAAACTTGTTCTTTTGATTGAACTCATCTATAGAAGCCTTTGAACATGTTGAACCTATTTAACCTGCTTATTTAAAGCATGTTGATTCCATAGAAATATGAAAAAACTTGAATAATGAAGAATTTGAATGCCTAGAACAATTTTTGAGAAGGGGAGAGAGGATTTTGGCCTATTGGACCAAAATAGTTCAAATGTTGTCTCAAAAATGAGTGATATTTTTGGGGGACAACACTATGTTAGACCAAATGACCAAGTCAAACAACAAGAGTAAATTAGGTAACTGAAAATCTAAGGCTACTAAAGACCAAAAAACTCAAACAAGTTATCCTTATGTAAGAAAGGCAAACTCACCAAGTCAAACTAAGGATACATCTCAAATAGGATGGAAAAATTAAAAAAAATAAAAATGTAAAAAGACTAACTATAAAGACAAATGGTAAAACAACATTGATGAGCGAGCAATAACAATACACATCTCAATTATCGATGGAAAAATGATGCATAAAAGAGAAAACAACATTATCAAGTAAGCAGTAACAAACCACATCTCACTCAATAATAGAAAAAAGGTACGAACTCGGGTGTCCATAACAACAAAATAGCAAAATCATGATAAATGGTACAAGGAAAGTAAAATAAGTCTATTAAATTTAAAATTATGTAAATAAAATGATCCAAATTAGCTCAAACATGTTATTTCGCTCTAAGAATAGATCAAACTAAAACAATGTAGTGCTAACATGTTTTTTAAGAGATGAAGAAGAAGAAATTTAAGTAAGGGAAAACAAATTTGGAATCACAATTTGTCTATCAAGGGGGGAAAATGAATGAAAAACCAAGGTAGAGAGAACTCTTTATCGATGTCAAAACACTCAAATTAGGTTTATCAAAATAAGAGGACTTTCAACCTTAAGAACAATGAAGAACTTCTCTTAGCGACACAAGTCATGTGTAAATAAATAGAGTATATAGATCATCCCATGAAGGCTATATGTATGAAAAGTAAAATGGACCTACCTCCCCATGACATGTTCTCCATTCTTCAATACCCCTTATAGAGTCATCGATTTACTACGAAGATTGGGTACTTGTGTGAGAAAGTAGGTAGCACTATAAAGTTTTTTTTTTTTTTTTTTTTTTTTTTGAAATCCTCTATTCCAATCTACTAGCCTACCACACCCCAAGGGACTTCGGCTCTATGTGAAGCCAACTGTGGAATTTGATCTTTGATTAGAGATAAGATATGTATTTTTAATCATGTCTTTTGGTGTGATTTGACTTTTGAAATTTATATGTTTCCATTTTAATATCATTGCCTTTTGTTTCAAATGATTTAGCTTTTAAATTTCTTTTGATGGATTTTTATATTCCCCTTCCATATAGATTTTGAAAACCAAACATGGGTGTTAAAGATAGCTTTCATTTAAAAACTTAGGACAAGTTTGCTAAGAGAGAGAAACTTTAAAGAGCATGGGGTCTAAGAGTCTCATAAATATGGGTAAAATAAAAGTGCTATGTTGACTTCAACCTTGTTTTAACCAATGAGGAGATGAAAGAAAGGGAAAATCAAGAGGAATGACACATAAAAATTTGAATTGCTTCAAATTGCAAAAAATGTGACAAAGGAAAAAAGGGATATAATGATAGTAAAGTGTGATTCCTTATCATAAGAAAGAGGGAAGTGGAGGAAAACATGCTAACATAGGTTGTTGTGTAGATTTCATCTAGAAAAATAAGCAAAAGCTAAAGTTGAGAACAAGGATCAAGAACATGAAAATAATGGTAATTTTATGAGGAGGGTCGGGTATTTTACATGGTCTTACAAAGAAACTCATAAAAGAGAAACCCATGAGGGTGCTGATAAGCAAGAGAAAAATAAGTGAGGGAGCCTTCTGATAAAGCAACTCACAAAAGAAAAACCCAAAGGATGCCAAAACAATGTTGGCAAGTAACAACAAGAGAAAGAAAAATGTATAAAAGATGGTGGTTTTGTGAGGAATGTCAAGTCCTATCTGTGGTCTTACAAAGTAACTCACAAAATAAAGACCCAAGGGGTGTGAAAAACAAGAGAAAATGCAAGAAGATAAAGAAGACTATGGTACATCAAGAAACCAAAAGACCAAAAATGAAGGACTAAAGGTTTTTGAAAAGAGGACACTACTACAAAGGAAGAGACCCATGCTTAAGTAACCTACAAAAATATGTTAGAAAGATATAAATAGAAAACATGATAAGAAGTAAATTTTTAGGCAAAGTAATTTCTAATGAATTGAGCATTGGTGGGCTCTTTGAAAACTTTATGTTCATTAGTTTGAAGATGATAATTTCTTAGACCAAGAATGTCTTTGACTAAATATGGGCCCCATAATTTTTGGGCATATTTTCCTTCTTTGTCATGGGTGTAGTCTGATTTAAGTACAAGATCACCAACATTGAAAGTGCCAATTTTGACATGTTTGTTATGTTGTTGGGTGATGCGAGCCTTTTATTGGTAGTTATATTGTAATACAGAAAGATGACATTCATCAAGAAGATCAAGGGAATTAAGGTGAGCTTCACATAATTCTTCATCAAGAATAATGTCATGAAATGATATACGAAGAGAGGGAAGCTTAACTTTTAATAGAATGATTGACTCATAACCATAGACTAAAAAAAATGGAGTTGCCCTAGTGGTAGTATGAATTCTTGTCTGATAGGCCCAAAGTGTAGGGTAAATATGAATATGCCAATAAATGTGGGTTTCGTGAATTATCTTTTGGAGAATTTTGTGGAGAATTTTATTAGTGGCTTCAACTTGACCATTACATTACAGATGGTAAGGCATGGAAAACTTGTGATTGATCTTAAATTTGTTTCAAAGTTGTTTAACATGTTTATTTTTTAAATTACCACCATTTTATGAAATTATGGTATGGGGAATGCCAAAATGGTAAATAATTTGGTTGAGAATAAACTTAGAAATGGTAGGACTAGTAACATTAACAAAGGGCATTGCTTCTACCCACTTGGTAAAGTACTTAGTAGAGATGATGATAAAAATGTGCCCATCTTCAGAGCAACGAAGTTTACCAATGAGATCAAATCCCCATGAGGAAAATGGATAAGGAGATTTGATAGTTTGAAGCTTGGTAGGAGGTGAATGGATAATATCATTGTGAATCTGACAAGTATTACACTTCTTATCATATTCAATTGCATCATTTTCAAGAGTAGGCCAAAAGTAACCCATATGTAGGCATTTGCATGCTATAGTATGTCCACTAGAGTGACCACTTCAAATTCCCCCATATACTTGTTTGAGTAGAGGAGGAACCTCATCTTACATAACATAATGGAACAAGGTACCTTTGGTGTTGTGATAGTAAAGGATGTTATGTCTAAATACGTACTTGAAATCTTGTTTATGAATGCATGTCTTTTCATGAGAATCTAGATCAGGAGGATAAGTTTGATGTCCTAAGAATTGAATGATATCTTGATACCAAGGGCTTTGCCAAATAGTTATAGCTGCAATGTGATAGATAAGTAAATCAAGTGGTTGGGTAGATGATGGAGATTTTTAGATTTGTATAATAAAGGAAGGATCAAAGAGAACTTGATGAGGATGAAAGAGAGAAGTTGAAGAGGCAAGAGAATCAAAAATGGAATTTTGGTCTCAAGTAATAGGCTCAATAGTGAAAGAGATAAAGTCCTTAATAAGAGTGGTTACAATTTGATGATAGGTAATAAGGTTTTCACTTTTACATTGATAATCACCATTAACCTGATGACAAATGATCTGAGAATATCCTAAAGCATGAAGATATTGGATGTCAATATCAAGATAAACTCTCGTGCCTAAGATGAGAGCTTCGTATTTGGCCATATTGTTGGTGACAACAAAGGTAAAGCAAAAATCTAAAGGAATAATCTTACCAAGAGGACTATTGAGAATGTAGCCTAACCTAGCTCCTTGAAGGCATTTAACACCATCAAAGTGGATGGTCCAAGTATCCTCATGCAATCCAACATTAATTTCAAAGAGCTCCTTGATAACTACCTTTGGTTTAGTAGTACTAGAGGGGGGTGAAGATTATTCAAGATTATTAGCTTCAAGATTAGTAGTAAAGCTATGAAATAGACTTTATGGGATATAGCTTGATTGAGACCTTCAATGAAAAGGATATTATCATCGAGAAGATCATCTTGAAGTAGAGAAGTGGCTAGAATAGGGGATGAAATAAGTTGGTCAGCTATGAGTTGCCCTATAATATCTTTTTGTGTGATGATGCAAGATTGAATTCCATATGTAAGACCATATATTTTCCAATTCTATCTCCAGGAAGAAAGGGTTTGGAGAATAAATAATTAAATGAGATCAGAATGAACAATGACATAAGTAGTTTGGTATAACATATAATGACAAAGCTTTTTAGCCATAAAATAGATAGTGAGGCAATCATGGTCATCTTTGGTATAGCATGTTTCATAATCAATGAGGCCTGAGCTAATTTAGTAAATAACATAATATCTTCTTGCATCATCTTGTTGGGATAGCATTACCCCAACTAAAATATGTGTGGAAGAAGTATATAGAATTAATGGTTTATCATTGGAAGGTGGATGAAGTAACGATTCTTTCATATTATTGACAGATTTTTGACATGGATCCATCCATTCTAAATGTGTAAATTTATTGAGAAGGGAATTGATGGAGTGAATGAAATAATCCATTTTGGGGATAAATCATTGAATTTCCCCAAGTTTTCCTAAATAAGTACGAATATCAAGAATAGATCGAGGAATAGGCATGTTTAAAAAAGCACTAATTTTGGTTGGGTCAACATCGATGCTATAGAGAGAGACTAAGAATCCTAATAATTTTCTAGATGTGACTCTAAAAACACATTTGAAAGGATTAAGTCTAACTTTGTATTTAAGGATACGGTCAAGGATGATAGCAAGATTGGAAAGATGTTTCATACAATGTTTGGATTTAGTAATAATATCATCCACATAAGTTTCAACAATTTTGTGTGTGAGATCATGAAAGATGTGAGTCATAACATGTTGGTAGGTAGCTCCAAAATTTTTAAGGTCAAAGGGAATTTTGATGTAACGATAGGTGCCCCATTCCATGGTGAAATTCATCTTACGTTGGTCCTCAAGAGCAATGTGAATCTGATTGCTTCTTGAGAAGCCATCTATAAGAGATAGCATTTTGTAACCAGCCATGGAATCGATGATGGCATCTATTGAAGGTAAAGGGAAGTTGTCCTTAGGAAAATCAAGATTTAGGTTGTGAAAATCAACATAAATGTGGATAACCATGGTGACCTTCTTTAGAATGGGAATAATGTTAGAAACCCATTCAGAATAATCTTCTAGTTTAATGAATTTAGCATATAGTAGTTTAATGATTTCCTTATGACATAGATTAGTAACATCAGGTGGGAATTTTCATTCTTTTGATGCACTGGCTTAGCGTAAGTATAAGTGATGATGTTATGAACCATAATACTAGGGTCAATGTGAGACATGTCTTGGTAAGACCAAATAAATGCCTCTTGATATTTATCAAATAATAAGCTAGAATTTTCATACTCAAATGGTGAGAGTTCTCAAGAAATCTTGATTGGTCAAGGAGAATATGGGGTACCATATTTGATACAAGTTATTTTTTTGATAAGCATGGTATTATTGTCTTGAAAGTGATAAGGTATGTTAGGCAA
This sequence comes from Torreya grandis, assembly GCA_037957365.1. Classification (NCBI taxonomy): domain Eukaryota; kingdom Viridiplantae; phylum Streptophyta; class Pinopsida; order Cupressales; family Taxaceae; genus Torreya; species Torreya grandis. Next base: position 1,801,958 of record JARHVA010000099.1, on the reverse strand, counting down.
GGCTGAAATTGGATTTGTTTTAGGATTAATGTTAGTAATAAAGTTGTTAAAGCAAGAAGTTTTATTCTTGAAATTTCTAATTTTATGATGTTGTCAAGGAAGTTGAGGTTCATAGGCATGAAGTAACTCAATAATATCTTCATCACTAGGCAAGGTAGGAAGAGGACCATAATATTCAACATCTACTTCAAGGTCTAGAATTTGATTGTCATGGCTATCATATTCAGAATGAATATGATGGACATCAATTGCCTTGGCATCTAGTGTAATTTCAAAAGTAGATAAAGAGGATGGGTTTGAAGACACAAGAGTGTTGATAGATTATATGATGAGAGAAGAATCTGAAGAAATGATAGGATCCATAGGAGGTAGAGAAGATGTAGGAGAATCTATAGGTTTGGAAAGTGTAATTTTTTCTACCACCCAAGAAGTATCGATAAGTGGAGAATTAGTGGGAGGTACATGACCCTCAAGATCTAAGTCATGATGTGTAGATAGGGTATGTACATCTCAATTGAAGGCATGAATTTGGGATAAAATATTTTGATAGTGTTGGACATCCAAGTATCGAGAGTGAGCTTGGGCCATGATATAATTGTCATCATATGTTGGAGAAATTGTACATGCTGGAGAATCAGGGGGAGTTTTGAAAGGTGAAATCTTAATGTTGCTAAATGTATGAAGGGACATGGTGAGAGGATCTTGGAATAATTTAGCCACTCCAAAATCATTTTAAGTGAAGGCATCTTTAGGTAAAGATGGATCTTGAGCATTGAATGGAGAGGGAAAATTGGTAATCTCATCCATGATAGGAATAGTATTATCTCAGGGTAAGAGAGAAGGAGGAAACTAATCTACAATATATGAAGGTAACTTCTTAGTATTTGAAGTTTCATACAACTCATTGGGCTCATCATCATCGAAATCCACAAGAGTAATTTGAAGATTGGGATTCATGTTGATGAACTTAGGTAATGGAACACTATTAATTTTAGAAATTGTAGGAATTTGATATTGAGGCTTATGATTGGGAAGCTGGATGCTCCATGGGTTGGGATCAGCTTCATGTTTGTAACATTTTTTGTTATGTAATAATTTAATACACTAACTAATAGAAGAGGTGATTTCCCTCATACGATGATTCCATGGATGACCAAGAAGAATGTTATAAGATAAAGGAAGATAAAGGATCATAAGCTTGGTTCTAATAGTCTTAGGTCCAATGGTCAATGAAAGCCAAATGCATCCAAGTGGCTTTTGATTAGTCTTATCAAAGCTAAAACAAGTAAGATGGGTTTGTTTAAGATGATATTTATTATAACCAAGTTGTTGAATAAGCCATAATAATGTAACATTAATACCAAAACCTTTGTCAACTGGAACTTTTAGGATAAGGGTGGTATTAATGACTACTTTGATAAATAGAGATGGATCATTACCACAAAAAAGAATTTCATCATTGATCATGCCCTCTTCAATAAATTCAATGGAAGGATTGAAATAAGGACACTTAGTCTCAATGGTATTGACATTAGTTGGTTGAGAATCAATAGAAGGTGGTTCTTCATCTATGGAAGATGAATCCTCAATTTCTTGAAGTTGTTGCATAATAAATTTACGATGATAGGGTGAAGTGCGAACTAACTCCATAAGAGGAATATTACAAGGCATAGAGTTGAGTTCTTCAATAAAATTCTCATGTGATTTAGAAGAACCAGCATGAGGTTTGAAAGGAAAATTAGATTTAGGAGGTGTAGATGTGGTGGGAGGATCCGAAGGAGAAAGTTGTTCCTTAGGTGCTTCTGAATCATCATGAGTGGTAGTGGTATCTTTAAGCAATTGTTCTTATAAATATGGTTTCTTAGGCTTTGTAACTGGATCTTTGTGAGTTGATTTATGATGATAATTAACATTAGCAGCGTTTCCATATTGAGAGTTATTGTAATATAGGTCATAATTAGCATCGATTCCACTAACATCCTTGACATTTGATTGATTATTGTTTGAAGAATATTTTTTATTATTAGAAGTAGAGGCTTTAAAGTGTTGTCATTTTTGAGATGAAGAAGCATACTCTTGATGACTAAGTTTGATCATAGACTCATGGTTAAATGAGTTACCAAACATATAAAAAATGGCATACTTAGTGATCCCTCTACAAGATTCATGAGAATGCCCAATGTCAGCTTGAAACTAGTAGAATAGATTGGGATCATACCACTTAGGAGGAGCATTGGGATAAATGAAAGGTTTTGAGGGCAGTAAAAATTATTTCATTTATTGAACTAAAAGAGGTGTGTGAAATGGTAAAGGAACATCAAATTTGGCAACTCCAGGTTTGGTTTGGGGAGTATTACTATGATAGCATTAGATTTTTTACAATATCCTTCAAAAATATTATGATTGGGTTCAAATTGCTTCATAAGAAAGTCTTGATGCTTAGATTGGTTAATAGATTCATTAAGAGTTTGAGGAGCAAAGTTTTGAACCTTGTATTGGAGAGTGGGAGTCAAAGTGGTAATAAAGAGCTTGAATAAATTATCATCAGTCATATTATGATTGGATTTATGAGTTAAATATTTCCATATTTTAATAAAGTCATGAGTTGATTCATTATTAGATTGTTTAGCATTTATGAAGGGACTAAGACAATTTTTAGGAAGATCATTGTGTTGGAACTCTTTAACTAAAGGATTGACCAAATCTTCAAGTTGCCAAATAAAATGTTGAGGAAGTGGATTATACCATTATAATACATCACCAGTGAAAGTTTTGACTAATATTTTAGTTATGGAAAATGTATTAGTTTGGATCCACTCTTTGTAAAGGTTACCAAAGGTTTGAGAAATGAAACAAGGTCTTTAGTCCCATCATATTTGATAGTTGGAGTTATGTTACCAATATCAATGGATACAATGAAGGGAGATAAAGGCTCATTTTGAATGGTTTGAAGCATCTTGTTATTCATTATGGGTTGAGGAATAACATTACCTAAGGCATCCCTAAGAGGTGGAGGAATATAATTAGGATTAGCTTGAGGATGAATAGTTAGAGGTTGATTAGTTACACTAATTAAGTGTTGTTGAAGTTGCATCATTTGGTTGGTATTAGAGGTTTGCATGATGTTAATTTGTTGAATAACTTGAGATAAGAGTCTAGTTGTATCATGAGGTGAGTTAGTGTTGGTTGGAGCACTCCCCAAATTAGTGTTAAGGGGAGGATTATTAGGTGGGTTATTAGTGAGATTATTAAAGAGATTTGTATCAATCACTCCCACATTGGTTTGGATATTTTAAGAAGTGTCTTGATAAGTATGGAAAGGATTGGATCCATTAAATTCATCTTGAGGTGTTATTTACACCATGTTATAGTTCATAGATGAAGGAGGAGAGGAGGTGCCCCAAGAGTGATGGTTTTCTTGGGAGGAAAAGAGAGGGAGGAATGAACATCCCATATAGTATCTAAATGGATTTAGGTTGTCCAAAAATATTTTGATAGGAGACCTCATTCTGACTGAAGAGAGATGAACAAAATTCAAAATTGGAGAAATGAGAAACTAGATTGAAAAATAGAAAAGGTAAGAAATAGTACTAGGTCAACCAGATCAACCTAATGCAGGAAACAGGACTTACATACTGTATTAGGTCAACCAGGTTGATCTAGTGTAGTGAAAAAAGCTATAAAAAGAATAGGGTTGACTAGTTGAACCTAATATAGTGGATAAGAAAGAAAATAAAGATAATAACAAGTTATGAATTGAAGTAAGATAATTTCAAGTAATGTAAGAAAGAAGTAATTACTGAAAGGAAACACACAATCAACTGAATTGATGTTGACCAATCTAATTGATGCATACAAAGCAAAATCTTGCACTAACATTGGCTAATGTAAGATTTTGCACACACAATTGATCAAAGAGAAATTAAACAACTTGAAAGTAAAGCTAGCTACTTGGTCAACCTAGAATGTTGATTCGATTATTAAGAATAATTTTAAGTGTAAAGGGAGATTAGCTATAAGCAAGGTACTAGATAGTAATCTATGGATAGTTTTAGGTAAGTTTAAGATGAAATTATTGTAGTAACAATGATACAATATTGGTATTGGAGCCTACCCCCTCACTTCACACACCACAACAATAAGGGCAATAGGTGCTTATCCAAAATATACCATTAACCATACTTTATACTTGATCAGAGCATCAAGTCAACTTCCCCCTTAGTGATGAAATCCAGGTAGGTTGGCCTAGTTAGTCAAATGTTTAAATTATTTTTTATTTTTATGTGGTTTGGCCATGTATGAAAAAGAAAATAAATAGTGAAACTAAACAATTAATTGAAAATCCCCTAATTAGACTTGTGAACTATTATAAGCATGCAAGTAACTGAAAAGAAAGATGTGATTGACATATATGGTTAATTCTAACTTTGAAACAAGGTATATTTGAGAAAATATATGGAAAATCATATAGAATAGGGTCGACAGGGTCAATCTTGTACTATGGAAGAAAAGTCTAAAAGTGAACTAGGTCAGTCAGGTTGACCTAGTTATTTCAAAAAACATAGAACACAGAACTAGGTCCACATGGTTGACCTAGTTGACTATGCAGAGATAGTTTTGAATATTGTAAAATTGAAAGGAAAGTACAAAAAAATAAAGATACAAATAAATAGAAACTAACCTAAATGGTTTAAATATGAAAATGAGAATATTGTTGATTTGAGACCTTGGAAAAAATTGATAAAAAACTACAAATTGGGTCGATTTGGTCAATCAAGCTATACAAGAACCTATTGAAAATACACTAAGTTGACCTGGTCAACCTAGTAGGCTAAACAAGAAGTTTTAAAACCTAAAAAACTTGTATTAGGTCAAGCTAGTCGATCCAATTGGCTGAATAAAAGTTTACAAGTTCTAGAAACTTATATTGGGTCAAGCTAGTCGAGCTAATTACCTATTCATGCAAACCTTTGCATAGAGATAAGTAATTGGGTCGATAGGGTCGATCCAACATAGTAAAGATATGATAAAAATAATAATGAATAGAAATTAAATAAGTGAAATAAATCTTATAAGGGTTTGATTCACATTAGGTTCACTAGAATATATGCAATCAAAAATGCATTATGTCCATAAATCAATCTTGGATCAGATGGGATAGAGCACACCTACACTTTCAATTAGGGAGTATATAGTTATTATGTGGGAGCATGACCAATGTGAATATATAATAGACCTAATTATGGGATCACTTGTCACAACACACTGTGTGAGGTAGGGTTCCAAAGCCTATAGCTTAACACAATCACACAACAACCCTAAAAGAGTCTTATGATTTAATATTTCACTAATCTAATAACAAGAAAAGTAAATATAATATAGCACACACCAAATATTGTGGTACAAATTTGGGGTTAGTAAAGCAAATCAATCAATATATGTATAGGGAACCTCAAATAAAGTAAGTATGAGTAACACCCTAATACATAGAATTTGAAGAGTAATATTATTTGAGCCAACACTTATGGTACTTCTATCTACTAAAAGAGAGGAGAACAAAGTTAGAATATACTTACCTTAATGTGAACCCATTGAGACTCAATCTCTTCCTTGGCTAAAAAAGATTCGCAAGAGGTTATTATGATTCATAAGGATCACTTTGTTAGGCCAAAGCATCTAATACCTATACATAAGATAAGACTCTCTAAAATAAGAAACCTAAGCTAAGTCTCCTCAAGTAGAATGGTGGAAAATTAGATTGTGAATAAGTGTGACCGAATAATAACTTTTTATTGCATATTGTTGTTTCCAAAATCAGCTTAGCCCATTTTTGGGAACAACCCCCTACGAAACTTGTCTATTTCATCTTTCGTCTCTCTAAGTTTGTTTTTGAGACAGGTTTTAAATTCATTCTCATCTTGACCTAGAAACATGAGAGTAGTCATGATCTCGTTGCGACCAAGAAAACCCCTCCCCCAAAACTGCCTCTTTCAGAGTTGATGTCTTTTTCTTCCATTTTTGTGTACAGGTGACAAAAATTGCTGCCAGTGCATTTCACTTTAAAATGCAAGGGCGGTAAAAATTGTCACCCCTGTAATTTTGCTTGCAAGAGTAGCAATTTTTGCCTCCCCTGCATCTTGCATGCAAGGGCGGTAAAAATTGCCACCCTTACATCTGAGCCTTTAACCGACCTACAAGGGCGGTGATTTTTGCCACCCTTGCATGTCTCAATTTCCATGCACGACATTTATTGCCATGTGTGGCAGGTTGTTGGGGTTGTTTTTCACCCCATATAATCTGATAAAGGCATCTTTTCTTCTCATTCTTCCTCCTCTCCTCCTACCTTTTGCATCTGGGTGATCCGACGAATGAGTTGAAGTGCATTTTTATGGATTCGAGCTTGTTGTGCATATGGTTTTTGAGGTAGGTCTTGTTTTTAGCATTTGTTTTCTTTCTTTTCCTGTTCTTTACTTAGTTCTTTTTTGTCATTATTGGGGTTTGTCTTTTATTGTTATTTTGACCAGTCGGCCTACTCCTGGGAGAGTGGTGACTTTCGTCATCTCTCACTTCCCCCTCCACATCGGCCTTCCCATCTTTCCTCTCGTGTTAGGGTAGAAATTTTTGCCGCCCTTCACCTCTGCCCATGGTTTCTCACCAAAACCGCATAGGCAGCAAATTTCACCGCCCGTGCCTCTCGGGCCCCCAAGCCTTTTACCTATGCGGGTGGCAATTTTGCCGCCCACTCAAGCCTTGTGTGCTCAGGCGATGAAATTTTCCACCCACACGTCCCCTGGCTAAAGACTTGCATCAGTGGAAAATTTTGCCATCGATGCATCCCCAAAGTGCAGGGGTGGCAAATTTTTCCACCCCTACCTTTTTCCCCCGACCTGCAAGGGCAGCAAAATTCACTGCCTGTGCAAGCCGATCTTGCATGGGCAACAAATTTGCTGCCCTTACACTCTGTCAATTTGACCTATAGGGGCGGTGATTTTTGCCACCCATGCAGTCCTCCTCCAAATTTTTCTAACTCCGAAGGATTTTTCATCTTTTCCTTTATTTCCTTCCTTCCTCCTTTCCCACCTCGATTTTTGACCTGGCCTTTTTAAGTATCCTCCCATGACCATGATCACTTGATATGTGAATTCCACAACTCGCTCCCTTTTCCTTAATTGTGTGATCATGGCTACAATTCTTTTTGAAGGCTCTTGCTCATCAACACCCGTCTGATCAAGACCAATTCCAATGTCAAAAACGTCTCCCAAAAAGGCAAAGATGATGAAGTACAAGTACCAGGGCATCTTCTCAATCACTTCGGTCACCTCCAATGTCGACGACATCTAGGACACCAAAATTGGCCACGTAGATATGGCCAAGTTTGTGGCTTGAATGAAGGTAATGAACCCAAGTTTTGAAATGAGAAGGATTGTTAAAAGCAACATCCACTTGGTTGCCACATTTTTAGTGGCAGCACATCATATAGAATTCATCCTCCAATGAGCCCACTTTTACAACAAAGAGACAAGGTCAGTCTCAGATGCCAGTGGTAATGTGATAATTTGGCTAGATCCCAAATTTATCGACAAAGTCTTCATGTGCCCTCCTGCTACTAAAGTGCTGAAGATCGACTTCATAAAAGCCCAAAAAGAGTATGACAAGGACCCTAAAAGGGAAAAGAAAGTCATGAATAATAGGTGGTTGAAGACACCTAGGTCTAGTCTATTTAGATGGCCACAAAAATTTCTGAGGAGTGACTTCATTGAAGAAGTTGGTGACTTGATCACCCTTCTCAATAGAGTGTGAGGCATCCCATCTTCCTCACAGTTTCACGAGTGGATGTACCCGTTTATCAAGATCATCCTCCAGGGTAAGCAGGTCATCTTTTGAGGAGAGTAGATCAGCAATGCCCTCTATGAGTAGCTAACTAAGGTATAGACTTCTTCCAAGTTCTATATGACTTCATATCTTGTGTACATAGCTACCTCGATGCAAAATTTCCCGAGTTTGACAATCAAAGGGATAGAAAGACCACCTCGGTCTACTCATATTACCCTCAGTTGACACTTCAAGGGTCAACTTGTCATTTCAAAAGGGTAAATGATGCTTTTTTTGCCATATTTTTATGCTTTTTTGACCCTCAACTTGAGCAAAAGAGAGTATCTAATGAAGCTTGGATAGTCGTCAATGACTACAGGTGTATGTTCCTCCAATTTCCCACCTACTATCTTTGAGTTGGTTTTTTCCAAGGCTACCCCTATATGCTCCCTAGATTCCCTTCTGACAAGTTGGTTCTAATAAAACTTTGCCGACAACTGGTTGTCATGCATACTAGGAAAATGGAGCTAAAAAAGTTAGTTTTCAAGTTTCTAATCAAAATTGGTAGGTATTCTATTGTGACAGTAGCCAAAGCCAAAGTCATGGTAATAGAGATGCAACTGGTCACTCTAAAGCAGTTCAAGAGAAGGGACAAATTTGACTACAAGGGAGTCAAGGACAAGATCAAGCAGAAAACTCAATTCCATGAGCCCATGATTGAGGACATCTATATAGACTTGAGAACAGCTAAAAAAATTAGGAAGATGGACTATTGCAGGCTGACCCTAGAGCAAATTGAGTATTTGGTGCTTGCAGAGATCCCCTCTAATCTGGTCGACAATGGGAGCATTATCAACAACAAGTACCTGGCCAAAAATATTGTTGGCTCCCCTCTTCCTCCAACTCAGTGGTCTCAGAAGGAACTAACTTCTCTGAGGAAAAGATTTGACCCAATATTGGCTAACACCAATGATTGGTTAGCAGTCAAAGGGATCATACTAAAATAATTTATCACGAAATCAGAGGCTGAGTACCAAGTAGAGATGAAGAAGAAGATAGAGAATAGAACCAAGAACAAAGGTGATGTTCCTTCCCCATCTAGGCCTCACAAGCCTAGAATCATCTTTATTTCTAAAAAATCAAAGACTACTGAAGAGCTAGAAGCGGCAGCTAAAGGAATTGTAGAACAAAGCTCCCAAGAGCAAGTAGCCCAATCGATGGAAATAGACAATCAACCTTTAGGAAAACCAAGCACTGAACCTCTGCCTTCTAAGAAGAAGCACAATCGCTTAAGAATATTTCTCCTTCTCTACCTTAATCTCCTGTTGTTCCCCCTTCTCCTCTCTCTTCTATCAGTGTTCCCTCTTTTGGAGCCACCTCTCCTTCTAGAGTTATATTTGGTGATCCTTAGGGCACTTTTGGAGGTACTCCTCGCTCCTCTGGGTCCATTCCTAGTTTTTCATCTCCCTCTTTCAATTTGAGAGAGAGTTTTGCACAAGAGCTAGAATCAGTGGTTGGTACAGTTTCATCTATTATTCTAACTATGACCACTATCACCACTAGCAGTGTAGAAGCTGCCACAGCAATGCTAGCTGAGGAACCATTGCCATGATAGGTACTTTTTCTCTCTTGCCATAGATGTCAGCCTTCACACCCAAAAGAAAGAAGTTAGCCATCTCTTCAGATGACTTCGATTTTGGTAAAATAGTGCTGGTGAAAGCTAAGACTCTTAAGACATTGAAGATACTTTCAAAATTGGTCGATGAAAAGGGGCAACAATTCCTAGAAATAGCTAAGCCCCTGAAGGATGCAACCCTTGAGGGTTTTGAAATGAGCAACTATTCCATCTCTCATTTTGAACTTGGCAAAGCTACTCACAAAGGTGCGAAAAGTGATCTTCAGACTGCTATGGACATCATGGTCCATAAATTTGACCAAGAAAAGGAAATGAAAGATTATTACATGGCTAAGACGAAATAGTTGATGGCAGTAATAAGGAGGTTCACTCTTCCCCCTGAAGCGGCAACTCCAGAGGCCTTCTCTATAAATGACCCTGTCATTCAAAAGGTGGAGAAGACTTACTTAAAGGGGAAAGTCCTGGAGGACTACGTTGAGAAAATGCATACTCAGGGAGTTTTCTTGCTTATGGAGGTTGCAGAGAAGATAGGCAAGATGAGGAAGGTGAGAGAAAAATTAGATGACCTGGTCTCTCTTATCTCTCAGGAGGTTGATAGTTCAAAAAAAGATCTTAGCAAATGGAGGGAGATGAAGGATCTGAAGAAGAGCACCTTGATATCTATCGGTGTCATCTCCAGTAAAGACTCTTATGTTGAGATCAAGGAGTCACTGATCTTTAGGATCCAGGTACTCAGGGATTTAATTGAGGATCTCAAAGCTTCCAGGGATGCTAGTGAGAAGAGCGACATAGGCTTGCTCAATAAACTAGAAGAACTACCTTGTAACCTCACTTTTAGAGATAACCAATTTCTCTTAGCTAAAGAAATGATCCAAAGTTTTAAAGGGATGATCCAAAGAGATTTTGAAGAAAAGGCCTTCTCAATGACCTCTGTGGACAATATCCTGGATACTCAGTTGACTCTGGACAATCTAAAATCTAGATTAACTGGTCATGCTAAGTCTATCACAACATTGAAAGATGCTTTAATCAGAGCTAGAATCATCTCCAAGAACACAGTTGTGCTAGACAGTATAGGAATTTAGGCATCCATTGCTATGTACAATGCTCATCTGAAAAAGTTTCGTAGCAAGAACTAGAGTTGTTTCCCTTTCTCTCTTCTTCTTTCCATATGCACTTTTGTTTTGTGAAAAGTGCATGCAATTTTGTAATATGTAATTACATGTAAAAAGTTTGGAAAAATATCTCAAAGTCAAAGATGAATCAGCTTTGACTAAGATATTTTTGTATTTTATTATTTTCTAAATTTTGAGGGTTTCTCCCTATATATAGTGGAGACCTCTTTTGTATAAGGATCTGGGATAATAGAGAGCAAAAACTCTGCCGAAATTGAAACACTTTTTTGAGACTTTGTACTCAAACTTGTAAATCATATTTTATTGAATGAATGAGAAGCAGATTTATTTCAGACTTTGTGTTGAAATTATCTGTGTTATTTAGGAAACAATTTTTATGTCTTTTTTCCTGGTAATATCTTGTTTATCTTATTTAATAAGTAAATTGGATGTGTTTATATTATCTGAGAGCGTTTCTAAAAGGTAGAAGATAGACTTTGAGCTATTTTTATCTTTGTGATTCCGTTATTTTTTGTAGTTTTAGGTGAAGACTTTGTGCTTCATTTCACTCTATGGTTACGCTTGTTCTGAATCATTGAAGGAGGCTACGAAAGACTTTGTGCTTACGTGAGTTTTCTCATGAACTTTGTTACTTCGAGTGATTTTTTGCTTCACATTGAATACCATTCCTAAAAGAAGAAGAATGTTATTAGCTAAGGACCAAGATTTCCCTCTTTTGTTCTTTATACGTTACCTGTGAAAAAATAGAGGTGGATGTTGTTATACCACCCCATGTGTTATTTTCTATTCAATTATATATATATATATATATATATATATATTCAGTGTATAAATATTCATAGGGAACCTCCCCTTGATGAGAGGAGAGATTTACCTCGTCTAGATCTAATAAACCCACACTTTTTGTGGTGTAAATCTCCCTATGATGTGGTTGATATACCCATTTTGTCATCAGTTAGTTGACGACAAAATATTCACCCAACAATTTTTTGGCGACTCCACTAGGGACTATGAACGTGCATTTTGAAGCCTCAAGCTTCAAATTAAAGCAGTTTCAGTCCTTTTTTCATTTGAAATCTGGCAAATCCATGCTACACAAGAAGTTAGAGAGCTAAAGGTGTTTTTGACCCCGTGTTTGAGTTGGCATAGCAAAGCAATTTTGATCTATTTCCTCCACCACCTTCCCATCAACGGTCTAGGAGTTTTCCTCCTGACCCTATCAAGTCACCGACGCAAGGCAGTGCTTTTTTTTCTACTGTTAACCAGGCTCTGCCTATAAATACCCTACCAAGGTTTGTTATCCCACCGTTTAATCACCCTAACATAATGGCTTAAGGCTCGTGGGGTAATTCCTTTGGCCCTTTTAATTTGACTCCACCCTTGCATGAACTGCCTCGTAGTTTTAGGAAAAAAAATTCTAAGTTTTTTTGTGATGGGAAGGTTTATCCCGATGAGCATATTGTCACTTTCTCCATAGCATGTGGCATAATTGGTGTCGAATTTGAGGATGTAGTAGTAAGACTTTTTGTAGAAACCCTGCAAGGAGCTACCGTGGATTGGTTTTATCACCTGCAGGCTGGGTCAGTCACTGACTGAGACACGCTCAAAGCTAAATTTGAAGCCAGGTTTAAACCTATTGAAGATGCACACACTTTTCTATCTTAGCTAACACAGATGAAAAAAGAATCTCAAGAACTTATGAGGGATTTCATAGCTAAATTCAACACGTTGAGAGACTGGATTCCAACGGTGGCTCAGCCCACGCTGAAAAATCTCAAGTGCTTTTTTATCAACTTGCAACTTCCCAAAGTAAGTTTCCTATTGAGGTGAGTTGGCCCTATGGATTTAGCCTTGGCTCAAAATTTGGCTACTGAGATTGAAGATGATCTTATCCTGGCAGGTAAGATTAGAAAAGACCCTAGTAAAAATAAATTTTATTCATCTATTGAAAGCTCTTCTACAGGCACTACAGATCCTATGGTGAAAAAATTGATGAATGAACTGATAGCCTTGAAGAGGCAAATAGCCCAAGGTACGTCTGCTCCTACCTATCAGGATATGGCCAGGAGAACATTCTAGAATCAACAATATTAGGGTAATGCTACCCAGAACCAAGGACAATCAAATCGCCTACCTCCCCCTCTAGGGAGATTGGCCATTGAAGCAACACTTGCCAATTCAGTGGTTGGTTAACTAGAGGCTGAACATGACTATTCACTCCAACCTCAGTTGGACCAACAAGATGATGCCAGTCTCTTTGATTATTAGAGAGAAGAATTAGCTGGTGACTCCAATATTGGTTTCCTAGATTACCATGATGAAGCTGGAATTAAAAGAGAAGGGTTGGATGGATCTTATGCTATTTTCACCAGATCTCAACACCAATCAGCTCCCCAAGCTGATAAAGGTGAGGCAGAAGAAGAACCCCAGCCAGTAGTTTCTATTGCTAAACGAGGGACTCTATTGCCTCCACAATCAAAAGATCAGGTAATTCATAAAAAAGTAAGTTCCTCCAACCACCCGATACCTTCCACTTTTGTTGCTCAGACCAGTGCCATACCTACTAAAGTTCCAGATGATAGACTCTCTTCCTTTGTTTCAAGTTCTTTTCAATTATTTGATATAATTGATCATGCTAGAAAGACTAAAATCCAAATGACAGAGGTTGAATATTTGAGGGCTAACCCAGAACAATTTGATAAGTTAGCAGAATATGTGAAAAATAAAGCCATCTTCATAGGACAAGATTCTTTAAAGGCCATTCATGATCCCCCTAAAGATAAATTGGCCCAAAACAATCTTGTTGTGACTCCCCCTGTTGCTCCCAGGAAAATAGAACTTTTTTACGTTTCCCTGCTTATAAACGATTACAAATTGAGTAATTGTATTATAGACTCTTGAGCCTCAAATAATGTCATGCCCACGAAGGTGGTGGATTCTCTTGGCCTAACTTTGACCAAAACTTTTGGGAGGTGTTTTTCTATGAAAAATAAGCAAGTTCCCCTCTTTGGTCAGATAAAAGACGCTCAATATGCTTTCACGAATTTTTCAGAAAAGCAGATAAAAATGATAGTTTTAGTGGCCGATGTTCCAGCGTCTTACAACATCTTACTCAAGTAGAATTTATGCAAAGACATTAGAGGTGAGCTAAGTATGGACTTGTCAGAACCAAGAATCTCAATTCAAGGTGTCATGAAGAAGTTGCTTCTTGAAAAAGAAGCAAGGTATGTAGTTACCCGATGATCGACACCAGAAGCTCAAATTTTATTTGAGTCCTCAGGCATGGGCAACTACTTCCTATCTATGGACGAGATCTATGGAGCATCTAATGAAACTCTTATGGGTGATAACTTGAGATTGTGTTCAGCTGACACAACGGAAAAATTGACAAATCAAAATGAACACACAAAGGAGCCTCTTTCCTCAAATGAAAGAGTTTTCAAAGAAAAAGTAGTGTCTAACGAGGTATGGACCTTAGGATTTGATGGCAGCTTCTCTTCTACTGGTTCAAGAGCTGGAGTTGTGTTGGTATCTCCTCGAGGGGACATTTTTCCTTTCTCCTACAAATTGTAGTTCAACAATACCAACAACATGGCTGAGTATGAATTCTTGTTGCTTAGATTACATGCTGCTAGAGAAAAAGGCATTAGGTTACTCCATGCTAAAGGGGATACCAAATTAGTAGTATGTCAGGTGAGGAATCTCTATTAGATGAAAAATAAAAGGTTGTGCCACTATCACAATCTAGTTTGGGATTAGATCAAAAAATTTGATGCTTTCAATATCTCTGCCATTCCAAGGGAATTCAATGACCGGGCAGATGCATTGGTTGTCTCTACTACTCTCTTAGTTCCTCATCAAGACTTTAAGGGAGATAAGTACACTATTGAACTAGTCTTTCAGCCAAGTGTACTTGATAATGCCAGCCATTGGCAAGTATTTAACAATAATGATCAAATCATCACCTTCTTAGAGCAAAAGGACAGTTTTGAACAACTACATTTTGAAGGTAGTGAACTCTGAGAATGTGAAGCAACTCCTGAGTCAAATACAAATACAAGTGATGATTTCCTACAGCTTAAGGGGAATAAGATTCCCAAAGGCTTGGTCTCCCTAGAGAAGTTGTTTGATAATCATGACAAGTTTATTAAACAACAGTGAATAGATTCAAACTCATCTCAAGACTTTGATCAAATAAACTTGGGAACCAAGTGAGATCGTAAGATGGTAAACATTGGAAAATACTGCACTCTCAAGGAGAGATTTAAGCTTGCTAGTTTACTTCACCAATATATAGATGTATTGGCCTATTCCTATGATGATCTAAAATCACTCAGGCCAAAAGACATTCACCACGACATTCCTCTGAAGGCAAACTCTGTACCTTACAAGCAAAAGTCTAGGCAATATAATCCAAAAATCTCAGGTACTATTTTAACTGAGATACAAAAAATGCTTAACGTCCAAATAATTTTCCCAATCCATCACTCAACATGGATTGCTAACATAGTGCATGTCAGGAAGAAGAATGGTGAAATTCAAATCTACGTGGATTTCAAAAACTTAAATTAGTTGTCTTTAAAAGATAACTACCCTCTTCCTATCATGGACCAAGTTCTATAGATGGTAATAGGTTTAGAAATATCATCAATGCTGGACAATTTTTTGGGGTATAATTAGGTCGAAGTCAAAAAAGTGGATTAGCATAAGATAGCATTCACCACACCTTGGGGCACCTTTGATTATCGAAGAATGCCTTTTGGTCTGATAAATGCAGGCATCACATTTCAAAGGGTGATGGATCTCACTTTCAAAGATGAAATGGGAAAATTCATTATAGTATACCTGGATGATCTGAAAATGTTCTCAAAACATCATTCTAAGCATGTCCACTATTTGCAAAGGATACTGGAATGCTATCGTCAAAATGGTATTTCTTTAAACCCAAAGAAATTTGTCTTCGGAGTAACTGAAGGGAAACTTCTCGGACACATTGTGTCCTGAGAAGGTATTAAAATTGATCCAGAGAGAGTCAAGTCCATCCAAAAACTTACTCTGCCTACCAGTAAGATCGCAGTTCACTCTTTATTTGGAAAGGTGAATTTTCTTCAGAGATTCATTCCTGAGTTTGTTGAAAAAACCCACCACATTATCAACATGATGAAAGGCAATGCTATATTTAGGTGGACTGCTGAGGGCAAATCAACGTTCAAAGAAATTAAGAAAGCAATTGCCTGTGCACCAGTCTTGGTTTGTCCAGATTATACTAAAAGTTTTAAAATATATAGTTATGCTTCTGAGCATACACTATCGGCTATTTTAGTCCAACAAAATCAAGAAGGTGTAGAATCTCCTATCTCTTTTATGAGTTATTCACTCAAGGTTCATGAGCTGAAATATTTCCTTATGGAGAAGTATGCATATGCAGTGGTCAAAGCGGTCAAGCATTTCAGGTTTTATATCCTGAACTCTCACACTAAATTTCTTATCCCAGACACAATAGTAAAATCCATTTTGACTCAACCGGAGTTTAGTATGAAGAGAGGTAACTGGATTGCCAAGACTTAGGAGTTTGATCTGGACATCAAACCTACCAAGCTCGTATAGGAAAAGGGTCTTTACTAGTTGATTGCCAACAACATTCCAGGTGAAGCAAAAAATGAAGAAGTAGAGATCGAAGGTGTGCCTACGGTCCTCTTTGTTGCAACTACTGATGAGTGGTATTCTGACATCTCTCATTTTCTGACATATAGTGAGTGTCCCACTCATCTTTCTTATAAAGAGAAATAGAATGTTAAGTTAAAATTAGTTGGTTATGTTCTATGGGATAATGGTCTTTATAAAAGAAACCTGGATGGGGCATTTTTTTGTTGTGTTGATAAGGTGCAACAAGAAAAATGTTTAGAATCTTTCCACAATTTGGTTTGTGGAGGGCATTTTTCTACATTGGTGATAGCACACAAAATTCTATGAGCAAGGTATTATTGGCCCACGCTTTTCTAGGATGCCTACAGATAGGTGCATAGGTGCAAATTGTGTCAGCAGTTCATTGGGAAGCCTAAGCTGGCTACTTTGCCTCTCAAGCCGGTAGTGATCGAGGAACCATTTCAACAGTGGGGTATTGACTTCATTGGCATAGTCAACCCATCTTCAAGTGCCGAACATGATTATGTCCTCACGGCAACAGATTACTTTACTAAATGGGTGGAAGCCATTCCAACCAAACACGCTATGTCTGAAGTGGTGTGCAGTTTTTTCAAAGAAAATATCATCTCTCGGTTTGGGGTCCCACTCAAGATTGTAACAGATAATGCGGCCTATTTTTCATCACATGAAATTACTCAATTTTTTTTTATTATGGGATTACTCTATCCCACACTTTAGATTATTTCCCTCAAGGAAATGGCCAAGCAGAATCGAGTAATAAGAACTTGGTCACTATTATCAGGAAGTTGGTGGATGACAATCAAAGAACATGGCACAAAGCATTGTATGATGATTTATGGGAAAATAGGATAACACCCAAAAGGGCTATAGGTATGTCGCCTTTCTAGCTTCTATATGGATTAAATGCAAAAATCCCCATCACCCTTGAACTACCAGCGCTCAGGTTAACTAAAGCAATCGAAGACTCAACTTTTGAAAGCTCAATCGACAAAAGAATCATGTATCTGACCGAGTTGAATGAGCAACAAGCCATGGTAGTGGATCAAATTACAGAGCATCAAAACTAGGTGAAGGCACTTTTTGATTAAAAAACCTAAAGTTCACAAATTCCAAGTCAGAGATCAAGTCTTGTTGTGGGACAAGAGGCGAGAATCAAAAGAGATGCACAACAAATTTGACTCCCTATGGAGAGGCCCATTCACCATTCAACAACTCTATGGTGAGGCTAGCTTCTTTTTGGAGTACCAAGATGGAATGCCATTTGCACTACCTCACAGTGGGCACCATCTGAAGCTATTCGATCCTTGAAACTTGGACAAGTCCGTTTGTATATATGTACAGTTTTTTACATTTTGTCTATTTTTATTTCATTTTTGGCTTGACTCCGTAGCCCAATGGCTTGGATGAGGCACTTAGAGACTAGTTTCTACTCCCGTTAATTAATTTGATTAATGGAAGTTCCCCAACAGGAGCCAGCTGTTGTTTCCAAAATCAGCTTAGCCTATTTTTGGGAATAACCCCCTACGAAACCTGTCTATTTCATCTTTCATCTCTCTAAATTTGTTTTTGAGATGGGTTTTTAATTCATTCTCATCTTGGCCTAGAAATGTGAGAATAGTTACAATCTCGTTGTGATCAAGAAAACCCCTCCCCTAAAACTGCCTCTTTCAGAGTTGATGTCTTTTTCTTCCATTTTTGTGCACAGGCGGCAAAAATTGCCGCTAGTGCATTTCCCTTTGAAATGCAAGGGCAGCAAAAATTACCACCCCTACAATTTTGCCTACAAGAGCGGCAATTTTTACTGCCCCTGCATCCTGCATGCAAGGGCGGTGAAAATTGTTGCCCTTGAATCTGAACCTTCAACTGACCTGTAAGGGCGATGATTTTCACTGCCCCTGCATGTCTCGATTTCTATGCACGACATTTATTGCCACACACGGTGAGTTGTTGGGGTTACTTTTCACCCCATATAATTTGATTTGGGTCTCTTTTCTTCTTATTCTTCTTCCTTTCCTCCTACCTTTTGCATCTGGGTGATCCAACAAACGAGTTGAAGTGCATTTTTGTAGATTTGAGCTTGTTATGCATGTGGTTTTTGAGGTAGGTCTTGTTTTTAGCATTTGTTTTCTTTATTTTTCTATTCTTTGCTTAGTTAGTTCTTTTTTGTCATTGTTGGGGTTTGTCTTTTGTTATTGTTTTGACCGGTCAGCCTGCTCCTGGGAGAGTGGCGATTTTCGTCATCTCCCACTTCCCCCTCCACATCGGCCTTCCCGTCTTTCCTCCCGTGTTAGGGCAGCAATTTTTGCCACCCTTCACCTCTGCCCATGGTTTCTCACCAAACCCACATGAGTGGCAAATTTCACCACCTGTGCCTCTCAGCCCCCAAGCTTTTTACTTGCACGGGCAGTAATTTTGCTGCCCATGTAAGCCTTGTGTGCTCGGGTGGCAAAATTCACCACCCGTGCGTCCCCTAACTAAAGACTTCCATCGGCGGCAAATTTTGTCACTGATGCATCCCCAAAGTGCAGGGGCGGCAAATTTCACTGCCCCTACCTTTTTCCTCTGACCTACAAGGGCAGCAAAATTTGTCGCCTGTGCAGGCCGATCCTGTATGGGCGGTGAATTTTGCTGCCCTTGCACTCTGTCAATTCAACCTGTAGAGGCAGTAATTTTTGCTGCCCATGTAGTCCTCCTCTGAATTTTTCTAACTCTGGAGGATTTTTTGTCTTTTCCTTTCTTTTCTTCCTTCCTCCTTTTTCACCTCAATTTTTGACCCATGACCATGATCACTTGATATGCGAATTCTACAACTCGCTTCCTTTTCCCTAATTATGTGATCATGGCTACAGTTCTTTCTGAAGGCTCTTACTCATCAACACCCATCTGATCAAGACAAGTTCTAATGTCAGAAACATCTCTCAAAAAGGCAAAGACGATGAAGTATAAATACCAGGGCATCTTCTCGATCACTTTGGTCACCTCTAATGTCGACGACATCTAGGACACTAAAATTGGCGACGTAGATATGGCTGAGTTCATGGCTCAAATGAAGGAAACAAACCTATGTTTTAAAATGAGAAAGATTATTGAAAGCAACATCCACTTGGTTGCCACTTTTCCAGTGGCAACACATCATACGAAATTCATCTTCCAATGTGCCCACTTTTACAACAAAGAGACAAGGTCACTCTCAGATGCCAATGGTAATGTGATAATTTGGTTGGATCCTGAATTCATTGACAAAGTCTTCATGTGCCATCTCACTATTGAAGTACTAAAGATTGACTTCATAAAAGCCCAGAAAGAGTACGACAAGGACCCTGAAAGGGCAAAGAAAGTTATGAACAACAGGTGGTTGAAGACACCTAGGTCCAGTCTATCCAGATGGCTGCAAAACTTCCTAAGGAGTGACTTCATTGAAAAAGTTGGTGACTTGATCACCCTTCTTAGCAGAGTGTGAGGCCTCCCATCTTCCTCACAGTTCCACGAGTGGATGTACCCATTTATCAAGATCATCCTCCATGGTAAGCAGGTCATCTTTTGGGGAGAGTAGATCAGCAACACCCTCCATGAGCAGCTAACTAAGGTATAGACTTCTTCCAAGTTCTATATGAATTCATACCTTGTGTACATAGCTACCTTGATGTGAACTTTTCTAGATTTGACAACTGAAGGGGATAGAAAGACCACCCCAGTCTAGTCATACTACCCCCTGTTGACACTTCAAGGGTCAACCTGCCATTTCAAAAGGGTAAATGATGCTTTATTTGCCATATTTTTATGCCTCTTCAACCCTCAAATTGAGTAGAAGAGAGTATCTAATGAAGCTTGGACAGTCGTCAATGATTGTGGGTGTATGTTCCTCTAATTTTTCACTTTTTGCTATCTTCAGGTTGGCTTTTTCCAAGGCTACCCCTATATGCTCCCCAGGTTCCCTTCTGACAAGTTGGCTCTAATGGAACCTTGCTAACAATTGGTTGTCATGCATACTAGGCAAATGGAGCTAAAAAAAGCCAGGTTTCAGGTTTCCAGTCAAAATTGGCAGGTATTCTATTGCGATAGCAACCAAATCCAAAGTCATGGAAATAGAGATGCAGCTAGTCACTCTGAAGCAGTTTAAGAGAAGGGATAAATTTGACTATAGGGGAGTCAAGAACAAGATCAGACAGAAAACTCAATTCTATGAGCCCATGATCAAGGACATTTGAATAGACCTGAGGATAGCTGAAGAAATCAAGAAGATGGACTATTGCAGGCTGACCCTGGAGCAAATTGAGTATTTAGGGCTTACAGAGATCCCCTGTAATTTGGTCGATGATGAGAGCATTATCAACAACAAGTATCTAGCTAAAAAGATTTTTGGCTTCCCTCTTCCTCCAACTCAGTGGTCTCAGAAGGAACTAACTTCTCTTAGCAAAAGTTTTGAACTAATATTGGCTAACACCAATGATTGGTTAGTAGCCAAAGGGATCGTACTAAAAGAATTTATCATGAGATCAGAGGCTGAGTACCAAGCAGAGATGAAGAAGAAGGTAGAGAATAGAACCAAGAACAATGGTGATGTTCCTTCCCCATCCAGGCCTCACAAGCCTAGAATCATCTTTGTTTCTAAAAAATCAAAAACTATTGAAGAGCCAGAAGTGGTAGCTAAAGGAATTGCAGAACAAAGCTCCCAAGAGCAAGCAGCCCAACCAATGGAAACAGATGATCAGCCTTCAGGATAACCAAGCACTGAACCTCTACTTTCACAAGAAGAAGCACAACTGCTTAAGAGTGTTTCTCCTTCTCTGCCTCAATCTCCCGTGGCTCCCCCTTCTCTTCTCTCTCCTATCAGTGTTCCCTCTTCTAGAGCTGCCTCTCCTTCCAGAGTTATATTTGGCGATCCTCAGGGCACTTATAGAGGTACTCCTCGCTCCTCTGGGTCTATTCTTAATTTTTCATCTCCCTCTTTTAATCTGGGAGAGAGTTTTGCATAAGAGCTAGAATCGGTGGTCGATATAGTTTTGCTTGTTACTCTAATTTCGACCACTGTCACCACTAGCAGTGTAGAAGCTGCCACAACAATGCTAGCTGAGGCAACCATTACCATGATAGGTACTTCTTCTCTCCTGACATGGATGTCAGCCTTCACATCCAAAAGAAAGAAGTTAGCCATCTCTCCAGATGACTTCAATTTTGGCAAAATAGTGCTAGTGAAAGCTAAGGCTCCTAAGAGGCCGAGGAAAAGGGGCAAAAATTCTTGGAAATAGCTAAGCCCCCATAAGACGCAACTCTTGAGGGTTTTGAAATGAGTAGTTATTCCATCTCTCGTGTTGAACTTGGCAAAGTTAGGAAGGTACGAAAAGTGATCTTCAGTCTGCTATGGACGTCATGGTCCAGAAATTTGACCGAGAAAAGGAAATGAAAGATTATTACAAGGCCAAGATGGAACAGCTGACGGTAGTAATAAGGAGGTTCACTCTTCCCCCTAAAGTGGCAACTCTAGAGGCCTTCTCTATAGATGACCCTGTCATTCAAAAGGTAGAGAAGACTTACTTGAAGGGGAAAGTCCTAGAGGACTACATTGAGAAAATGCATACTCAGGGAGTTTCCTTGCTTACAGAGGTTGCAGAGAAGATAGGTAAGATGAGGAAGGTGAGGGCAAAATTAGATGACCTGGTCTCTCTTATCTCTCAGGAGGTTGATAGTTCAGAAAAAGATCTTAGCAAATGGAGGGAGATGAAGGATCTAAAGAAGAGCACCTTGATATCTATCGGTGTCATCTCCAGCAAAGACTCTTATGTTGAAATCAAGGAGTCACTGATCTTTAGGATCTAGGTACTCAAGGATTTAATTAAGGATCTCAAAGCTTTCAGGGATAGTAGTGAGAAGAGTGACACAAGCTTGCTCAATAAACTAGAAGAACTCCCCTGTAACCTCACTTCTAGAGATAACCAATTTCTCTTAGCTAAAAAAATGATCCAAGGTTTTAAAGGAATGATTCAAAGAGATTTTGAAGAAAAGGCCTTCTCAATGACCTCTATGGACAATATCCTGGATACTCAGCTGACTCTGGACAATCTAAAATCTAGATTAACTAGTCATGCTAAGTCTATCATAACATTGAAGGATGCTTTAATCAGAGCCAAAATCATCTCCAAGAACATGGTTGCACCAGACAGTATAGGAATTTAGGCATCCATTGCTATGTACGATGCTCATCTGAAGAAGTCTGGCAGCAAGAACTGAAGCTATTTCTCTTTCTCTCTTCTTCTTTCCTTATGCACTTTTATTTTGTGAAAAGTGCATGCAATTTTGTAATATGTAATTACATGTAAAAAGTTTGGAGAAATATCTCAAAGTCAAATATGAGTCATCTTTGACTAGGATATTTTTGTATTTTATTATTTTCTAAATTTTGAGGGTTTCTCCCTATATATAGTGGAGACCTCTTTTGTATAAGGATATGGGATAATAGAGAGCAAAAACTCTGCTGAAATTGAAACACTTTTTTGAGACTTTGTGCTCAAACTTGTAAATCATATTTTGTTGAATGAATGAGAAGCAGGTTTATTTCAAACTTTGTGTTGAAATTATCTGTGTTATTTAGGAAATAATTATTATGTCCTTTTTCTTGGTAATATCTTGTTTATCTGATTTAATAAGCAAAGTGGGTGTGTTTATATTATCTAAGAGCATTTCTAAAAGGTAAAAGATAAACTTTGAGCTATTTTTATCTTTGTGATTCTGTTATATTTTGTAGTTTCAGGCGAAGACTTTGTTCTTCATTTCACTCTACGATTACGCTTGTTCCGAATCATTGAAGGAGGCTACGGAAGACTTTGTGCTTACGTGAGTTCTCTCATGAACTTTGTTACTTTAGGTGATTTTTTGCTTCATGTTGAATACCATTCCTGAAAGAAGAGGAATGTTGTTAGCTAAGGACCAGGATTTTCCTCTTTTGTTCTTTATACATTACCTGTGAAAAAATAGAGGTGGATGTTGTTATACCACCCCATGTATTATTTTTTGCTCAATTATATATATATATTCAGCATATAAATATTCATAGGGAACCTCCCCTTTATAAGAGGAGAGATTTACCTCATCCAGATCTGGTAAACCCACACTTTTTGTGGTGTAAATCTCTCTATGTTGTGGTTGATATACCCATTTTGTCATGAGTTAGTTGACGACAAAATATTCACCCAACACATATATTAATAATGACCAAAATAACCTTGTATTTATAGGTGAAATTCACCCTAAAATCATTTGGATATGTTAGTTATGCTAGATCGACCCAATCAACCTAACATGTTTTTGGGCTAGCTCACTAGGTCTGTGATAAGTCAGCCGGGAGGATAACAAACCAAAAGAGAGAAAAGAGTCCCTAGACTATACTAGGTCGACGAGGTCAACTTAGTAGTTAAACAGGTCAAAAGGGTGCCAAGCAAGGAAATGAAGGATAGAAAGAGAAAAAACTAGAAGACTATGTAAGGGAGGAGAGACATCTTAGGGAAAGGTTTAAGAAACTATTTTTATTGGTAATAATATGGAAAAAAGGGACAACAATCCTATGAAGAACCAAAGGTTTGCCCACCCCTTTCTCGATGCACCCCTTAGGGCATGCACTCAAAGAAATTGAGTCTCAATGGGTTCCTACAAGATGTAAAACATATTTTTTCTCCCCTTGGGAGTATGATTCAGGGGCATCTTGGAATGCCCACAAATGGTCTGGAAGGTGTCTTATGAGGGTGCAAATTTGAATTAGTTTTCCTGTCAAAAGGAAATTTCAAATTTTCATAATGTCTTAGTGGGTTTAGGTGAGTGAAAATAGGTGTAATTGATAACTCAACATTGTAATATACTTTATGGTCACAATAAAAGTCTAAGAGTGAATATTAATGCATTTTTCATGTAAGAATGAGGTGGTAGTCCACCACCCCATGTTGGACTAGGAGGTTGTTGAACATTCTTGTTCAATAATTAGTTAGCAATCTTGTTTTAGGAGTTTTGATATATATAGGAGTTTTGTAGCTTGAATAAGGTAGGTTTTAGAGGTTTGAACCTCTCATCCCATTCAAGGATGATAAATAAAGGAGATGTAAATAATGAACACTGATGAATCAAGAATGCTATGTTATGAAAATTTTGTGTGTCATCAAATTTTATGATTGAGACATAGCACCTTGGGTGTTCTTGGATGATATAATTGGTAAGAGGTTTTTTTTAATGTTATTTTATCTTGTTTGTGATCCTATTGTGATTTTTATGTTGATATAGGGACTCAGATTGCATTGGAGGTAGTTATTTTGTGTAGACTATCAAAGTCTGCCAACAGGGTATGCAATCATTCAATTTTTTTCAAGAAAAAGTCTAAGTAATTGATCTTTTCTCATTAAGTCTGGTTGGAAAGGGAATGTATAATATGTTTAAGATAAATCTTGTTATGAGTTAAAATTGGTTATGAGATGGTAAGTACTAATTTATTCATAGTTTTATCCATTGAAACATACAGTTTGCAAATTCATTATTTTCTACCCTATCATCATTAGCATAAATCTTTGTTTGATTCAATAGAGATTAACATTAGATGTATATTGACCTATGGTGAGTTAAAGAGTCCTTGACAGTAGAAAATAACAAAGGAAACCCTATATATATAGTTACCCTATTTGCAAAGGGCAAAATATAGTAATGAAGACTGAATCATGTTATATTGAACCTTGTTTTGATTCAAGTGAGATTGGAAGGGGTTTAATATTCAAATGAGATTGGAAGGGGTTTAAGATATTAAAGTGAGATGTTTATAACCTCATTTTATGTTTTGAATTCATTGGGATTTTAAAGAAGACAAAAAAATGCTAGTACCATGTTTTCGTGTGTGCAAAGGTAGGGTTGTAAACTAAGATCTTGTGTATGCGAGTGATTTGAGGGTTGTTAAAACTTGATTCCTAAATGTAAAAGTTGTAATATGGTCAGACGGACCTATTTCAATCATTATTTTGATGTGAAACAATTGGATTTTCATTTTATGCAAATTTATACTCTCTCAGCCTATGATAGGGTCATAAAAACCCTAGATTAGAGTTTTGGTTGTAACAAGTGTTTTCACCAGCCAAAAAGGCCAAAAAAAATTATTAGGTTTTTTTATCAATACCTAAGAGTTTTTTATGGTTTAATGTTTGTACCTTCTACATTCCATACAATATTGACCTACAGGTTTTGAATAAGGCCCAATAGGCCTAACTAGGGACTAAGACAATAGAGAAATAAGGCATGCAAATGGAGTATGGTCAAATGGGAAATGGTGGAATTAGAATACTCCAAGGGAATCTAGGACATGGTCTCAATGTTTTTTGAAATTTTTTAAACAATTCAAACCAAATAAGATTACCCAAAATAGGGCTAGTAGGAAATAAGGCTTGAAAGGTCTTTGTGTGAAGAAAGAGAGCATGCAGTTTGGATTAGTTGTTTGAGTAGGGATACAAAGGAGGGTTATAAGGGAGAGGAAAGTTTTTATGTTATTTGAATCTTCATTTTTTTGTTATTTCACATGCAAGTCCATTTTGGCATTGATGAATTGTGAGAGTGTCTTTAAGGTAGAGTGAGTATATAAACAAAGAATGACTCAGTTTATTTGAAGGATGTTTTATTGATAGTGTAAGTTATTTGAAACCAATGTAGCATGATCTCATGAAGCACGTTGAAATAAACCTTATAATTATTATTTCATGATTTCCCCAAATGAATATGGGTAATTGTTGAATGAAGAAAATAAAACTCTTTAATGGAAGGAAAAGGCAAAGTTTGGTAAGGAAATGAATTTAGCTCTACATCACTTCTACTGCAGTATAATATAGAATGGTAAAAGAGGATTATAATTTTAATTTTGTGGATTTATTTATCATAATTTATAATGTAAATATTATTTTTTACCTATGTATTACCAATCCTAATAGTGATATCGAATCCAACTAAAAATGTTTTTTCAAAGAAAATAAGATATGCAAGTGAAAGAGGAGGTTGATGTGAAAGATAATGTGAAATCAAATTTAAAGACATAGAAAATCTTGTGGAAAGTAGAATAAGGTATGACCATTTAAATTTACCTAAATTAAATCAAATAATTACAAAATTACATCATATATTGAATTTTTAAATACATTTATTTAAATATATATAAAGCTCATGTTTGCATAAGCTTGAAAACTTAGTTGTATGAGTCCCTGCCTAAAACTTACAAATCAAAATATGTCTAGAAGCCTTGATTATTTGTTTTTGAATTCATAAACCCTATATAAAAGCTATGTATTATTCTATATGATAAAACCAATCACTTGTACAACATTATAAGGGTTATAAATCAGATTTTTTGAAGTTGTATGGCCTCCCATGCTTGAATCAACCTTGTTATGGAATTTTTATCTATTTTCTAAGCTTTTACCAACATTTGAAACCTTTGTTTGATGTGTGCAGTCTAAAAAAAGACTTATATGACATCCACAACCTAAAATTATGTCCCTATAATAAAAAATGTGATATGTGCATTCTTTTTTTCTTTTGACAAGCTTTAACCTATAAAAATAAACTAGGTGTATGGCCTTGTACAGTCTTTTCCTTACCCTAAGAATTTGTACATAATTTTTGAATTTTTTTAAATCAAAACTCTAAATAATGTCATCCATATGTGATATGGCACAAAAATATTGAATAAAAATATTTTTTTTAAGTATAAAACTTTAAAAAGGTAAATATTAGGGTTAGATAGGGCCCACGTACAATTGAATTAAGGAGCACCCTTTTTCCCTTTACAAAACAAATTCATGAGTGAAAATAAATTTCATGCAAGTTATTTTTTTCCCACACATAAAAATAAGGTTTAAATTCAAAAACTTCTTTTTATATATTGTAAATGTTCATAGAGCAATTGGTAATAACAATTTCATGAGACCCTTAGAAGTTGGAGTGGTCCAAAGTTCAATTCCTTCCAAGGCAATCTTTTGGTTAATTTTCTTTACTTTAATTTTTGGATTTTTTTTTTTTGAAAAGGGTATATTTTGTTTTTAAAGGCTTTATTAATATAAATAGGTAACAAAAGGGTGTATTTGTAATGTTTTAATACTTTCGACAACTTATGACAATTTTTGGACTAGTTGTTATTTTGTGCAAAGGTGGTTGTGTGACTAGTCAATATCTAGTTTTTTGACACTCTCGACACATTAGAATTGTAAATTATATTATTTTAATCATACTTATATAATTTTTACAAAAAATGTATTGAAATTTATGTATAAAGGTGTATTTTTTATGGAAATTGACACCTTTAAAATGTAAGTTTTCATAATATCCTCTCATGCTTGTGCTATCAAAGAACCTATCATCCATTATAAGTCCCTCAGGATCCTCATTATTGACAAATTATAAGTATCACAATGGAGGTTGGAGTTATGAGATGATAAATTTGAGAAATTAATTATGATATGCAAATTTTATCAAAATCACTCAAATCTATAATCTACTTCATGCATTTACATCAATTAGATTATAATGCACAATAGAATAAAAAATTATAGTAACATTATAAAATATAAATGTAATTTCTCTAAACAAGATCAAGACAAAAAAGGGAATAAGTGATTATGGATTATGGATTACTTACAAATAGACTCATAATATTAGCATGATATTAGCTTGATCAAAAGACTTGGATGGCATGGATTTATTGGACTTATTAGACTATGGAAATTTATAATATTTGTGACTGATTTTCTCATTGGTCTTTGCATGGAGGATGGGTTGGTTATTTATAGAGAGAGAAGAGGGAATATCAATAACTAGAATTCAAAGTTGAGTGTAGGAAGATCAATGGTGGAGAATTATTCGGGGAATTAAAAATCCCTTGGATGATTCTAGAGGAGGGAATGTTCTATAGGTGTAAGCCTCTAAAGTCTTTTTTGAAGTGTAATGACAATTAGTAGATTATTATTCATGTGATTATGGGGTTATATAGAATCTAGGGGACTAGGAGAGGGTATTCATAGGCTTGGGTAGGTGGAATGAAATTTTAAATTCCCAAATATTAGACAAGTGGGATTAGTTAGTAGATAAAGGGAATTTAGATGAATTAATTAGTTCATGGGATGTTATGAGGTTACTGTAGGATGGGAAATTTATTATAAATATTTGACTAGGACTTGGATAATATTATATTAAGATAAATTAGATGGAAATAAAATAAATTAATGGTTTTATTGATGAAGTGAGAAAATTTAAGTGCATACATTTTACCCATCTTTGAAAGGTAATTGTGAGTAGATGAAATGGAATAAGTAATGGTATTTCAAAGAATAAAAACACTCATGGATGAATGTTATTAAATGATGTTAGTGGATATGATGCCCCCTCGAGGGGATATGTGGAGAAGAATGAGATGAATGGCCACTTAAAATTAAAAAAATGAGTGGTGGGATGAAACAGGTAGACAAGGGGATGGGATTTCTAGATGTGAGATTTATGATGAAGAAAATGATCTTGACATGAGTAGTGAGCTAAAAATATATGATGCCCCTAACAAATATCTATGCACAGTGAGTGAAAACAACTATGTCATAGTTTTCAACACATCCCAAGGTGGAATCAACCATAACAAGATGATGATAAAAGGTCATAAATTTTGACATATCCAAGGCAAAGACATATCAGGGAGATTTGTGGACAAATATGATAAAATCCATGAGCTTTTGACATATCCCA
This sequence comes from Torreya grandis, assembly GCA_037957365.1. Taxonomy (NCBI): domain Eukaryota; kingdom Viridiplantae; phylum Streptophyta; class Pinopsida; order Cupressales; family Taxaceae; genus Torreya; species Torreya grandis. The sequence goes on along the minus strand of JARHVA010000099.1, from coordinate 1,772,969 downwards.
AGTAAGGATGCATGTATGGAAAGCATCGAGCCAAAATAAGATAATTATTTGATAAGATTAATTAATAAGTGTAGCTCAAAGATGAAGTTGAGTGATATGATGAAGGAGATGAGAGAGAAGAAATGATATGATCGAATGACCAAAATATTAAGGGGAAGAATGGATTAGTGTGACACATCAAAATAATAAGCCATAATGTGATTAATAACAATGATGCCCCTAACAAGGACACATGTACTGGAGTAAGAGACGATAATAAATTTATGGTCCTAGTCATGACCCAATCAAGGGAGGAAACCATAAACTTTAAATGATGAATTGACCAATCAATAATAATGGATGTCTGATAGAAGAAAATATGGATGTTATGATTTGTCAGGCCTAGTCGATAGGTGTGAGCAATTGAATGGGAAGATTGGGGAGATGAATACAAGGATGGTGATTGATCAATAGACTAGTTGATTGATTAATATTACATCTCATGGATTTTACTAATACAAGAATTAAGGATGATGAGAGATAAGAGAGATGTGATGAGGAATGATGGGTAAATAGGAGAGATTGGTTGAGCTAGCCTTAGACATGTTATGTGATTAAGTGATGCCTACATAGTCTAAAAAGACCCTAGGCCAACATAGTTTAGATTATATGATAGATGAAAAGATAGACTAGAGTTTAGTTGTTAGATATAAGATGAAAATCAGATGTTAGATATGAAGATAGAGGTTTAGGAGAAATGATGGGAGATGAGATATTAGATGTTGATGACTAGAGAGATGACAAATGATTAACTATAGGATATAGATGAGATGATAAATGGCTTGGAGGAATGATTAGATATTAGATGAGTATACTAGGATGATCATCTTTATGATGGGATTAAGATGATTAGATACGTGATAGAGGATAGGATAAATAATGAGTGTAATTAATTATCAAACCATCATTACTATAATAAGGCTCATCATAGTGTTAGCAATATGAAGTTAAAAGTATCACTAGATAGTATGTCCCATGATATAAGTATGACTAAGAGGACATTGTGCTAAAGTGCATGATTATAAAAAGGGCAAATGATGAAATCTGCTTAGGGTACCCAAAAGCATTATTATAGATTTTTGGATCCTTCGTAGCATCCTTGTTCATTGCACCCTTGAAAAAAGAGAAATGATGTAAGACTTATTAAAATACTAATAAAATAAGATAAACATAAATAATAAAAAACATATGTAGATATATACATGAAAATAAGTTAAACAACGAAGAGCATACAAGTAACATACACAAGTATCTATATATAGATGTGTTTTGATTAGTGTCTTGTCTATTGTCCTAATGAGATTTGATAGGATGATTGATCAAGTGATGATTTGGAATGATTTCTTCATGGAAATGTGAATTTGGATTGAGGATAAGAACTTGGACAAGTTATGGACTTGGAGTAGAATAGGGACTATGATTAGGATAAGGCTACATAAGACATGAGATAAGACAACTAGGATGTTGAGACAAGGCAAGATGAAAAAATGATAAGACCATTAAGACATAAGACAAGGAAAGATGACAAGATTGTAGAATTAATAGGACAATTAGGACATAAGATAAGATGATTGATATGTTTTGGGATTTTTTTTAATTTTATAATTTTTGGGGTTTTTAGAATATTTCATTTTTTTAGGGATTTTTGGAATATGTATGTACATTATAAAAATGGGATTACTAGAAAAAGGAATTCCAAGCCTAACAACCAAGATAAGGAAAAATGGAATTATTGATGGGACAACAAAAAGATGAGGGTGATGCTAAAAAAGGAATGAGGACCAAGGAAGAATGGACTAAGGATCACCAATGACAACATCATGAAGTAACGAGATAATATAGTTGCCTAAGTGTCCATTAGAGGATATGAAAATATGATTCTAGAACATTTCTCAAGACATATTTCATGTCTTTAAAAGGTCAAGATGGGAAGGAATGATAGACATAATAGGAGGCATGATATGATGGAAAAGGATGGTTAGGATCAATGGACTGAGGGATAAGATAGACAAGGATGACATGGATGAGATTGATAAAGGATGGATTTTTCCCCCAAGTGTTGAGGTATAATGTGGATAACAGACTATTTTACCATGATGCCAAAAACTAGTTTTCATCATAGCACTTGCTCAAGGTGTCAAAAGACTAGTTTTCACCATTAGATGAATGACTTTTTTAAAATTTTGGCATCTCAATTTATTGGATATGGGTAAAATATATAGGATTGTATACATTTTTGTGATATTAAACCAACACATATTCTATATATATGTGACACTAAGATAATTTTATCACTACTAGATGTATTGATGTCCTTGTGACCTTTTTTGATTCTTGATTAAGACCCCTCAAGACATCTAGACTAGGTGTCTTCATTTCCTCTATAAGAGATAATGTTTCTCAAGTTTAAGAGGTTTGGAATGGATGAGTTTATGTTTTGGATTTGATGGTGGACTATATGACTTGATTGGATGATAGGATAGTGATAGTAAGGTGTGATGGATGTTTGAGGATTAGGACTATCAATCACACACACCATTGGACATGTTGGATATTACATGTTTGATTAGTTCCATATAATAAAATATTGTAGGAAATCTAAAACACTTTAACTTTGAAATTTATCTTTGATCCAATTATGTGAAGGATCATCAGCCATCTTGATACTACAATTGACTTTTTTTCATTTTTAGACTTGATTATCTCTCGACTGCCCCATGGTGTTAGACTTTGGGCTTCACTAGAGGAGATTGATTTTTGAATTAGATGATGATTATTTTGACTTTAATCATCACCTAGTTCCTTAAAGAGGGTTTCACTATGAGAAGACACATTTTTATTACGTTGATGATTTGAATTTTCATGGTTATGACTTATTAGATCAAAGGTGATTTGATCATTTTGTATGACTTTTTGAATATGGTCTTGGACCTTTATATTTTTGGCGCATGTTATGTTACTCGAGGGAACACCCACTGATATATGTTCATGTTTGTCCCTATGGAGGGAGGTGATTAAATGATCATTGATGGTAATAAAAGGATCTATGATGAATTAAGTGAGGGAGATGGTACGATGAGTTTAATTAGTGGTGATGGGGTAGCATGGTCCTCATAAGGGTTCTTAAGGGACCCAATTTTGACATAAAAAAAATCTCTTCAAGGCTAGTAAAAGGATCACTAAGACTAGTTATAGGATATGCATCTGATGTGGGATTAGATCCACTCTAATTATATTTGATAGATAAATCTTGTAAAAGTTTTTTATGACTTCATCACCCTAATTGGGATCAGAATATATGCCTTATGATTGGTTGACTTTTGAATTAGATTTATCCTCAAAAAGATAGGCATAGTCATCATCTATTGTAATATCTTTGAGGGATGATGTTTCTAATGAGGAATATAATTTGGATATTGGTGTTGAACATGATCTTGATGTAGATAAGACTATTTTTGACTCTAATATTGACTTTGATGCATAAGATGCAATGCTATTATTAGAGGATTCATTGTCCAAAAGTGACCTCTCAACATGGGGTCCTTGATATGATGGGTGAAAAGAAGATGATGGAGTAATAATGGATTCACCAAATACATTTTCATGTGAGAAGGACTCATTAGAAAAGGTGATATATATTGAAGGCGTAAAACCTCTATAAACTACCTTCCTGGCTCTGTTCTTGGAATTTATTCTCTTAGAGATAAATTCTCTTTCTTGATCTCTCACTTGAATGACTCTTAGTATCTACATGCCTTAATTTATTTCATAATATTATTTATCTTAAGGATATATCATCCTTTGAATGTTCCTACATTTTTACAATTTCAAATCCTCAATGAACATTCTCTCATTGCCAAGTTTCATTGCATCATTCTCAAGTAGTTCCACAGGATTATGGCTTCATTCTTGATTTCATGCTTCTAGTCTTATATGCATGGGTTTTATTATCTATTATCTATAAATTTTAATATTTTCTTAAATACAAATAATATGACACCATATTCAAATAATATCTCTTCACACAACTATGTTTTCCCTCTTTAAGCCTTCTTAGCTTATAACCCTAGTTTCATGTAAACCTTGTTGGTTTGAACTGTATGTAAAAAATTAGAATAAAATAAAGATATTTTTAATTACCCATTATCATCCTTATTCACACAAAGTTGGATAAATTCATTCTCCATGCAGATCCACTAATTCAATCCATTTCTTCCTTATTAGGTCTACTTTAGGTCTAGACAAAAACCTAGTGATAAAAATCGTACCAAGTCATACTTTACATATCTAATAATAGGAAAATAAATTAGATCATAAAAAAATTTATACTAATTTTTTTTTGAATTTATGAGGGTGAAATTATTAATTATTCTAATTTTGGTTTCAAAACACTAGATGATGGTTATGCAGGCCTGTGTAAGGCTGAGAGGGATAAAAAAGGGGTTTATTCAAATTCAAAGCAATTTAAATCTCTTATCAACCATGGATAATGTTTTTTAAAAGTTATTTAACCTTATCCAATGGCTATTGGTCTAATTTAACTCCCAAAAAAGTTTCAATCATCCATCATGCAAAAATTATGAGTGCATTCTTAAAGACTATGTTATCTAAGAGGTAACAAAAGACCCCAAATGGTTTATAATCAATTTATCTAAGTTCCAAAACTTGGATAAGGAATAATTATATTATATTATAATTCCAAAATTACTTATTATATATGAATAATCACAATAAATCCATTATTTATAAATTTGTAGGGTTTTGTTCATATGCTACAGGATTGTATATGTCAAAATGGGTATTTTTAATGAATTCAAATTTCTAAGGTATTATTAACCTTCCAAAAGTTAAACCACACCAAGGTAAATCTTTACAATACCTTACATTTTCAAAACATCAAATGAAACTCTCCAACACCTCTGCCCTATTTAGTTTTGGACTGTATATTTAGCATAGATTGTTTCTCAAGGATTGTATTGATGGTTTCACATAAAACTTATACTATAAGAGACATTGGCCCTTTAATAAACTCTAGTTTATGAGTTATAAACTCTTATATATTTTTATAACCCACAAAAATTCAAATATATCACATTCAACCATCAAACATACATTATTCTCTTTGCATTCTTGATTGTAACACAAAATACTAACATGACTGATTTATATTTCTTTGTAAATCAGCTTATGTCCTAAAAAAATCCATTATATGGGCACTAGACAGAGACAACATAATAATTTAAGACTTACTTACTCCAAAATATTCTAACTTGACAATATATAACTTTCAATTATTTTAGATAATGTGTAAAATCTTAACCTACAGCCAGATAGAACTTGGAAGCTCTGTTTCTTCTTCTGTTATTTCCATTCTTGGGATTATTTATATTCTTTGTCAGTCTCTTCAAATCTCTTTTCTCCCCTTTTTGACCTTATTTTTTCCACCACCTTTTTCTAACATGCATTCCTATTCTTATACATCACTCAAACATGTATCTAACTCCTCACTCTTGTCCATTCCACACATGAAAAATAATTACATAATACCTTTTCTTGTTATATTCTTATTTTCCATGAATGTTACATTGAAAGACCCATAATAACATTTATAGGACCTTATAAGACTCTCCTCAACATTTGTAAAACCTTATATTTCTTCTAATACATTCAACACCTCTCTAAAGCTTCAATGAAAATTCAAATTTTCAAATATTGACAATTAGGCAGAAACTCAAGAAACCCTAGTAACACCTAATCTCAACATCTTCTAATGAATCCAACATGGATTAAGGGTTTTTAAATGTATTATAAAACCTATAAAAGACCAAGTATGATCACATAAAACTCTTAAATACATTAAAACCTTATTTTCCCCTTGAGATGCTCTACATCATACTCCCCAAGTGGGAGAATTTGAGCTCTAGCTTAAATATGACTTGTCTTTCTTATTCCTTATTTTCTAATTAATATTATCCTGATCCTCTAAGATTTTATTACTGCTACATCTATCTTCCTTTTCATTCTTTCTTAGTTGTTTCTTGTACCTTTTTCATCTTGTCTTTCCTTGATTTATTATCCATTCATCTTCAAGCTCCATGAAACATATAACCTGTTGCAATTATTTGTCTTCTTCATATTCTAACTATTCTATGTCAATATTTTTATTCCTATACTCATGATACACTTATTCTCCATTGGTCATGCTTTTTTTAAACTTTCTTGACTAATCTTATTCTTCAACCTTGCCTTTTCCTTCATTCTCAAGCTCAAATGGCTTTTCATACCCCTATTTTGTCTTTACCTTTACCAAACTCTTCTTAACAATTGTTGTATCTAGTTTTTAATAACACTTTAACTTACTATGTTGAGTCTTATTATTGATTTGTTCATCATATTCTAATTTTTCCATCTCATGCAACTTCAAATCTATTTCATCAACATCATAGCTTTAGCTTTATTTAACATCAATGATTCTTACGTGTTGATCTGCATTAGTGACTATTTTAAACCACTCTTTGGGAGAGTTAAATAGTTCCTCCAACATCCTCATTTCTTCTTTCAATGAACAATCATCCATCTCTCCACTTTTTTTATCATACTTAAGGACTAGTTATCCTCCATCTTCTTCATTTGTCTCTTTGCCTCTCACCTTAACTTCACCATTTATGGGACCTAATTTCCACATTATCTTATTATTTGCATCATCCTCTAAGATCCTCCTTTCCACTTGATTCTATAAGATTTCATGATATGTCCACAACTCATGACCATAATCTTGATATCTGGTCTTTGCCAAAGACTTGAAATCTGTTATCCTACTTCCCTCATAATGTTTCAAGACTTGTTATTTTATTTTATCCTATTTGGGTGTCAAATTTGACCCCTCTCCTTGTTTCATATTATCTTTTATTTCATTCCATAACTCATCTTCACCTTCATTCATCTCATTCAATGCATCATTATGCCAAACATTCAAAACAACTTGTTTACCTTTCATTTCTATTATGTCCTTCTCTTGCCAGATATTTTTTAGGATTACCTCTATCCTCTTAGGCTCTTCTTCATCATGGTTGTCTTAATGAATTGAATTAAAATGATATGAAAATATCCTCTTCTCTCTTGTTTATTCAACTATCTCTTTTTGCTCTTTTCTTATGCATTCTTGAGGTGCTTCCTTCTCATCATGTTAAGGAACATTAATATTTTGATCTTATTTCATGATCTTGTCAACCCACACTTTGTTATTCATGATTTTTTACTGATATATGCTTCTTACTTTAGTCTTTCTTCTTGCCTCATAATCTGGTTCACATGTTAAGATACTTTCTTCATACCTGCATCCTGTACCATCTTCCCTATGTGTTGATTTCATCATGAAATCCAATCTTTCCTTATTTATTTTCACTTGTCCTCTACTTGATTTTTTAGCTTCAATAACCTCTTGTTTGAGTTTTATATTCACCTTCTCATAAACTAGTTTCCTAAGCCATAATGACACTATGTATCCATGATTGATTGCACATTTTGAGAGCTCACCTATATTAGCAACCTCATCCTTGTATGCATGATCAAACCAAGATTTAACCTTATATTTACCTACTTAATGGCCTAATGCATGGTCATATATTCTCTTATGTCTTCATGGTTTTAAATCACCACTTTCTTGTGTGCTTCCTTTCTTTCTTTTGTTGCAATGATTTCTAAAACATCATGGAACTCTAACTCATATTTGATCCCTTCATTGGCCTGTAGAGGGTCTTCAATCTCCTTCTTGTGGGCTTGTACAACCTATTCTCTTCCTTTTTCATCTTCACTTATCTTTATGGTTATTTTGCTTTCCCCAAATCTTTCAAATTTTAAGGCCTTATTCTTGACCTTCTCTATGATATTATTCATACATGCATACATACACTTAAATACAATGTTAGAGCATAAAATAAGAGACCAACATATCTCCATGAGTGCCTCCTTCAAGGACACTTTCTTCTCCCTTTTACTCTCTTTCACAAGTGCTTCTCTTGGCACTTATTTCTCCATGTTCTCATCAATGAGAACCCTTTTCACAACTTCTCTTTCATGTTGCTCACTTGACAACTCTTTGCTCTTCAAGCCTCTATGGGTCATTCCCTCTATCTTTTACTTTATTTTCTTCTTGACCAACAACTCTCTTCATTATTTTTTTCATTGAAAAACCACATCATTGTTCTCTATTCTTCAACCACAACTACGCCATGATCTAAAACATCTCTAATTCATCTCTCATTCTTCGTAACTCAACTATTTCTCTTTCCATTTTAGAATTTTATTTTCTTAATTTTGTCTTCATATCTTCTAGTTGGTCTTTTTATCTTCACAAGGCTAAAATTTGCCTCTACTTAAATTTATCTATCTTATTAGGTGCCTCACTTGGGTTACCAATTGATAAATTTCCTTAGGTTCCACACTTGGGTCACCACTCTTCTCTCTCTTGACAAGAATCAATAGGTTATACCTATACTTATTTCATCTTGCAAGGCTTCTATGATCTTTTCTCACTATTTTCTCTAAGATATTCTTACTTAGTCTCAAGTATTTCACCTTGTACTTAGGGCTCTAGTAAATTCTTTCCTCTTCTAACCTCAATGTTTCATACCTACACTTTCATCTCATAAGAACTCTTAATAACTTGAACTTTCTTCATATAACACTAACATAATAAGAGCAACTTATCAATATAAATGTACCTTTTTTTTATTTTTTCTTGAATATTGGTTCATGTTATTTCTCATATTAATATTATTGACTTTATACCACTTGATGTAGACTCAAGGCCTACAACCTCTATAAACTACCTTCCTAGATCTGTTCTTGAACTTTGTTCTCTTGGAGTTAAATTCTCTTTCCTGATCTCTCACTTGAATGGCTCTTAATATATATAATCCTTCATTTCTTTCATAGTCTTCTTGATCTTGAAAACATCTCATCCTTTGAATGATCCTAAATTTTTACAATATCAACTCCTCAATGAACATTCTCTCATCGCCAAGTTTCATTGCATCATTCTCAAGTAGTTCTATAGGACTATGTCCTCATTCTTGATTTCAAGCTCCTAGTCCTCTCTGCATGGGTTATATTATTTATTCTCTATGAATTTAAATATTTTATTATATCCAAATAATATGACACCATGTTCAAACAATAACTCTTCACATAACTATGATTTCCCTCTTTAAGCCTTCTTAGCTTGTAGCCATATTTTCATGTAAACCTTGTTGGTTTGACCTGTATAGAAAGAATTAGAAAAAAATAAGATAGTTTAAGTACCCATTATCCTCATTATTTTTCACACAAAGTTGTATGACTTCATTCTCCATTCAGACTGACTAACTCAATCCCTTTCTTAGGTATTAGGTCTTCTTTAGTCCTAGATAAAAACCTAGTGATAGAAACCATACCAGACCATACTGTATAGGTCTAATAATATAAAAAATATTTTGAGAATTAAAAAAAAATTAGACTATAATTTTTTATGAATTAATGAGGGTGAAATCATCAGTTATTCCAATTTTGGTTTCAAAACCCTATGTGATGGTTATGTGGGCCTGTGTAAGGCCGAGAGGGATCAAAAAGGGTTTATTTTAATTCAAAGTAATTTAAAACTCTTCTCAAACATGGATAAGTTTTATCCCAAGGTATTTAACCTTATCTAATGGTTATTTTTATAATTTAACTCCCAAAAAGGTTTCAATCAACCATTATGTAGAAATTATAAGTGCATTCTTAAATATTATGTTAGCCAAGAGGTAACAAAAGACCCAAAATGGTTTCAAATCAATTTTTATAATTTAACACACTTGGATAAGGACTGATTATCTTTTACACTATTTCCACAATGATTTATGATGTATGAATAATCACAATAAATCCATTATATATAAATTTATAGGGTTTTGCTTATATGTTATAGGATTGTATAGGTCAGAATGGGGATTTGAAATGAATTCAAGTTTTTAAGGTATTATTAACCTTAAAAAAGGTAAAAATTTCCAATTAAACTCTTTAAAATACCTTAACTTTTAAAAAAATCAAATGAAACTCTCTAATTCCTCTACTCTATTCAATTTTAGACTCTATATTTAGCATAAAATTGTTTCTATAGGACTGTATTGATGGTTTCACATGAAAACTATACTATAAGAGATGTGTAACCCTCTAATATAATCTATTTCATGAGGTATAAAATATCTATTAGTGTTATAACCCACAACAATTCAAATATATCACATTCAACCATCAAACATACATTATTCTCTTTGCATTCTTGATTGTAACATAGAATCCTGATATAAGTGATATGTATTAATTTGTAAATCACTTTATGTCATAAAAATTCCACTATATGGTCACTATAAATATAAAAAATAATAATTTAATACTTACTTACTCCACAATAATCCAACTTGACAAGATAGAACTTTTAACTATTTCAGTTAATGTGTAAAATCTTAACCTACAACCAGGTAGAAATTGGAAGCTATGTTTCTTCTTCTATTCTTCCCATTATTGAGATTATTTATATTATTTATCAATATCTTCAAACCTATTTTATCCTTTTATGACCTTATTTTAATCACCACATTTTTCTAATATGCATTCCTATTCTTATACATTACTCAAACATGTAACTAACTCCTTGTCCATTCCACACATAGAAGGCAGTTATATAATACCTTTCTTGTTATATTATTATTTTCCATAAATATTATGTAAAAATACCCATCATAAAATTTATATAACCTTATAATACTCTCATCAACATTTTTCAAACCTTATATTTATTCTAATACTCTCAACACCTTTCTAGAGCATCATTAAAAATTCAAATTTTCAAATATTGACATTTAGGTGGGAAACTCAAGAAAGCCTAGTAACACCTAATCTCAATGTCTTATAATGAATATAAAATGGCATAAGGTTTTTAAATATACTTATAACACATAGAGAATACCAATTATGATCACATAAAAATCTTAAAGACATTAAAACCTTATTTTTACCTTGAGATATTTTGCATCAAAAGGGAGGACTAAGTTCATGGGGAATAGACTCATCTTCGATGGAGGATCTGTCAAATGTGGGGGGACCATGGAATATGTATGTGGTGTATTAACCTTGGATTTTAAATGTAAGGGATTGATCCTGATCATGAATGGAATCTAGACTTTTCTCTTCTTTTTCACTCTTGGATGTAGACCCATCTTATTCATTCTCAATTTATATGTCGCCATGGTCAATGAGGTCATGGACATAGTTTTGAAATTTTTTGACATTGATTAATGGTATGCCCTTAGTTTGAATTATATATACATTATTGGTTTGAATTATATGAAGAGGGATTAGTTTTGGTATGATCTATATGTCGTATGGGTGGATAGACCATCATTTTTATGACAATAAGTTTGTAAAAGAGGGCTTTTAAGGATATAGAAATAGGAGTATAGGGCCTCTCTTCACTTTGTGACTTGGATGTGGAATCATTGGACTTTAGATCAGATGGGTGTGGACTAGTATTATATGAGGTGGCTAGGATTGGATTCCCTTTGATAATATAGGAAGGGGTAGATGGTTGGCTATGATTGATAGATAAAGAGCTTAACTAGTGAAAGGTTGGGATGGGAACTAAGAGTAGATTGATGTGGATGGGTGTATACTAGAGGAAATGTTGGGTAGATATGGTAAAATTATATAGGATATGGAATTCTTATCTCAAGGAGGCAATAAAAGAGTACATCTCTATTAGCTATGAGGCATTTCTCAATCAGGGTATTGACCAAATATTTTTTGGATGCCATGGATCAAGATGGGAAAAAGTATGGATGGTGTGGTTTTTCAAACCCAATTGAAAGTTACAGGAGATTCAATATAAATATTGAGGGATGAATATGGGATGTGTGGAATAAATTTTGACAAAAGGCTTACTTTAGTCTAATCTCAAGCTTGATTGAGTGATATGAGATGTTGGATAGGGTAAGCCAAGATTAAGCAGACCAAATTAGTACATGAGCTAGACTTTAATGATTTAAACATGATTTGACTGAGAAAGATATGACAAGATCTAGGACTCGACTAAGGTTAGACTAGCTTAAGAGATTAGTTTTGACTAGAGATGGCTATATTAAGACTATTTCAAGACTAAAATGATCGACTCAAATAGGATGAGATGATTTGATTGACACATTGATAAGATTATGATTATGACTCAAAATGGATTAGACACAAGTAAGATAATAACAAGGACCATGATATGGAAATAATTGTTTACCAATGTGGATGAGGACTAACGTATGACTATAAACTTGATAAGATGATTAATATATTCAAGGGGATGAAAATTTAAGGATAAATTTGACTATGACTAGGCTAGGTTGATAAGATGTTGGATAAGATGATTAGGCTAGATAAGGTCAAGATAAATTACAAGGTGTCGACTAAGATGAGGTGGGATTTATGATGGGTAATATGTTTTGGACTAAGAATCTAAGGATATGTAAGATAAGACAAGTTGATGTGAAGATATGGTGATAAAAAGGACTAGGATGTGACCAAAATTGGTTATAAATAAGGTGGATGTAGTTTTAAAGATGACACTAGGGAAAATTAATGATAAGAATAAGTGAATAATATGAGGTTAGACAAGACTTGATTAAGGTATTTAAGTTATGGGAATGTGACTAGATTACAAAATGATGGTGGGGGATAATGATGGGATAGGAATGTACAAAAAAGATGTATAATATGAATAAGACAAGGATGGTTATATAAGATGATCAAGATTATACAAAATTAAGATATATGAAGAATCCAATATGTTATATCTAGGACAAAATATGATAAATATGATTAGGATGAGGGATTATGTTTTTGTGACAAGATGTAATGTAAGGATGACTAGGGAAGGGTATGATTAGTCAAAACCAGTTCTAGATATAGAAGTCTATGTTAGGACAAGATTAGATTAGGATAAGAATAATGATGAAGTATGGGTATGACAAGTGCTATATGAATGAGACTAGTTAGGATGTGGCTAATATGATAGGGGTGAGGAGAGATAAATCAAGATATAAGATGAGACAAGCTTAAAAGATGTATACAAATTTACAAAGTAAATATGAACAAGAAGATGAATAAGATTATATGATGATGAGATAAGGATATACAAGATGATGATATATGAATAAGGCCTACATATGTGTGTATAGACTTGGGTAAAAGGTAGACTCAGCTCACAAACAATATAGGTATAACACAACACACACCAAATCAAGCAAACCACAAACATATCACTAGTAAATTAATTTGGGAATGTAACATGATGACTACACCATCTAATGAATTCACAGGTAAGGATATAGTTTGGTGACCCATAACATAATCTCCCAAACCATCTCAACCATTTTTTCACTTAAATTTCACTTAGGATTTGATAGTGACTCTGGTAGCAAGTCACATGTTACAATCAATGGTCCTATTCTAGGCTAGACAAGGTTTTTTATGGGTATCCCTGATATACTCTAGGTACATGGGGCCCAAATCCATGTATGGTGATGTTTGATGCTTGGATTAGATAAATAACTATTTCCCTTCATGAAATGCCTATAAGGGTTCAACTATTTATCCTAAAGATGGTTGTCCCAAATTTTTAGACTTCATTGGAACATGGAGTGTGGTTGAATGTGTGGTGATGAAATTCCCATCACCAACCCCTAGGACTATGGCAAGTGCATGGTAATCACTTTCACATCACATTGCCTCTTAGATATAAAATTGGGAGGGTTTGTTAGTGGTTTTTGGTCCTATGAGTCTCACTGCTAGGACATAGGGAGGAGAGCATACACCATTGTAGCCCTCAGGTATAGACAAGTAGATTAAAAGTTGATTGACTAATTAATTAAGCATGATATATATACAATATATACAAGATATTTTTCAAAATGTTAAATCTTTGATAAGTGTCCTATAAAATAAGATATTAGTAGGTTTAATTTGGTAATCTTGAGGGGTAACCTACAAGATAAAATGTTAGACAAAAAATATGACTTAAAAGACAAGATTTTAGATAAAGACCTATAAGACAAGATGTTAGTTATCTTAATCTAATAAGCCTTAATATAAAAAATAAAAAAATTATGGGTTTTACAATATATTATTTGAATGAGGGTCCACAACATGGGGGTTTAAGGGTGGTAACCCCTATTGGGGTCAAGGGGTAATGCCCCTTTCAGGGTTTAGGTGTAGTGCCTTGGGTGTGCTCCCTATTGCGGTATAGGGTGGGGTTGAGGGGTAATTCCCCTGATGCCAAATGAAATTTGATATTTACGAGGTGCTTGGAATGACTCAAAATTCACCAAAAATGATCCTAAAAAAATCAATCAAAAAATATAATTTTTGAAGGAAAACAAAGAGTAAAGTTTTTATTAGTTTGATTAAAACTACAGATACATAGTCATTGTTAATTCACTGCATATAAGGAGTCAAAATATCTGATGACTAGTCAAAAATGTAGATGGACTAAGAAATTTTTTAAGCTACCAATAAACTATCATGATTATTGGGTGGTTAGTCAAATTCACTTATAATACCTACAAAACTACAACTGTAAATAAGTGATATTATAAAACCACAACTTCAAATAAGTCGTATTGCAAAACTATAGATTATAATCAAAATCACAAATTTGTACAAGTGATAATGAGAAATGCTCAAACAGACCACTAGCATCTAAGTTAAAAAAATCACAACTATAGATAAGTGATATTATGAAACAATTACATAGACTCCTAGTGCTTAAGCAAAACCCTACCTGTTAGCATCAGAATCGTAATTCTAAAGCATGATCATGACTTACTATAAGCAATTTTACATAATATACAAAAGACAAGATATTTATATATTTATAAAAGATTGAGTGATGTTTAAAGTATTATCTAAATATGACTTAATCAAATTATGATTTTATACAACATTTCTTGAGATTCAAATAGGGTTAATCAAGATTATATCAAAATTATAATGGGATATTCAAAATCACGAGTGGTCAAAAGTGATTTTGTTTAGAAAATAAGATTTTATTATGATTTCAATTTGACTGAATCCTACTTACTACCTATAAGCCAACAAGGTTAGAAAGAGAGCATAAATGCTAGGAAAACTAGATTATAACATCTAACAATTTGATAAAAGGATAATTTATGAGCTATAGCCAAAATCACAACTAGAATAGTCAAAAATGCAAATAGAAATCAAAAGCACTAGTAAGAAGTAATTTTGCAACTAGCCATAAGAAATTTTTCAATGTTTCAACTAGTAATAGGTGATTTTACAGTTATTGTGGTATTCAAAGGCAAAACCGTCACTATTGAGGTTTAAATTGCAATTGGTAGTTTCAAAATCACCCTTTGTAAAGCATAGTCACTAATCACTTGAAAATGATATTTTTGAAAATTTGAGCCCAAATTCATACCTTATCAGACTTGCAAGCTTCACAATCACACTTCACACACAAAATTAACACAAAAGAGGACTCCCACTGTGGTCACCAAATGTGAGATGATAAATTTGATAAATTAATTATGATATGTAAATTTTGTCAAAATCACTCAAATCTATAAGCTACTTCATGTATTTATAACCATTAGATTATAATGCATAGAAAAATAAACATTTGTAGCAACATTATAAAATCTAAAGCTAATTTCTCTAAACAAGATCAAGACATAAAATAGATTAAGTGATTATGGATTGTGGATTACTTATAAATAAACTCAAAATTTTAGCATGATATTAGCTTGTTTAAAAGACTTGATACCGTGGATTCATGGATTTATTAGACTTATTGGACTGTGGAGATTCATGAGATTTGTGATTGATTTTTCATTGGACTTTGCATGGAGGATGGGTTGATTATTTATAGAGATAGAAGATCAATGGCCAAAATTCAAGGTTGGGTGTCTAGAAGATCAATAGTGGAAAATTGTTCAAGGAATTAAAAATTACTTGGATGATTCTAGAGGAGGAAATGTTCTAGAGGTAAAAGCCTCTAGAGTCTTTTTGAAAACCTAATGACAATTACTAGATGATTAGTCATGTGATTAGGGGGATCTAGAGAATCTAGGGGAGTAGAAGAGGCTACTCATAGGCTAGGGTAGGTGGAATGGAATTTTGAATTCCAAAATATTAGACAAGTGGGATTAGTTAGTAGATAATGGGGATTTAAATGAATTAATTGGTTCATGGGATGTTATAAGGTTAGTGTAGGTTGGGGAATTTATTAGAAATATTAGACTAAGACTTGGATAATATGATATTAAGACAAATTATATGGAAATAAAATAAATCCATGATGTTAGTGATGAAGTAATCAAATTTAAGTGCATACAGGAGGATCCATTAGATGCTAGAGGACTATCCCTTTTCTCCAGTTAGTTATTCCCTCAAAGTTTGTGGTTGATGCTTGAATGTCATTTTTGGTAGCATTAATATGCTTATTTTAGTTACAATTTTGGTTTTCTTCACTTCATTGATATTTAGGATGAGTATCAAACAAATTAGTTTTGATTTGGTTTTTGGTTGTAAGGGCTTCTCACCTCTCACCTGATAGGCAAGAAGATATTGCATGTTCTTCAATCAGTCATTGATGATTATATAGTTTGATATAGGATTTGATAATACTATAGTGTTGAGCAAAGGTTTGTCAATATTTATCAAACATCAGGGAGATTTTCCATACATAGTAATTAATAGTCACTTGGATGGGCTTTTGTGTGACCTTATATGGATTAATGTAGTTGAACAAGCCTTGATTGTGTTCTATTACAATATAATATAGAATGGTCAAAGGGGGTGAACAAGTCTTGATCATGTTCATCATTCATGCCACAAATTGTAGGGTGTGATTTTATATGGAATGACATTGGTTGATTAGTATCATGATGTATAATGTGCTAGTGGCAGGTGCAATAGATATTTTTGATGACTTCATAGTCATAGATTCAGATCATCTCTTATACCCATTTTTAGATCAAGGGGGTTTATTGGTTTGGTTGATCCAAATTATATTTAATTTATATTTTTTTAGTATAAATTTATTACTTTTAGTAAATAAATAAGTTAGGTTGAAGTCTCATAGAATAACTAATAGAAAGCTTATTTAAAACTTTCAATCTTTGTAAATATAAATATTGAATAATATAGACAATTTTACTTTTGTGGAGTTATTTATCACAATTTATAATATAGATATGCTTTTTTACCTATGCATCACCAGTCCTAACATGTTGTAAGTGGACAGTGGCACAATGCATTCCAGTCCATTAACTATGAATTCATCATAATTGACTATGATAGATTGTTAATAGGGAAATATGGAGAAAACATAATTTTAGAAATGGAAGATTGAAAGGTAAATGTATAATATATATATGGACACAACTTTTGTAAGTGGATGATGGTGCAATATACCTAAATCTATTGATTGTAGACTTATTCTTATTGACTATGACACTAAACTGATTATTTTACCACTTGTGAATGCATTAATTAGGTTTGAGGATGTGTCTTTAGACCTATAATATCTCAAAAAAATACCTACAATGACAAAACCATAGTTTCCTACACAAAAAAAATTTGAATAAAATGGGGGTAATTAGGCAAAATGGATTGAGTTGAATTGACCTTGGTCAATCTTTGTTGAAATACCAAGTATTGCACTACATTTCAAATACTCCAAAGAGGGATAAAATTCAAATATAATTCTCCCGCATATGTTTGTGTGTATAATGATGAATGCAAGTCGAGATGTTTTTTCTCCTATTTTACCCTTGGCACTATTATGTAGACAAAGATTCAGCCTTGAATATATATTTATAAGACATATAGATAGAACATGAAAATATTTGAATAGCCTTTGATAGTGAGGAGAACTATCATTAATGCCTTAGAGAATCC
The DNA here is from genome assembly GCA_037957365.1 of Torreya grandis. Classification (NCBI taxonomy): domain Eukaryota; kingdom Viridiplantae; phylum Streptophyta; class Pinopsida; order Cupressales; family Taxaceae; genus Torreya; species Torreya grandis. Next base: position 1,754,948 of record JARHVA010000099.1, on the reverse strand, counting down.
TTACATTTATAGATGTTTTAATTTTGAATTTGGGACCTATTTGCATGCAAAATCTTACCCAATATAACACCAACATACAAAAATAATAATAAAATGAGATGTGACTCAAAATAAGTTCTTAAAGTTATGCTTGGGCAAGTCAACACAAAGTGGACAAGGGTGTAGGCCAGTCCTATCCAGTTAATATGGACATGTCCAATAGGATAGAGGACCAATATTGGGGATCCCCATGACAAAGTATCAAGATAAATAACCAATATAAAAACTTATTAATTAAAATAAAGAAAGACTCAAGTAAAATGTGTCAATAGATGCCTCATTCAATATCAATAGTTTATGATTATAAAGTTGAAATAAATGATGTAAGGGATGGCCTACACCTATCATCCCCAATTATTACACATTGGGGCTTGATGATCCCTAATCATGCTCCTTGTTTAACCAATCAATGAATATGTTAATTAAATAGAATAATTAGGTAATTTAATCCCCATGATGTGAATACCTTAAGGGGATGTTGATATCTTAAGTATGTGACTATATTAAGTCAATATAACCATATTAAATGGAGATGATATTATTAAGGGGTCATGGTGTCTTAAGGGGTTTTGTCCCAAACCACAACTTGGATAAATAAGGTATTTGGTTCTCTTGAATACATAGTTGAGGTTAATTAAGAAATAAATGCCAAATTAAACCCAATTAGCATACACTAGGGATCAATTATCCCAAATTACACACACAGTTGAACCATTTATATAATTGGTTCAATCATATATTAACTTATGTTTAATTGACTCCCACAAGCCTTATTGTATTCCTAATTATCATTGATTACGTATTTGATCTAGGACCTAGAAGAAAACCCAGTGGATAGACACACGTTAAGGATTTTATTTACTATGGTGGAATTGATATGAGATAAGAAGAAACAAAGATAAAAATAAACACCATAATAAAATTATAAGTTGCCATATTATTATATGTAATATTGTGTACAATTAATTGAGAGGTTGGATATGTTACAAGATTCTTAACCATTATTGTAATTCCTATTATATCTCTAATTTTTCAAAGAATATAAGAATATATGTTGATATTTTAATTTGGACTTCTGAGGAGTTATGGATTAGCATACCAATGACCATAATGGAATCCTTGGTAGTTTTAGGCTGAGATAAACTCTGAAGAAAGTTGAAATCTTTTACTATCATAACACTAATCTATTATTAGATCATATCCTAATGCTTTGATTGGGGTGCATAAAGAGTATGGGAGAAGAAAAAAATGAATAAAAACATAAATGTAATGTGATAATATATAGTGACACTAAAACATGTTTTTTAATAATATAATAACAACAATAAAAATATTAACCTTAATGTCTACATTGCATAATAAATGAGGTGAAAAAAGTAATAAATTTAATACTAAAAACAAGCATCTTCAAATTGAACGATTCACATACAATTTAAATGAAAAGAAAATGAGAGAAGCACAACCTATTTATCATATGTTTCAATATATATATATATAATTATATTTCACTTTAAAGGTTAACAAACATATAATTTAAATCATATAAATTAAGGCTACAATTTTAGTTGAAATGTTTACAGAGATGAAAAATATTTATAAGTCCATAAATATCTTTGCATTTATGAGATTTGATTGTTATACAAAATTTTTAGGTGTTATGGGTTAAAAAATGTGACATGCAATCATTGGAGGTGCATAGATATTTATCCTTGGATAGATGGTGCAAGCCATTGAATTCCCTATGAGAAATCATGATAGATCATCTAATAAGTGCATTGATGATCTATGTTAATCCATACTCTTTTTCCTAATCCTAGAAGAATATTTTGATAATTAGTGGAACTTTTATTTATCTTTTAATCATTGCTTTTGACTCTTTTATCAATTTAGGCTTTAGGTTATTATGTTTTTATGAAAAATCATGATAGATCATCTAATAAGTGCATTGATCATCTATGTTAATCTATACTCTTTTTCCTAATCCTAGAAGACTTTTTGATCATTAGTGGAACTTTTATTTATCTTTTGATCATTGCTTTTGATTCTTCTATCAATATGAGTTTTAGGTCATCATGTTGTTTTAAATGGCATGATAAATGATGAAATGGATATATAGGGGTGATATGTTACTATAGACCCATGAGTGGTCTAGGTTTTTTACACATATAACTTTTTTTTAAATGGGAGGGACCCCACAAGATGACATATTAAAAAATCTTTTATATTAATGCATAATTTTGGTGTCCCTCAACTAAATCAATATCATTTATTTGGGATGAATCAATGGTGCAGGGATAACCTTGCCATGCAAACTATTTTCAATGGGAGATATTTCACCATTCATTTAGTTTTCCACTTTGTCTTCTTTAAATTGTGGATATTAATCCTCCTTTATTCTTTGCTACTTATAAATTGGTTCCCATTGATAAATTTAATAAAAAATGACATCACTTTTATTAAATTCAATAAATCCATAGTGGATAAAAATTCTAATTTGAATTGTATGATCAAATATATATTAATGAAGTGAAGAATATTGATGTTGTAAAGATGTTTTCAATCTCCTAAATCCATATTTTTTCCTTTCATCTAATGTAGCGTCTGATCGGTGGTGTAGAGATGATGGCTTTGGTTGACCTATGATTCCTCCTTTGAAAATTTTCTTGTTATTGAATTATTCAACAAATTTCAACTATCTTACAAATTGCATGCTCTACATGTTTTGCTACCTATGTGAATTTTGAATTTAGCCATGGCTACGTGGGACCTAGGGGGACCCACTGACCCCTCTTCCCTCTCCCCCTTGGTACAGGTTAGCCCTAGGAATACCTTAGGCTACCATCTGGAACCCATAACCCAGGGTAATGCATCAGTTTCCCACATGAAAGAATGTCCTTTTAGGGGATAAGAACTATGAGAAATAGAGGGCTATCCCACTACTATTAGATTCAAGGGATGGCTCAACTCTTAAAATCCTTGATCTCAGGGTGGAAAGAATAGTTTCATCAATGAAACGGGCTCTTGTTGGTAATTTTTTTGACTTTAGACTAAATATTAATTTTGTCAGGAAATGGTTTAATACTAAATGGAAGGTGAAAGGTATCATTTTGATTAGTACCATGGCTAGGGAGACGTTACTCTTCAAATTTATGACTAGAGAAGATCTCACCCATGTTCTTGTTAGGGTGTGGAGCTAAAAGCTTCACCAATGAGCACACTTTGACAGTTTCGGGTCTACACAGACACCAGCATCGGTCAGGTGCAGTTGCAGAGGCACCAGCGTCGGCAGTGGGTCGGCCGACGGCGGTCACAGGCAAGCAGCAGGAACCGGCGTTGGTTACCTGTGCGTCTAGAATGCTATTTCCGAGGACAGAAGCGAGTGTTTGCATGATGAATTTAAGTTGTAGTCTTAAGCTCGTGCCTCTATTATTAGTAATATTATTTTTAGAGCCTTTGTTCAAGAGGCTTAACTGTTTGTTGTAAGTGCATGCTCAAGTTTCCTAATTCTATATGTAGAATTAGATCTTCTTAGCTTTGTGTGAATTATTGTAATAGTTCATTGTATTTGGTATGTTGAAAAATAGTACATAATTGAATCAATCCAGGTTTGTTGGAGTTGATTGTTCTTGAGAGAGAGAGCTCTTGAGGAATAGAGATCTAGTGAGAGATCTATACATCTAGGAGAGGTGTGGAAGAAAGAAGTTTCTTCAATTGTATTCCTTTTGTAGAGAGTTTGTTAATACAAGTTTTTAGGGTGGTTTCTTGTATCTCTTGTTCTTGTTGTTTATTATTCTAGTTACTTGTCTATCTGATTTATTTCTGCATTTATTGCTTTCATAAGTGTAATCTATTGTTGGTTGATCCCCAACAAGTGGTATCAGAGCCTTGGTTGCAGGTTCAAGAGCTGATACCAACAAGTGGTATCAGAGCCTTGGTTGCAGGTTCAAGAGCTGATACCAATAAGTGGTATCAGAGCTCAGGTTCACTAACAGGTGGTTCAGATCTATGTAGTGTGTATTGATTACAGGTTCTCACAGGGGTTTCTGCAGGGATTTCTATTTGAGTGGGAGAAGCAATGGCAGATGAAAGTAAACTAAGAATGGAAAAGTTCAATGGCAAAAATTACCAACATTGGAGAATGCAGATATAGGATTATCTGTATCAGAAAGATCTCTACTTACCGTTAGGTGGGGTTGCAAAGAAGCCCAAAGACATGGAGGATGAAGAATGGGAAGTTCTTGACAGAAAGGCTCTGGGGTCTATAAGACTGAGTCTACCATCCACTATGATATCTAATTTATCACAGGCAAAGTCTACGGTAGAGTTGATGACTACGTTAGCAAATTTATATGAAAAACCCTCAGCATCTAATAAGGTATATCTTATGAAGTAGTTATTTAATTTGCATATGAATGAAGGTGGATCTATTTCTACTCATCTGAATGATTTTAATGGAATTGTGAATCAATTAAGTTCAGGCAATATAGTGTTTGATGATGAAATAAAAGCTCTTTTAATATTATGTTCTTTGCCTGAAAGTTGGCATGGCTTAGTAATGGCATTAAGTAATACTGCATCTGCATCAAATATTTTTAAAGTAGAGGATGTTGTTAGTGTTATCTTGAATGAGGAAATATGCAGAAAAAGCACAGAAGAGACATCTGGGAATGCTTTAAGTTTTGAGAGCAGGGGAAGACAGAAAGATAAGAGCAAGAGGAGATCAAGATCTAAGTCTAAGGTGAGAGGAAGATCCAAATCTAGGAATGGCAGGAAGCCACAATGCTGGAATTGTGGAAAGATTGGGCACATAAGCAGAGATTGCTGGTCAAAGCCTAAGGAGGACAATCAGCACGAAGGAAAGGAAGAAGCCAAGGTTGCAGGTATTGCACAAGATGCTTTAATTTTCTCTCTGCATAATAATATAGAATCTTGGGTGTTAGATTCAGGTGCATCTTTTCATGCTACCCCTAACAGGAAATATTTTAGTGACTACATCCATGGAGATTTTGGAATAATGTATCTAGGGGATGATGAGCCCTGTAAAATAATTGGCAAAGGTAAAGTGCAGCTGAAGATGCAGAATAGCAACACATGGGTGTTGAGAGATGTGATGCATGTTCCTAGCTTGAAGATAAATTTGATTTCTGCAAGAAAGTTAGGATGTGAGGGTTGTACAGTAACTCTCAGAGCAGAATCTTGGAAGGTGACCAAGGGTGCACTTGTTATGGCCAGAGGTAAGAGAGAAGGTACTCTCTATTTGTGTAATTGTGTTACCAACAAATCTCCTTCTGTATTATCTACTTCAGATGTGGATGCTAAATTGTGGCACTCAAGGCTTGGCCACATGAGTGAGAAGGGGATGTCAATTCTTAAGTCCAAAGGTATGCTTTTAGATTTAAAAGGCATAGATCTAGAGTTTTGTGAGCACTGTGTATTTGGAAAATAGAAAAAGGGTTAGTTTTCTCAAGATTGGGTCTACTAAGAAGAGGAATAAGTTGTAGCTTGTTCATATAGACGTGTGGGGACCGGCTCAGGTTGCTTCCATTGGAGGATCACAGTACTATGTATCTTTCATAGATGATGCTACAAGGAAGGTATGGATCTATTGTATTAGAAGAAAATCTGATGTATTTGAGACTTTTAAGATCTGAAAAGCTATGGCTGAGAATGAAATAGGTAAAAGACTGAAGTGCCTGAGATCTGACAATAGTGGTGAGTTCTACAGTTATAAGTTCAGAGATTATTGTTATATGCATGGAATCTGCAGGCAAAGGACGGTTCCAAGGACACCTTAGCAAAATGGAATTGCTAAAAGGATGAACAGGACAATAATGGAGCATGCAAGATGTATGAGATTGCATGCTGGTTTGCCCTTACAGTTTTAGGCATAAGCTGTTGACACTGTAATATACCTGATTAACAGAGGACCCTCTACAGCTCTGGATGGTGGTATTCCAGAAGAGGGATGGATAGGTAAAAAGGTAGATCTCTCATATCTCAAAGTTTTTGGTTGTGAAGCCTTTGTGCACATAGATAAAGAAAATAGAAACAAGCTTGATGCTAAGTCTATGAGGTGCACGTTTATAGGCTATGGCTCAGATGATTTTGGTTATAGATTGTGGAATCTAGAAACTAACAAAGTAATTAGGAGTCGTGATGTTGTTTTCAACGAAAGAGTGATGTATTATGATCAGCTAAGGAAGCTGAATCAATCTAAGCAGAGCAATGGTGAATTGGACAAGGTGAAGGTCTAATATGAGCTCGTGGGAAAAAGAAATAATCACTTGCAGGAAAACATAGAGACTGACGTCGACAGATTAGGAACCGACATCGGCAGAATAGAAACTGAGGTCGGCCATACAGAGACCGACGTCGGCAAGACAGGTACCAACGTCAGTCAGACAGAATCGACGTCGGCCAGTAACAGGTCTGAAGGTGACCGAGGTCGGTCACTGTCAGAGAATTTGGGTGGACAGCGTGTTATGAACGAGTCTCAGACACCCATCAGGAGGTCAAAAAGGGTGAGTAAGCCTCCAATTAGATATTTTCCTTCTTTATTTCATCTATAGCTAACTGATGGTGGAGAACCAGAGAGTTTTGAAGAAGCAATACAGGTGGAGTCCAAGAGTCAGTGGGAGTGTGGCATGGTTGAGGAGTTGGAGTCCTTAAGAGAGAACCAAACATGGGATGTGGTTGAATTGCCAGCTAGTAAGAGAACACTCAAGAACAGATGGACCTACAGGTTGAAAGAAGGTGAGAATGGATAGATGAGATATAAGGATAGATTAGTGGTAAAAGGATTTGCACAAAAGCTAGGTATTAACTTTGGTGAGATTTTTTCTCTTGTTGTTAAAATGACTTCTATAAGGGTTGTATTGTCTTTAGTTGCTTTTGAGGATTTGCATCTTGAGCAGCTAGATGTTAAGACAACGTTTCTTCATGGAGATTTGGATGAGGAAATTTATATGGAACAGCTGGAAGGCTTTGAGGTCAAGGGTAAGGAGAAGTTAGTGTGCAGATTGAAGAAAAGATTGTATGGCCTCAAGCAAGCTCCTAGGCAATGGTACTTAAAATTTGACAGGTTTATGACTGAGCATGGCTACAGTAGGTGTCAATCTGACCATTGCATGTATTTCAAGAGATTTGATAATGGTAGATATATTATTCTATTGTTGTATGTAGATGATATGTTGGTTGCAGGATCACACATGCAGGATATCTCTGAGCTTAAAGTGAAATTAGCTCAAACGTTTGCTATGAAGGATTTGGGAGCAGCTAAGAAAATCCTTGGCATGAGCATTAAGAGAGACAGGAAAAATCATAGGTTGATATTGTCTCAAGAAGATTATGTGGACAAGGTGTTGAAATGGTTCAATATGCAAGATGTTAAACTGGTAAGCACACCTTTGGCTGGACATTTTAAGTTGAGTAAAGAACAATGTCCTAATTCATATGATGAGGTAGATTACATGAGTAAGGTTCCATATTCTTTCGCAGTAGGGAGTTTGATGTATGCAATGGTGTGTACTAGACCAGATATTGCCCAAGCAGTGGGAGTTGTAAGTAAGTATATGGCCAATCCAGGTAAGGAACATTGGAAAGCAGTTCAGTGGATCCTTAGATATCTGAGAGGAACCAGCAGTAGGCACTTGTGCTATGGAGGTTTAGATACTTCTCTACATGGTTATGTAGATTCAGATATGGCAGGTGATTTGGATGGCAGGAGGAGCACTATAGGTTATGTTTTCACTGTAGGTGGAACGGCGGTTAGCTGGATATTTAAGTTGCAGAAGGTTGTTGCCTTGTCAACTACAGAAGCAGAGTATATTGCAGCCACAGAGGCTAGCAAAGAGATGATATGGATGACACGGTTCATGGATGAGCTTGGTAGGGAGCATGAGAGTTGCAGATTGTATAGTGACAGTCAGAGTGCAATCCATTTGGCTAAGAATTCAGCCTTTCATTCAAGAACAAAGCACATACAGCTAAGGTACCATTTCATACGATAGGTATTGGAAGATGGTGAGTTGAAGCTAGAAAAGATCCATACGGATAAGAATCCTGCTGATATGTTAACCAAGTCGGTTACAAAGGAGAAGTTGAATCTTCATTCAACTTTTGTTGGTCTTCATGATTGAGCTAAAGATGGAGGAGCTAGAAGATGTTGTTGTACAGGTACTGGTGCAACTATTTATCTCCAAGTGGGAGATTGTTAGGGTGTGGAGCTAAAAGCTTCACCAAGGAGCACACTTTGACAGTTTTGGGTCTACACAGACATCGGCATCGGTTAGGAGTGACCGACATTGGTCAGGTGCAGTTGCAGAGGCGTCAGCATCGGCAGTGGGTCGGCCGATGGCTGTCACAGGCAAGTAGTAGGAACCAGCGTCGGTTACCTGTGCATCCAAAATTCTATTTTTGAGGACAGAAGTGAGTGTTTGCATGATGAGTTTAAGTTGTAGTCTTAAGCTCGCATCTCTATTATTAGTAATATTATTTTTAGAGCCCTTGTTCAAGAGGCTTAACTATTTGTTGTAAGTGCATGCTCAAGTTTCCTAATTCTATATGTAGAATTAGATCTTCTTAGCTTTGTGTGAATTATTGTAGTAGTTCATTGTATTGTCAGGAATCTAGAACAACAAACATGCTCTGATGCCACTAGTTGGGATCTTGCTCCTCAGAAAGAGCACAGTATGATTACCAAATATAAGCAATTGAATATGCGAAAATAACCAGAAACATAAGTAACTAGAATTCACCAATAGCACAGAATATGAGAGACAATACACTATCTTGTATTAACACTATCAGAAAAGAATACAACAAAGAGCCGCCACACTCTTTCACCTTACAGAGATTCGCCACACCTCAAGTGTTCAGTAATTCTTCTCACACACACTCTCTTACACAAAAACGGTCCCAACAACCAACTCACACACAGAATTGGTGTTCACCTCACCAACCAGTCAGTAATAACCCTGCCGGTACATCAAGCACTCTATAGCACTTCAAGCTGATCTCTCATGAACTTGCAACCTGCAATTCAAAGACCAAACTTACATGTAGATCCCCAATGAGCTTGCAACAACCTGCAACTCACAGATCTTACAACTAGAAGGAACTCTTCCTTTCTATCTCATGCCTTATACAATACATGCCAATGGGTCTATAAATAGATCCCTAACTCAAACACTAACTTAGACTCTTAATTTAGACAATTGTCCTCACAGCCCAAGACTCTAACTGGTCTCAACATGCAAACTCTTCGTTCACTTAACTAACTGTCCGTGAAACGAGCAGTTCTGGAACACACAGGCGACCGACGTCGGTCCCTGCCTGTCTGGTTCTGCCGACGTCGGCCGACTTCCTGCCGTCACCGGTGGCCTTCTGCACTGGACTCTGCCGACGTCGGTCTTGCTGCCGACGCCGGTTCCTGTAGAACTCAGCAACCATCTGTTCCTCAATTTGCAAAGGTTGAAGCTTTTAGCTCCACAACCTAACAATCTCCCACTTGGAGATAAATAGCTGCAACCTGTACCGGTACCTGTACACCATCTAGTTTGTTACCTTGGCTATGTATCCATCTTCAAAATCACCCTTGAAGACTAACCACCACAAAATCCGTGGTGCAAAACCTGTCATCCAAATTACCTGCCACATCTGCATCTACAACCATGTAGAACTTGACCCTGCATAGCATGTGCACCTGCTGTTGGTCCCACTGAACTGCCCTTCAGTATTACTTTCCCGGATTGACTCCAAACTTGTGATAACTCCCACTGCTTGGGAAAACTCAGGTTTAGTACATACCATGCACTCAACCTCATTATGTGAATCAAGACACCTGTTCTATGAACTGTCTAACCATCGGCGTGCTAACCAGTTTCACACAATCATCCTGAAACAAAGTCAACACATGACCTTCCATGTCTCTAGAACACACTCTTGCCAAAGAATCTTGCTGCTCCCAGATTCTCCATGACAAACACCTGAACTAGCTTTACCTTTAGTTCAGCAATACCTGTATATGTGACCCTGCAACAAGCACATCATACAGAAAATAGGACAGTGTAGCTAATACTATCCAACCTGGTAAAGAGAAACACAATGAACAAACCTCCATTGCTCTGTAGCTAATACAAGATCAAATACCCTGATCTTCCATCTCACGTATCCATTTCCGCTCTTCTTCATCCTTAACATCCATTCGTCTCTCAGTGCTTACTTCCAGCTGGCCACACTACCCAAAACACCTGTTTGGTTCTCCTCCAAGGAATCACATCCTCATTCATGCCTAGCTCCCACTGTTACCTGGATCTACCTATTCTGCTTCTTCAATAACTTCCTGGTCCTATGCCATAAGTGAGCAACAAGTAGTGCAAAGAAGGGAAATGATGAATTTAAGAACTTACTTACACCTTCAGTCCTCCATATGGGCGCTTGAGACTCCATGACAACTTACTGTCCACCCAAAATTCATCTCAGTGACCGATGCCGGTCATATCTCAGTCTACAGCTGACCGATGTCAATTCCCTGTGACTGCCTCCCTGCCGACGTCAGTTTTCCCTGGCCGACGCCGGTCTCTGTCTGCCCCGAGTCACCGACGTCGGGCTGAACATAGCCGACGTCGGTCCCTGTCTGGACACCGACGCCAATTTTCCTGCCGACGTCGGTCTCTGTGTTTTTCTTGTGACACCTAACTTTTTCCCGCGAGCTCCTTTTGGATCAAACCCTTGTCCAAAACACCCTTGCTCTGCTCAGAATTCCTCTGCACCTTGTGCTGAACTCTGTCCGTCACCTTCTCCTTGAAAACCAAGGCTTTCCTGTTCTTGTCACTAACATCGGATTCCTTAAGAAACCTCACCTTCTTCTTCTGCATACAGAAATCACGATCCATGCCTTCCAAATTTGAAAGCATACTCTTTGACTCAAGAACCAGCATCTCCTTTTTATCTATGTGACCAGGCCTATCAAGCCACATCTCTGAATCTACAGCTGAAGTAGATAACCCAAAAGAAAAATCAGTAAAACAAGTAGATAGATAAAGTGTACCTACTTTCTTACCTCTAGCTACAACAAGTGTACCCTTGGTAACCTTCCAAGAGTCAGCTGTGAGAGTTACTGTGCAACCCTCTTCACCCAAACTTCTAACAGAAATCAGATTCTGCTTCAGAACTGGGACGTGCATGACCTCCTTTAACACCCATGTGTTACCTGTCTGCAGTTTCAGCTTCACTTTGCCTTTGCCAACAATCTGACAAGGCTTACCATCCCCTACACAAATTTCTCCAAAATCTCCCTGGACATACTCATGAAAAAATTCTCTATGTGGGGATGCATGAAAAGAGGCACCAGAATCTAATACCCAAGATTCTACTTTATCCAAAGAACATACCAGAGCATCCTGTGCAATGTAACCTGCAACATCTGCTTCTTCTTCATGTTCTTCATGCTGATCTATACTCGATCTGCAATCTCTCTTTAAGTGCCCTTGCTTTCCACATTTCCAGCAGGTTATTCTGCCATACCTGGACTTGGATCTCTTGCCTGTCTTCGACCTTGATCTCCCACGCTCTATCTTCTCTCTTGGCCTTCCTCTTCCTTCAACACTCAAAGCATCTCCAGATGATTCACCTGTGCTTTTCCTGCGTATCTCTTCGTTCAAGATCACACTCACAATATCATCCACTTTTAGGACTTTTGAAGGAGACACAGTATTAGAAACTGCCATTACCAAACCTTCCCAACTTTCAGGTAATGAACACAAGATTAAGAGAGCTCTTATTTCATCATCAAATACAATATTGACTGAACTTAACTGGTTTACCAAACCATGAAAATCACTAAGATGGCTATGAACAGATCCACCTTCCAACATTTGCAAATTAAATAAACGCTTCATAAGAAATACCTTATTCGAAGCTGAGGGTTTTTCATATAAATTTGCCAAAGATTCCATCAACTCCACCGTTGTCTTACACTGTGATAAGCTAGAAATCACAGATGATGCAAGACTCAATCTAACAGATCCCAGAGCCTTTCGATCAAGAACCTCCCATTCTTCATCTTTCATATCCAAGGGTTTGCTAGCAACCCCACCCAACGGTAAGTACAAATCTTTTTGATACAGATAGTCCTCAATCTGCATCCTCCATAATTGGTAGTTCTTGCCATTGAACTTCTCCATTTGTAGTTGACTGCTTTCTGTCATTGCTCAACTCCCACTCAAATAGAAACCCTGTGAGTAACCTGTAATCAAAACACACTACCCAGATCTACACCAATCTGTTAGTATCCCAACCTAAAGCTCTGATACCAATTGTTGGTATCAAGCTTAAGAACCTACAACCAAGGCTCTGATACCAGTTGTCAGGAATCTAGAACAACAAACATGCTCTGATGCCACTAGTTGGGATCTTGCTCCTCAGAAAGAGCACAGTATGATTACCAAATATAAGCAATTGAATATGCGGAAATAACCAGAAACACAAGTAACTAGAATTCACCAATAGCACAGAATATGAGAGACAATACACTATCTTGTATTAACACTAACAGAAAAGAATACAACAAAGAGCCGCCACACTCTTTCACCTTACAGAGATTCGCCACACCTCAAGTGTTCAGTAATTCTTCTCACACACACTCTCCTACACAAAAACGGTCCCAACAACCAACTCACACACAGAATTGGTGTTCACCTCACCAACCAGTCAGTAATAACCCTGCCGGTACATCAAGCACTTTATAGCACTTCAAGCTGATCTCTCATGAACCTGCAACCTGCAATTCAAAGACCAAACTTATATGTAGATCCCCAATGAGCTTGCAACAACCTGCAACTCACAGATCTTACAACTAGAAGGAACTCTTCCTTTCTATCTCATGCCTTATACAATACATGCCAATGGGTCTATAAATAGATCCCTAACTCAAACACTAACTTAGACTCTTAATTTAGACAATTGTCCTCGCAGCCCAAGACTCTAACTGGTCTCAACATGCAAACTCTTCGTTCACTTAACTAACTGTCCATGAAACGAGCAGTTCTGGAACACACAGGCGACCGACATCGGTCCCTGCCTGTCTGGTTCTACCGACGTCGGCCGACTTCCTGCCGTCGCCGGTGGCCTTCTGCACTGGACTCTACCGACGTCAGTCTTGCTGCCGACGCCGGTTCCTGTAGAACTCAGCAACCATCTGTTCCTCAGTTTGCAAAGGTTGAAGCTTTTAGCTCCACAACCTAACATGTATTTGGTATGTTGAAGAATAGTACAAAATTGAATCAATCCAGGTTTGTTGGAGTTGATTGTTCTTGAGAGAGAGAGCTCTTGAGGAATAGAGATCTAGTGAGAGATCTATACATCTAGGAGAGGTGTGGAATAAAGAAGTTTCTTCAATTGTATTCCTTTTGTAAAGAGTTTGTTAATACAAGTTTTCAGGGTGGTTTCTTGTATCTCTTGTTCTTGTTGTTTATCATTCTAGTTACTTGTCTATCTGATTTATTTCCGCGTTTATTGCTTTCACAAGTGTAATCTATTGTTGGTTGATCCCCAACAGTTCTTACGGGGAGACAGTGGGTGTATGGAAAGCATAACCTCTCTCTTTGCAAATTGAAATTGGGGTTTGATGCTACTACTAATTTGAACAAAATGGCCCTAGTTTTTGTGAGACTCTTAGGTCTCCCCTTGTAAAATTGGGATGAGGAAGTTATCATCTAGATAGCAAATACTTTTGGTCACTTCATTACTTTGGACAATACTAAAAAGAAGAAGTCCAGGTTAGTATTTTCCCAATTTTGTGTTAGTTTAGATATTGATAAATATCTACTAAACTCCATTACTCTTGAGTTTAAATTTGGCCAATGGACTCAGCCTATTCAATATGAAAATGCCACGGTCTTTTTTTAAAAATGTAATAGAAAAGGGCACCTCATAACTCAATGTAAAGTAAAGAAAAAGAGCTCCAGTGTTTTGGAAAGCCAAACTAATGGAGTTGAGGAAGATTATCCTTTCAGGGACATCCTAAAAATCATTAGAACACCCCAAAAGGATAATAAAGAATATAAGGTCAGGGAAGAAGATAGAGGCTTATCTAGTGACATGGTAAAAGGCCTTGAGATCTCCACCTCTCAGGGGGAGGCTCTAAAGACTCCTATCATCGAGATTGGTATGAAAGAACAAATGACTAGCTAGCCTAGTGTGATGTCCCCACCCTTGAAAAGTTTGGAGGAAGGGGAGATACATTAGGAGGCTAGGGTTAATGTTGACCTATATTTAAGGAGCTCTAAGCTATATAACATGGATAATGGTAGTGAATCTATCCTTAAAAGGATTGGAAGCCTAGTCAAATGGGAAGGAACTAGTAAGACTAATAAGGATCTAGATTTCATTTCACTAGGGAATAACACACTTAATCTAACCCCTAGAATGGGAACTAGTAAGACTAATAAGGATCTAGATTTTGAGGGTTGGACCACTACTAAAAATAAAGGAAAAGTTCAAGCAAGGAAAACTGATGATGTTGGGGTGGATTCCAAAGTAGGAAGACCCACCTAAAGAGAAACCAGACATAAGGTTGTCAATAAGGACATTACTATGGGTAGACAAAGGACTCTAGAGATTGGATCCAAGAAAGTCAAAGGTAAATTAAGATCCTTTCATGGAATATTATAGGGCTTAATAGCCCTCAAAAATAGTTCCTTGTTAAGAACTGCATTTATGATAATAAAGTTGATATGCTCTTACTACAAGAAGTTAAAATGAAAGCTAAAGTATTTAAGGTTATTGTAAAATAAATATGGCCTAATGTAGAGTATTTTATAAGTGATTCCTTAGGAGCTTCAAGAGGTATCGTCACTATGTGGAATAGTAATGTGGTGAAAGGGAGTCTCATTTCTAGATGCAAGAATATTTTATGTGTTAAGATGGTTACCCATAATAAATCTTGGAATTTAGTCAATATTTATGCCCCTAATCAAAGAAATACAAGAAAGGAGTTGTGGGATCTCCTTTCCACTCTGATTGGGAGAAAAAATAAGGATTTTTGGATGCTTTTTGGTGACTTCAACTCCCCACTCTATCCTTCAAAAAATATTTGTGGTATTTTGGACTACACTAATAACATGGTTGACCTGTCTGAGTTCCTCAACAACATGGGTCTTATGGACCTAGATTTTTATGGATAGTATTTTACTTGATCTAATAGAAGGAAAGGTGAGAACTTAATATAAGTTAGACTAGATAGGGTGCTGGTCTCCTCTAATTGGGATTACACTAGTGCTTATCTTCTCGAATCCCTCCCCAAGATGACCTCTAATGACAACCCTCTCCTTTTATCTTAGAAGGACAGAGAGAAAAAGGAACCTTTTCATTTCATGTTTGACTTAATGTGGACTCAACATCTAGGCTCTAGAGATTAGTTGGATAGTTGATGGAATATCACTATCCAAGGATCCCCCATGTTCAAGTTAGCATATAAGTTAAATATTAAAAAAAACAAGGTTAAAGGTTAGAATAGGTATACCTTTATAAATATATCTGAGAAAAAAAAAGGATATCTACCAACCTTGCTAAAATTCAGATGTTAATGACCAATGGAGACATCACTGATGACATGTTGCTACAAGAGGATTCCCAGAGAAAGGAATGGAGTGAACTATTGAAAAAGGAGGAAATCTTCTTGAAGTAGAAATCCAGAGTGCAATGGCTTTGGGAGGGAAATAAAAATACTACCTTACTCCATCAATCTATCATGAGGCATAGGAAGAGAATAAACATTATTAAGTTAATGGATGAGAATGGATCTATGGTCCGATCGGATATTCAAGTGGGGTAAGTGGCTGCCACCTATTTTCATAAATTCTATGTTGTTCAAGATAGAATGGAGAAGCAAGAGCTTATTAGAATTATCCCTACACAACTTAATGTTGAAGATAATAATATCCTTCTAAAACCTATAATTGAATAGTAAGTACATGCTTGCCTCTCTTTGATGGGTGCTTTCAAGGCCTTAGGCCTAGATGGTTTTCCTTTGGCCTTTTTCCAAAAGTTTTGGGAGATAGTGGGGTAGGATGTTACTGAGGCAACTTCAAACTTATTTAGGATTGGAAAACTTTTGAAATAGATTAATCACACCTTTGTATCACTTATTCCAAAGAAACCAAATCCCATTTGTATGGGGGACTTCAAGCCCATTAGCCTTTGTAATATTGTCTACAAGATATTCTCTAAGATCCTGGTTTATAGATTATAGCCAATCTTGGATTATCTGATTAATAATAGTTAGAAGGCATTTATCCCTGACAGATAAATTTTGGATCCTACCATAGTCACTCATGAATTTATTCATTCCATGGAGAGAATTAATTTTCCTAGGATGGTCTTAAAATTGGACATTTTTAAGGCTTACGATAGAGTGGCTTGGGAATTTCTATTCAAAGTCTTTGATGAAATGGGGTTCCAAAATAGAATAATACAACTCATCAAAACCTGTGTCACCACTATTAAATACTTTGTCCTAATCAATGGGGTATCTAGGGGTTTTTTCAATGTTGGTAGGGGTCTTAGGTAAGGTGACCCTTTGTCCCCTTACCTCTTGACTCTTATGGATGAGATTCTAAGTAAGATTTTTATGAAGCTACTATTATCGCAAGAGATTAAAGGTATTAAACCTACTTTAATAGTTGATCTTGCTATCATTGAGTACTTTGTTGATGACACTATCCTCTTTGGAGCTACCTCAGTGGTGAAAGCTAGGGAATGGAAGAAGGTGCTCAATGAATACATGGATGCATTCAAACAATGTATCAACTATGACAAGAGCTTGGTCTACTTTTTTAACACTCCTATGGACCTTCAAAAAAAATCATGGGAATTCTTGGCTATTCAAGTGATGAGATTTTAGGTACTTACCTTGGCCTTCCCTTAGTTGTTAAAGATGTTCCTCCCATACATTGGAATTCAATTCTTGAAAGAATTCAGAAGAATCTAGCTAGGTGGAAAGGTAAGTTGTTGAGTCAAGATGGAAAATACCAACTCTTGAAGGCATCCCTTCAAGGAATTCCCTTTTATTTCCTTTCCCTCTTCAAAATCCCCAAATATATTGTAGAGAAGTTTGAGAGAATTTTAAAGAATTTCCTTTAGATATGGGTGGAAGAGAAAAAGAGGATTGCCCTAGTCAGTTGGGAAAAAGTCTATAGACCTAAACTGCAAGGAAGTTTTGGGATCATAAAAATTCACCTAATCAACAAATCCCTCCTGGCTAAGATTGGGTGGAATTTCTTGAGTATTAGGATGGGCTGACATATCATTATGAGATAAAATTACCTCTGTAACTATAACCCCAATGACTTCCTTCACACCATTATCCCTATAGGTTTGATGATTTGGAATAATGTGTTGAAAAGCATAACCTTACTGCTTTAGGGTATTAAGTGGAAGCTGGGGGATGGTAGATCCATTAAATTTTGGGAAGATAGTTGGTTAAAGGGCACCCCTCTATAAGATCCAAAACCTCCAAAGACTTTCTAAAAGGGCCATTTCTTACTTTGGGAGGTTGGTTGTTGATTATCTTCTTTCTATAAATAGTGGCTAGAAATAGCTATCAGAATATTATCAAGACCAAAATGACCTTCTCTCAGTTGTTGAGGAGTTGTAATTTTCTCTTTAAGGATGCAGGGTTCCTATATTCCCCTCAAAAGATAAATTTCTATGGGAAAAAGACAAAATGGGATTTTTTACAATCAGATCTACTTACAATCTCCTTCTTGAGTCTAATAAGTACTCTAACTTTTGGAGAAAGGTTTGGAATCACAACCTTATTCCCAAGATCAATAATTTTAGATGGCTTGACACACATAACAAGATCCTTCCTATGGATAATCTCTACATTAGAGGCTTCCAAATCCCTAACCTTTATGCACTCTACATGAAGGAGGAAAAATTATTTTCCCACCTTTTTTTGTATTGTGAGTTCTCATGGGAGGTTTGGAGCATTGCTATGCAAAATCTTGGAGTCTCCTAGAGCATGAATCATGATCTCTTAGCTATCATAATGTGTTAGTTTCCCCACTTTTTTCATCCTATATACAAATATATATAAGCTTAGATCCCCCTATCTTAACCTGGGGACTCTAGAAGGAATGAAATAATAGGTTATTTAGAGATAAATCAAAATCTCCTAAGGAGGTCTTCTATATGTTTTTTAAACTATTGCAATAAAATATCTCTAAAAACACTTTGAAAGTTGCTAAATTTCCTACCAATAAGCTTGAATCAAGTATTGTCAATCAATGGAGTGTCCTAGCTTACATCTATAAAACTGATAACTCTAAGAAGATTGCTCATGCTACTACCAAGTGGGCTCCCCCTACTGATGGTTAGATAAAGCTAAATTTTAATGGATCTACCAAAGGTAACCCAGGTCAGGCAAGTGGGGATGAAGTCTTGAGATCTGATAAAGGGGAGCTTGTAATTGCCTATACTAGAGGGCTAGGGGAAAATTCTAATAACATTTTTGATGTTATGGCCCTCCTCTAGGGTCTTAAGGTGTCTCTTGATATTGGCATTAAAACCTCATAATTAAAGGTAATTTCAATCTTATCATTGATGTTATTAAGGAAAAAGCCAGGGTGGGCTAGTATATTGTTGCTATCATTTAGTATATAAAGAAACTCCTTTTTGGCTTTGAGGGGTTTAAGGTTAAGCATATCTACAAGGAGGGTAACCAAGTGGTGGATGTCATGGCCAATTTGGGTTTCAACCTCTTCCCTATAAGGTGTTGGAGTAATTTTAACAATTTACCTATAAATGTTAAAGATCGCCTTCAAATAGAGGCCCAACCTTATTTGGCCCAATGACCTTCTTAAATCAATATTATTTAGAATATATGTGCATATATATTCTAATAGGTGGATCCTTGATAGACATTTGCCATCAGAAGGGGTGAAAAGAGGTTGTCATTAGTATGACTAAGATGACATATGAGTACACTTTAGGTGATGAGAACTACCACATCAGTTTAATTCAAATCAACAAAAGTTTGAGGTAAGTGCTTAGTTATCCTACAAGGCTATATCAAATCTTGATGGTGTATTTTCCAAATTTTAGCTTGCAGAATCTTCATTACTCTTGTAATTATTACTTGATTAGTGTGAATGATTTTAAGTATGATCCTAGGTGTTCGAGAGGCATCAAGAGTTAGTTTAATGATGATATCCATGTCATTATTTCTAGACATTTCTATATCAAATTGCCTTATCCCTAGGTGTTAGGGTTTGCTTTGTGTGATATTATCCTCAAAATTGTGAATAATTTAACTATGAGTGGTGACAAAGTCTAAAATTAACCCTTATCTTATGCTAAATCTAAGGTTGACATCATGTTGTGGAGTATTTTTTATGAGGGAGGTATCACTATGCTTTTAGAATGCCACAATGGCTTCAATGAAAATCTATCTATTCAGTTTGATACGTCTTGGGATGAGGATCATAAAGTTTGGGTTGGTAGAATTTAGTTTGAAGTGAGAAAAGATACTATAGGTAAGGCTACGAGTCTGAGATGTGAAGGGAAAAGGTTGAATAAATAAACTAAAGTCTAGGACCCTGAAGGCATGAAGAGATTTTTTAGAGAGAGTGAGTTGCTAGTTTGACTACAAGGTGGCTTTTATAGGGAGAGCCTCATCAACCCCTAGGACAAGGTCTACTATGCTATAATGAAATGCATTACCTTGGATGGTAGGTTCAAGTGTTTCTATTACTATCATTTTTCTTTATTGAACCATTTTTGTCATAAAGTGCTTGTTAATTTTGCATTTTATATCTTGTCATCTCTGGAGTCTTCTATGGAGATTTCTAAGAATGTGTTTGAAAGTAACCCTATTGTTATAGCTATCCCACTTCACCAAGGCCTTATTTTCCATCTTTACCATTTCAACCTGGCTCTTTATCCACCTAAGCCCATTAAAGCCTTTCTATTGGATGAGGTTAATGATAATGAGTCAAATGATAACATCCCCTTGAGTGTTAAGTATGGTAGCCTTGGTAGTAGCAAGACCACTAGCCCTGTTATGAAATATTCCCTGGGCCCTATCGGTACTTCCCACAACCCTAAGGATTTGTTCATTAATATTCATGTATCTTGACCCCATAAGAAGAAAGGCTCTATGTCCCCACCTGATTCCTTAAACAATAACCCTTTTCTATAGTGCCCCTTTCTTTTGACCCCCATAAGAGGTGAGACTGGGTCCCCCAGATAATCACAAAAAGTGGTGGTTGAGGGTTTGTGTGAATTAAAAAATATCCCTTCCCACTTGGGTGATAAAAAGAGGAATGGGATACTGGTGTACACTCTATGCCTAGGAAGTCAGGCAAGAAAAAGTTAAAAAGTCTTCTAGTGTTGAGAAGTAGGCAAAGCTAGTTATGGACAAGGGGCACTCCAAGATTCGGAAGCAAGGGGTTGATGTTGTTGAGAAGTATAAGGATAAATAAGTTCACAAGAGTACTATGAGGAAGCTAAACATTTAGAGGTCAAACATATTGGCTAATGGGAAAAACCTAGTGTTGAAGATTGTAGACTATTCTTCGGCCTCAGATCTAGAGAATGAGGTGGAGATCATGGAGGTTAAATTGACTCTTAATAAACTAAGGGAATAAGAGGGCACTAGTTATTTTTGGAGGACACTGAGTCCTTGGAAATCCCTGGGAAAGAAGATGCCCGTGAAAAAAATTATGATAATTGTATTCAGCTCAAGAAGGACTTGGAGGATGTAAAGAGTGGGTTGTTCTCTCTGGAGAACAAAATGAAGGTAATTACTACCATGTGCTCTAAAGTGATTCACTAGGATGATACTTTATTGGTTGTCCTACAAGATGCTCAGGATGAGAAGGTGGACAAGGATGGAAAGGCCACTAGTAAGGAAGAACTCCTAGGTTTCCTCAAGGATGATTAAATTGCTCTACTTAATTAGTTTTGAGTTCTTCTGTTATTTTTGGTTTCAAGTCTTTTAATGTTTTTGTGTTATTTTCATGGTTGTTTGTTGTTGCTTTATTGTTCATGGATTCTAGCCTATTTTTTTACCCTTGGGGCATTTTTTAATAGGGATCTGCACCCTTGTTTGCAACTTATCAATATCAAAAACATTTGAATTGATGGTAGGAAACATAATAATATTTACATTTAAAAATATATAAAGCTCAGACCTTTAAAAATTTGTATCTAAGGGCATGACTAATTACATTTGGCATTACATTAGGTATTACAATAATAATTATAATGGAATGTCTCTACATTAAATTTTTGGTGACTACAAGAGATTATTACTTAGAAAATTAAAATCCAATATCATTTATCCAATGGGAATGTGGTAAAAATAAAAACATGGCCACTTAATATAAACTAAGAATTAATTAAATACATAGAAAATGAAGATTAAAAGATCACATTGTGATGCTTTGATCAATTAGTATTATTGCCTCTAGTTTCTTGATGTTCTTGTTTAGGTCCTCCACAAGCTTAGGATTTTTTTCCTATGTGTGCCTATTATTCTTGATGGATGTTTGTAATCATAGTAATCCTCATTCGATTAGTCCACATGGAAAAAATAAGACACTTGAATCTACATTCCCAACTAGGTAAGGAGGGAACATTCCTCAATGTGCTTTCTCTTGTGTAAGGTAAGTGAAAGAGCCATCTAAAGGATTATCTCACTAAAAAAATTTAACCTTAAAGTAAAATAAAACGATAAACATTTCCTAATTACACAATTGAAGAATGAAATGGGTATGAAAAGATCCAATTGACTAAGAACCCTCTTAATCAATGCTCAACATAGTGAAGTCCATTAAATAATTTGCATCATTTTACTAGAACCCTTCATTCATTTTATCATATAATAAGGAATGGGGTCCTATTGCCTATCTACAAATAATGTGATGGATACTAGTTATTTTTAAATTCTCTCTTTTTTTTCTATTTTGTGAGTCTTTTGGGAATAAAATGGCTCAACAAAGTTTCCTTTAAATATGAATTTGAGATTTGCCTTTTCTCTTTTGAAAATTACCAAAAAATTTAATAATGTCAGTTTTTAAAAAGTGAAATGTCTCTTATATTTTTTTTAGATAATTTTTTAATAATGTCAATTTTTAAAAGGTGAAATGTTCCTTATATTTTTTTAATATTTGGGCATAGTTTATAGCCATAATATTGTTAATATGATTCATTAATCCTAATAATATTAATTATTATAAAAAAAAATTGGAAAAGGGATATTGCCTATCTATAAATAATGTGATGGATACTAGTTCTTCTTAAATTCTCACTCTTCTTTTTCCATTTTAATAGTATGTTGGGAATAAAATGGGTCAACAAAGTTTCCTTTAAATATGAATTTGAGATTTACCTTTTTTATTTTGAAAATTACCCAAAAATTTTAATAATGTCAGTTTCTAAAATGTGAAATGTCCCTTATATTTTTTTGAGATTTGGACATAATTCCTAGACATAAGATTTTTAAGATGACTCACTAATCCTAATTATTATAAAAATAAGGTCTAGAAAAAGATATTTCTTATTATAAAATTAGGATAGGTGAGTTGTTTCATAGTTTCATGCTATAAATAGATTTTGGCATATGAAATTTGTAATTAAAATTATAAATATTGTCCCTTAGATATATTGTACCTTTCATTTGATAGTTACTTGAAAATACAATCATCATTTACCCTTACCAATTATTTTACAAGTTTTTGAATTGAAATATTTTCAATTTTGAAAAACTTTATTCTTGTTAATCCTTTTAATTTAATTTCCTCTAAAATGGAAGTGTGACCTTTAGTAACTTTTGGAATGAATCCATTCACTTACATGAGAAATAACTACCATTTATGAATAGTAGGGTCCAAAGTTCTAATGTTCCTACTTGGACTACTAACAACTCATAATGAAATAAAAAGAGAGAAGAGTAATGTACACCATTTTATCCCTTGGAATTAAATTTTATTATATTTTCATCTACTATGTTTACTCCTTTGTCCATTTGATGGCTGTAAATAGCCTCCAGGTGAGCTATTCTTATGAATTCTAGATGATAATTTATGGGCATGCTTATTTTTTGAAGGAATAACTAGGTGGTCTTTTTCTCAATACATTTGGATCCTTGAGGCAATTGAAAATACCTTATAGGTTTTTCTTCTTTAACCGATATTTTATTGATCAAGAAAGAATCATTTCAAATAATTAACTTTCTTTGACTATGTAGTATCCTTGTGAGTATTTTTACAAACCTCCCCTCTTCCTTACACTTACTTCAAAACATGCTTAAACATTTTTTATATTATTATAAAATGTGTACTAAATCCTATTTTCATGGGTTTCTCCTTGTTAAGTTCATTTTTTTTAAACTGGGAGCCTTTCTTTGTAGGCCAGGCTAATGGGTGGTTTTTAGAGTGTTATGGTTTCTAAGGATGTGAACAACTTTAAATTTTATGAAATCCTTTATTTTGAACATAATATTTCATTTGTGTTAAAGATCACCCACAATATTATTCTTTTCACACTTTCTCCTGGTGAAGCCCTTTGAAATATGCTTGAAAATGGTTTACAATTATAGTTTTTATGACTTAGGAATAAAAAAATTGTCTCATAAATAGGATTTTTCATCTCCTCCAAGAGACCAAAACTATGACAATACCAAATTTGGAGTATGGATATTCACAATATTATTTAAAAATAATCTTCCTTTTAGGTTCAAATTATGTGTACACACTCTAATTTGGTCAAAGAAAACACAAGTATTGTGTCTTTTGTTGCTCTTTCACAGCAAGGTCTTAATGATGAATGTGAGTCTTGTTCATGATCATTTTGGTCTTTTGATCTTTCTTATGACTTAGTTTTCCAAATTTTTGCACCTCTAATGGTCCTATGTCATGTTATCCTAATCATAGGGGTCCCCTAGGTTGTTTTCCATAGTCAGTGCTCAGTTTTTTGGTCTCGAAACACTAGTGCAGTCTTCAACACTAGCACAGTGTGCTAGTGTCCACCTCAACACTAATGTCCAATGATCACATTTTCAACTTGTTATGGGTCCTTACTCTTATTTGAGTCTCTTCTTATGATTTGATCTTTATTTTTCACCTTATCATCCAATGAACAAGTGTTTCATAGTAAAATTAAAGTTCCTTCTATATAAATATCCTCATAATGCATTTTACATCTAGCACTTACTACTTTGTCACATAATTACTTAAAAATTAGTCAATATTATAGCTCAACAATTTTCATATTACTCAGTAGCACACATATACATGCATTTTTTATCAAATAAGGGCCTAAATAAAATCCATACTATCATTCCATATGTGTTGATTATTTGCATTCCCTAAGGGATAACTACATACAATCTTACACCCTTATCATTGGGATTAATGCAGGCATTAACTAGGACAACATGGATTTTTTCTTGTGCAATCATAACATCCTAAAGCCCATATTTTCCCTTCCTTTTGCATTTGATTTTATTGTTGTTTCATGTGTATAGGTGTTTCATTAGGGTTTTGGAGAAAATATAGCCAAATAGTGACATATAAAGATGATCAAAGACTCATAATCACACCTACAAAACCCTGAAGCCTCCTCACAACATCCTTAGAAGTCTCGAGACCCATATCCCTAAAAGGACACTAACACAGTGCCTTCCCTCTAACTATGCTACTATCTGAAAGTAATTTTAGCTCCATTTCTAGAACTAAAGGACTTCATCCTAATTTCCAAACTTGTTTCAACCTTCCCATCATCTGGTGATGCTTGTTTCTCTCCAGATAAGTAGATTCTCCCATCACACTTACTATTTTAGGTAAATCAATTATATATATATTTGAAATATTTATCTACATTTACCCTATGTAACCAACCCCTTAACAACCTAATATTTACATCTACTAAGTCCTAAATAGTTAGAGCATTTGATGAACCTGACTTACTGTTAGGGTGTGGAGCTAAAAGCTTCACCAAGGAGCATTCATTAGCAGTTTTGAGTCTACACAGACACCGGCGTCAGTCAGGAGAGACCGATGTCGGTCAAGAGTAGTTCCAAAGATGCCGACGTCGGCAGAGGGTCGGCCGACGGCGGTCACAGACAAGCAGCAGGAACTGACGTCGATTACCTGCGTGTCCAGAGAGCTATTTTCATGGACAGAAGCGAGTGTTTGCATGATGAGTTTGAGTTGTAGTCTCAAGCTCGCGTCTCTATTATTGGCAATACTATTTTTAGAGCCCTTGTTCAAGTGGCTTAACTACTTGTTGGAAGTGCATGCTCAAGTCTCCTAATTCTATATGTAGAATTAGATCTTCCTAGCTTATTAGTTGTAGTTTTTGGATAGTTGGGTGAATTATTGTAGTAATTCATTGGTATGTGAAGAACAATATAGAATTGAATCAATTCAGGCTTGTTGGAGTTGATTGTTCTTGAGAGAGAGAGCTCTTGAGGAATAGAGATCTATTGAGAGATCTATACATCTAGGAGAGGTGTGGAAGAAAGAAGTTTCTTCATTTGTATTCCTTTTGTAAAGAGTTTGTTAATACAAGTTTTCAGGGTGGTTTCTTGTATCTCTTATTCTTGCTATTATCTCATTTTAATTACTTGTCAATCTAATTTATTTCCGCATTTATTGCTTTCACAATTGTAATCTATTGTTGGTTGATCCCCAACAAGTGGTATCAAAGCCTTGGTTGCAGGTTCAGAGCTTGATATCCAACAATTGGTATCAAAGCTCAGGTTCACTAACAGGTGGTTCAGATCTATGTAGTGTGTATTAATTATAGGTTCTCACAGGGGTTTTTACAGGGATTTCTATTTGAGTGGGAGAAGCAATGGCCGATGAAAGTAAATTGAGAATGGAAAATTTTAATGGCAAAAATTACCAACATTGGAGAATGCAGATAGAGGATTATCTGTATCAAAAAGATCTCTACTTACCGTTAGGTGGCGTTACAAAGAAGCCCAAAGACATGGAGGATGAAGAATGGGAAGTTCTTGACAGAAAGGCTCTGGGGTCTATAAGATTGAGTCTAGCATCCACTGTGATATCCAATTTATCACAGGCAAAGTCTACGGTAGAGTTGATGACTACGTTAGCAAATTTGTATGAAAAACCCTCAGCTTCTAATAAGGTATATCTTATGAAGCAGTTATTTAATTTGCATATGAATGAAGGTGGATCTGTTTCTACTCATCTAAATGATTTCAATGGAATTATGAATCAGTTAAGTTCAGTGAATATAGTGTTTGATGATGAAATAAAAGCTCTTTTAATATTATGTTCTTTGCCTGAAAGCTGGCATGGCTTAGTAATGGCAGTAAGTAATACTGCATCTGCATCAAATATTTTGAAAGTAGAGGATGTTGTCAGTGTTATCTTGAATGAGGAAATACGTAAGAAAAACACAGAAGAGACATCTAGGAATGCTTTAAGTTTTGAGAGCAGGGGAAGGCAGAAAGAGAAGAGCAAGAAAGGCAGATCAAGATCCAAATCTAAGGGGAAAGGCAGATCTAAATCTAGAAATGGCAGAAGGCCACAATGCTGGACTTGTGGAAAGATGGGGCACATAAGCAGAGATTGTTGGTCAAAGCCTAAGGAGGACAATCAGCATGAAGGAAAGGAAGAAGCCAAGATTGCAGGTATTACACAAGATGCTTTAATTTTCTCTCTGCATAATAATATAGAATCTTGGGTATTAGATTCTGGTGCATCTTTTCATGCTACCCCTAACAGGGAATATTTTAGTGACTATATCCATGGAGATTTTGGAATAGTGTATCTAGGGGATGATGAGCCCTGTAAAATAATTGGCAAAGGTAAAGTGCAGCTGAAGATGCAGAATAGCAACACATGGGTGTTGAGAGATGTGATGCATGTTCCTAGCTTGAAGAGAAATTTGATTTCTACAGGAAAGTTAGGGAATGAGGGTTGTACAGTAACTCTCACAACAGAATCTTGGAAGGTGACCAAGGGTGCACTTGTTATGGCTAGAGGTAAGAGAGAAGGTACTCTCTATTTGTGTAATTGTGTTACTAAAAAATCTCCTTCTGTATTATCTACTTCAGATGTGGATGCTAAATTGTGGCACTCAAGGCTTGGCCACATGAGTGAGAAGGGGATGTCAATTCTTAAGTCCAAAGGTATGCTTTTAGATTTAAAAGGCATAGATCTAGAGTTTTGTGAGCACTGTGTATTTGGAAAACAAAAAAGGATTAGTTTTCTCAAGACTGGGTCTACTAAGAAGAGGCACAAGTTGGAGCTTGTTCACACAGACGTGTGGGGACTGGCTCAGGTTGCTTCCATTGGAGGATCACAGTACTATGTATCTTTCATAGATGATGCTACAAGGAAGGTATGGATCTATTGTATTAGAAGAAAATTTGATGTATTTGAGACTTTTAAAGTTTGAAAAGCTATGGTTGAGAATGAAATAGGTAAAACAATAAAGTGCCTGAGATCAGACAATGGCAGTGAGTTCTGCAGTCATAAGTTTAGAGATTATTGTTACATGCATGGAATCTGCAAGCAAAGGATGGTTCCAAGGACACCTCAGCAGAATGGAATTGCTGAAAGGATGAATAGGACAATAATGGAGCATGCAAGATGTATGAGATTGCATGCCAGTTTGCCCTTACAGTTTTGGGCACAAGCTATTGACACTGCAGTATACCTGATTAATAGAGGACCCTCTATAGCTCTGGATGGTGGTATTCCAGAAGAGGCATGGACAGGTAATAAGGTTGATCTCTCATATCTCAAAGTTTTTGGTTGTGAAGCCTTTGTGCACATAGATAAGGAAAATAGAAAGAAGCTTGATGCTAAGTCTATGAGGTGCACATTTATTGGCTATGGCTCAGATGATTTTGGTTACAGATTGTGGAATCTAGAAACTAACAAGGTAATCAGGAGCCGTGATGTTGTTTTCAATGAAAGAGTGATGTATTGTGATCAGCTAAGGAAGCTGAATCAATCTGAGTAGAGCAATGGTGAATTGGATGAGGTGAAAGTCCAAGATGAGCTCACAGGAAAAAAAATAATCACTTGCAGGAAAACATAGAGACCAACGTCAACAGAGTAGGAACCGGCGTCGGTAGTACAGAAACTGGCATCGGCCATACAGAGACCAACGTTGGCAAAATAGGCACTGAGGTTAGTCAAGCAGAATCGATGTCAGCCAGTAACAGGTCTGGAAGTGATCGAGGTCGGTCACTGTCAGAGAATTTGGGTGGACAGCGTGTTGTGAACGAGTCTCAGACACCCATCAGGAGGTCAGATAGGGTGAGTAAGCCTCCAATTAGATATTCTCCTTTATTTTATTTATTACTAACTGATGGTGGAGAACCAGAGAGTTTTGAAGAAGCAATACAGGTGGAGTCCAAGAGTCAATGGGAGCGTGGCATGGTTGAGGAGTTGGAGTCCTTAAGAGAGAACCAAACATGGGATTTGGTTGAATTGTCAGCAAGTAAGAGATCACTCAAGAACAGATGGACCTACAGGTTGAAAGAAGGTGAGAATGGATAGATGAGATATAAGGCCAGATTAGTAGTGAAAGGATTTTCACAAAAGCCAAGTATTGATTTTGGTGAGATTTTTTCTCCTGTTGTTAAAATGACTTCTATAAGGGTTGTATTGTCTTTGGTTGCTTTTGAGGACTTGCATCTTGAGCAACTAGATGTTAAGACAGCATTTCTTCATGGAGATTTGGATGAGGAAATTTATATGGAACAACTAGAAGGATTTGAGGTCAAGGGTAAGGAGAAGTTTATGTGCAGATTGAAGAAAAGCTTGTATGGCCTCAAGCAAGCTCCTAGGCAATGGTATTTAAAATTTGACAAGTTTATGACTGAGCATGGCTATAGTAGGTGTCAATCAGACCATTGTGTGTATTTCAAGAGATTTGATAATGGTAGATATATTATTCTATTGTTGTATGTAGATGATATGCTGGTTGCAGAATCTCACATGCAGGATATCTCTGAGCTTAAGGTGAAATTAGCTCAAACGTTTGCTATGAAGGATTTGGGAGCAGCTAAGAAAATCCTTGGCATGAACATTAAGAGAGACAGTAAAAATCACAGGTTGATATTGTCTCAAGAAGATTATGTGGACAAGGTGTTGAAACCGTTCAATATGCAGGATGCTAAACCGGTAAGCACACCTTTAGCTAGACATTTTAAGTTGAGTAAAGAACAATGTCCTAATTCATATGATGAGGTAGAGTACATGAGTAAGGTTTCATATTCTTCCGTAGTAGGGAGTTTGATGTATGCAATGGTGTGTACTAGACCGAATATTGCCCAAGCAGTGGGAATGGTAAGTAAGTATATGGCCAATCCAGGTAAGGAACATTGGAAAGCAGTTCAGTGGATCCTTAGATATCTGAGAGGAACCAGTAGTAAGCACTTGTGTTATGGAGGTTCAGATACTTCTCTACATGGTTATGTAGATTCAGATATGGCAAGTGATTTGGATGGCAGGAGGAGCACTACAGGTTATGTTTTCACTATAGGTGAAACGGCAGTTAGCTGGGTATCTAAGTTGCAGAAGGTTGTTGCCTTGTCAACTACAGAAGCAGAGTATATTGGAGCCACAGAAGCTAGCAAAGAGATGATTTGGATGACACAGTTCATGGATGAGCTTGGTAGGGAGCATGAGAGTTACAAATTGTATAGTGACAGTCAGAGTGCAATCCATTTGGCTAAAAATTCAGCCTTTCATTCAAGAATAAAGCACATACAGCTAAGGTACCTTTCATACGACAAGTATTGGAAGATGGTGAGTTGAAGCTGGAGAAGATCTATACAGATAGGAATCCTACTGATATGTTAACCAAGCCGGTTACAAAGGAGAAGTTGAATCTTCATTCAACTTCTGTTGGTCTTCATGAATGAGTTGAAGATGGAGGAGCTAGAAGATGTTATTGTACAGGTACTGGTGCAGCTGTTTATCTCCAAGTGGGAGATTGTTAGGGTGTGGAGCTAAAAGCTTCACCAAGGAGCATTCATTAGTAGTTTTGGGTCTACACAGACACCAGCATCGGTCAGGAGAGACTGACGTCAGTCAGGAGCATTTGTAGAGACGCTGACGTTGGGAGAGGGTCGGTCGACGACGGTCACAGACAAGCAGCAGGAACTGACGTCGGTTACCTGCGTGTCCAGAGAGCTATTTCCATGGACAGAAGCGAGTGTTTGCATGATGAGTTTGAGTTGTAGTCTCAAGCTCGCGTCTCTATTATTGGCAATACTATTTTTAGAGCCCTTGTTCAAGTGGCTTAACTGCTTGTTGGAAGTGCATGCTCAAATCTCCTAATTCTATATGTAGAATTAGATCTTCCTAGCTTATTAGTTGTAGTTTTTGGATAGTTGGGTGAATTATTGTAGTAATTCATTGGTATGTGAAGAACAGTACAGAATTGAATCAATTCAAGCTTGTTGGAGTTGATTGTTCTTGAGAGAGAGAGATCTTGAGGAATAGAGATCTATTGAGAGATCTATACATCTAGGAGAGGTGTGGAAGAAAGAAGTTTCTTCATTTGTATTCCTTTTGTAAAGAGTTTGTTAATACAAGTTTTCAGGGTGGTTTCTTGTATCTCTTGTTCTTGATATTATCTCATTCTAATTACTTGTTAATCTGATTTATTTCTGCATTTATTGCTTTCACAATTGTAATCTATTGTTGGTTGATCCCCAACACTTTGAATATTTCTTAACAACCCTAGTTCTACCCTAGGGTTTGCCTTCTACATTTTGGTGTACTAAATTTGGGTTTAATAAATTCTAATTTTTCTTAATTTTTGCATATCCTAACTAATCAATATCAAATCCTCTATCAGGGTTTCATTAATTTAGCATGTCTTAAATTTTGTTTATAAAACCTCTGAATCCTAGATACACATACTACATCTTCACACACTCAAAAATTAGCCCTTAGGGTTTCAAGTAAATTTCTGATTTTTTCCTATACATTGGGCTGAATATTTCACATATTTTCAAATATATGTATGTTGTATCACCTTCTCCATATTATTCACTTATTTTTCATTTTTTACTTTCTCTTTTTTGGTAAGTTTAAAATGACTTCCAAGAAACCTATTTCCCCTCACCTGGTTGATCAATTTCTAAACTTTCCACATAATTATACAAATAAATAGACTAGTTTTCAAGATTGCACACTAAAAAATTATAATGAGCATGATTTCATTTATTATGATGATGATGATGATGATGATGATTATTATTATTGAAATGATGGATATGATGATCAATATGAGAATAACAATGAAAGTGTTGATGAGGATAGATTAGCTGCATCTTCTTCTCTTTCTCCTTTCTCTTTTCCTACTTCTCAAAATCAATTAACAACATAATTCCAAAATATTCCCTTATAGGTAGTGCTTTGTTTAAATACGATCTTATTTTTCAACCACTTTTGTTATATCCTTATTCAAATTAAATCAATACAAGAACAATAAAATCAATTTACCTTTGCATGGTTAAAGTAACATTACACATGATGTTTCTAGCATATAAAATCAAATTGCATATTCTTTACCTTTCTCAACTCAATTCAAAAAAGTATGTACACATGATATTACATCTTTTACAGATTCACAAACTAAAGTAGATGATATTATGTTTTCATCTTCTTTTATTTTTCAAGCTAAACATAGTGAGTCCATGTAAAATTTAGATAATTCAAATATATTTAACCCTCCTCCTACATGTCATAATGTGACAAATTAAAATATTATTGATACTTCTTCTCCCCTTGACTCCAATATTGAAAATAATTATCATACATGCATTCCCTTCATAGCTAGTGAAGATACACATTGCATTTCACCTACACATGATGATATGTTGCATAATGGTAAAAATCTAAAATCTTCTAATACTCCCCCTATTTATAAGCATGAAAATGATAGTTCTTCTACTCTTACCTCTACAAGCAAATTAAATTATGATTTTGATGAAACTTAGAATAACAATGATTACTATGAATTTAGTGAAGAAACTTATCCCTACCTCACCCCTCTCTCATGCTAAAATTTATTTATTATCAAATGTTCATTCAAATAATAATGTTTCTTTAGATAACAATGTACAAACTTACATACATGTTGCCAATTTACATTCTTTACATTTGCATGATAATGAGATGTCTTATATTCCATTAGCATGTGACACTTCTTTACCAATTAAAAATATAAGATATAGTAATGAATATCCCTCACCCTCCTTACTACAATAGAACCTATTTTTCATCCTAACCTCCATAAGAGTGATATCTAACTTCCCTCTCACCAGGTCCAAGATATCATCCCTCCAATGGTTATGGTGAGCAAACCAACTCTCTCTAAAAATGTTCCCTAATGTAGTGTACCAATGGCTAAAATTAATAATAATATTCAAGAGTTAAATGACCACTTGATTATGTCAATTTACCTTAAAAATAGGTAATCTCCATGATGCATACCATGGGTGCTTTACAATCATAAGTACACCAAATCACTTTGTAAAGTAAAACATACTACTCTTGGGTTGATTCCAATGCCATCCATGGCAAGCCTATCCAACACAAAATATTTGATACAAAATTACCACCAAAATTTTAGATACCAACATTATCAAATTTCAATGGACATGGAGATCCATACTTTCACCCTCAATCCTACATAAAGGATATATCATATGTCACTCATATTTTGATTCTCTTATAGTTATTTCCACAAACTATAGAGGGTGAGGCATTAAATTGGTTTCATCATTCACTCCCTAGTGGTTCACTACATACATATAATGAGTTAGAATAAGTATTTCTAATGCATCATATTCATAATAAGGGACCTCAAGTTACATATGAGAGGTTGTCTTCTTAGAAATAGTGAGTGATTACATCTTACACTTCAAATCATGTATCCAACAATTGATCTATTAGTTGATAAATGTAAAGGTACAATACATTTTTCCTAGAGGTCTCATCTTCCCTCTTAAGGATAAATTACCATATGAGACATCCAAATCATTTCAGCATCTATGTTAGATAACTATTGCATTAGAGAAGAAGTTGGGAGTAGTTGAGATAGATTTAAAGGCATATTTAGATTTAGATCTCCCACATCCATAATCATCCAATATGGTACAATCACCTAATCCACCTATGAGTAAGGAAAACATGAAATAGAAACAACCAATAAAGATACTCAACAAAGGTAAAGATCCACTTCATAGAGCATCTCCTATAATGAGTAGAGCATCAAACACTAGTAGAGGGGCTATACAGTTTTTAAACAGAGATAGGCCTTATGATATTTTATTTACATTATTATATAGGGAGATGATCACACTTCCTCATATTATTCACCATCTAGCACAACATTTAGATAGAATAAGGAATAAACCATATTGTAACTACCATGAGAATAATGGACATTAGGATAAAAATTATTTTACAGTTAGAGTTCGTATTGACCAATATGTTGATAGAGGAATTATAGCATTTGTTGATATTTTTTGTCCCAAAAATATCATTACATATAGAACCCTAATGGAGACCCCCTTTATTTTTTATGAAAAACCTTTAATTCTCCAAAAAATCATTTTTTCTTTCTTACATTTGGCAGAATTTGGGACTCTAGATGCAATTTGCACTAGTGTAAATTGCTTAACAATTTTTGGGTCCTGTGAGGCACCAAACCCCAAAATCTATGGAATCCAGAACTCACCATGCACTTTGCACATTATTAAACATGAAAAATGTGTGGTAGGATCTATATCCTACCATGCACCCATCTGATGGAATTTGGAACTTGATACACACATTGCAAATTTTTGCAACATGCAAAGTGCATGATAGGCTTTGGATCCCATTGACCAAGAAGTCTACTTATGAAGGGTGGACCTGATTCAAGTAGGTCCAACTTATGCCAGTTCACCTAAGCCCTTTAACATTAGAATTAGATCTTTAAGTATAAATTGCACATTTTTTTCAAATGTGCAAAGTGTATGCTAAGCTCTGCTCCCTACTAAACCATTAACCTATCTATGGAGAATAGACCTGCTCCAAGTAGGCCCAACCTCCACTAATCCTATCGACACCTTTCTTTAGGAAGTAGAGATTTAAGTTCACATTGCACATTTTCACAATGTGTAAAGTACACAACGATCCCTAACTCTCACCAAGCCATTTCCATCCACAAAGAATGGAATTGCTTCAAGTAGGTCCAAACTCTACCACCAACCACCATTTGTCACATTTAATGCAAGTTTTTTTATATAAAGTTAGGTTGGTTTACTAAATATTATCCTTTGATTATCTTGTTCAAATAATGTTTTAGATCTCCAATCTACCATCCTTTCCATTTTCAAAACCACTATCAAACATACGCCCAGCCATGTTAGCTATGCCCATCAAATGGTACTCCTCTTATGTTTTATCCCTTTTGTCTCCATCTTTGAAGGATTTTTCCATT
This sequence comes from Torreya grandis, assembly GCA_037957365.1. Taxonomy (NCBI): domain Eukaryota; kingdom Viridiplantae; phylum Streptophyta; class Pinopsida; order Cupressales; family Taxaceae; genus Torreya; species Torreya grandis. Next base: position 1,720,406 of record JARHVA010000099.1, on the reverse strand, counting down.
AATTACATAATTTTTCTTTCCATTTTAGGGTTTTGCTTTTAAGTCTAGTTTTCTAGTAGTTTGTGGGTCATTTTCACATAAGTTATGTGTCTGGTGTAGCATTTAGTTCTTTAGGGCCTAGATAGTATATCTAGGGCATACAATGGTCTTGAGCTAAAATCTTCCAAAAATATCCCTCTATTTTTCATCCAGGGATTTTGCATTTAAAATCAAGCCCTTTTCATTCTTAAAGCATAATCCTTCCATTTAAAACAAAAATATTCCCTCCAATATTCCTTTCCTCCCAGTGTCCCTACAGATATTAGACATGTTCCAAGAAACCTTGACCTCCACATATTCCCATTATACCATAGATATTGGATGTGCCTCAAGCACCTCCCACCTCCACTAGGAACCCAAAATATTTGAATCACCATGGAAAGTGGACCTACCTCAATCATGTCCAACCTCCACTGGAGATTCTTAAGTCATACGCATCATGGGCATTAGACGTGCTCCAAACACCTCCAAGTTATACCAGAAGGAATAAGTTATCCATACACCTATAGTTCCTTCCAAATTCTATATTTGGTTACTTAGAGGATTTTTTTATAATCCCCATGCCTCCCAAAGAGATGAAGTTAAAATCTAAGGGTCCTAGAATAGCTTCTTATTTGGAATCCAACCTCACAAAAATTAGTGATACAAATTTAGGTCATATTGACCTAGGAGACTTATGGGCTATAATAGGGTCATAATTTAAAAATGAATAGATAAAAAGTATTTATGACTCTATACTTACATATCTTGTATCTTTTCCCCTAACTATTCAAATTCCTAAATTGATCCTGATGATGGCCCAACACTATGACCCTGATAGGAGGCAAGTGTATAATGATAAGGGAGAAAAGATTATAGACCTTGAATGTGACTACATTGACTTAGTGTTTACCATTCTTGAGTTCAAAATTTATCTATATATAACTCCCCAAATGTCTACTCAATTCTATGAGGAGAAAAAATGTGGATGCCAAAAGATGATCAATAAATAATGGCTCAAGACCCCTAAGCACTCCTCCACCAGATTGCCCAATACAATGTATAGGTATAATTTTATAGAGGATGTAGGAGATGTAATAACATTGTTGCATAGAGTCACTAGCATTCTTGATCCCCAATGCTATGAATAATGGATGTACCATTATATTTGGACCATCTGAGAGAATAAGTAATATATACATTGGGCACAGTTGATCAGTGATTATCTCCATCAACAGTTGTTAGAGGTTTAAACCTCATAAATTTTACATGACCTCATATGTAATTTATATTTTGACTAAAGGGAGATTATTCCTAGATCTTAATGATATTCCCAATGAAATAACAAGAGTGTACAACTACTACCCTAACCTCACCCTTCAGGCTAGTAAGTAATAGTTCAAATGAGTTAATGATGCTTTTATCTATAGTATCATTACCATGTTCAATTAAGAAATTAAGAGGGAGTTATAAAATGAGGAAAAAGAATAAATCACTAAATGGGGATCATTCTTTATACAATTCCCCACATATTCATATATTAGGGTAGTATGTTTCAGTGGTTGTCCCTTCACCCTCCCCCAATACGTAAGTGATAACTAGTAGAAACCCATAAGCTCCTCTCAGATAGACACAAGGTAGGGATTTATTTCCCTATTTATATTAGTTGTTATACATGCCAAACTCTTTTAAAGGTTAGAGGTGCAGAGGTAGATATTAGCCAAGTAACATTGAGGACCCTAGAGTCCAAGCCATATTTTGACCCATATGGCAAAATCACTTATGCATTAGAGTTGGCATCATATGAACATGTGCCATACTATGAAGATTATTGGAAAGATTATGATGATGAACAGATGGTTAGAATGAGGGACTACTCAAGAATGTCCTTATAATAAATAAAGGATTATGATCTGGAACCAGTCCCTGATGACTTAGAAGATGATATTTCCAGAGTGGATCCATTATACCTCACCTAGATCATTGTGAAACCCCTACCACTGGTTAGGTGGTCAGTTCCCAAATCACTTTATCTATTTGATATAACAACCCACATCATCAATAAGACTATTAATTGGCTAAAGAGTAAAGGAGTGCATATTACAAGAGAAATCATAGGAGTTAAAGAAAAGCTCCTAAAATTAAAATTAGAGGATTTTACACCATTAGTAAAGGGAGCTAAGGAATCATCAGTGGTACCTAATCAAAAAAATAAGATGAAATAAAGTCTAAGGCCAAAAAATGAGATTTAAGTAAAGAAGGAGAGGCTGCACATGAACCCATAGATATTTTAGCAAAAGAGGTAACACCAATAGAACAAGGATATAGTACTTCAAATCATATAACATTGGCTCCTAGTTCCATTGTTGCCCCTTTTCCTACTCCTATAGAACAGGAAGATTCAACACTTCTATTGGAAGCCTCTTCTCCCCAAGAACCTCAAGTTTCCATTGTACCACAAGTTTTAGCTCCTCCCCCTCCACTCATCCCCACTTTATCCACCACTCCACCCACCTCAATAAGCCAAGTACAAATAACACAAACAAGTCTAGGGAGCACTCAAGGTTACCCTATAGTGGGATTCCAAGTTTCTACTTCACTTCCCCTTCTTCCCACTTCTCCTACCCATTCGATCCACTCCTACTTTCTATTCCATTCATAATTCATTCTATTTAATCACCATTAATTCCCAACACCACTCAATAGTACATTGCCTCAGATTCAGTCATCTTGACTACCTTCCCACAAGCCACTACTACCTCTATGGTGAGTATTGTTCCCTATTCATCTCAACCCACCATTTTCACCTCACCAACCCTGAGTGGCCCCACACACCTAATTGACACATTTAGTTCATTGGCTTCCACCCTTCCACCAATTTCTAAATTCATGATTCTCACTTCCATTGCTCCCACTTCCCCCATTTCCACTACTTCATCCATACGATTAGTTTAGCTTGGATCAACTCAAAAACTTGGTGTAACAATGGGTTTACAAGCTATTGGTAAGGATAAAACTTTGAAAATGCCTCCTAAGTAGTTAATAATGTCATTTTCTCAAGAGGCCCCCTTATCCATAGTATCAGTTAGTGAAGTTACATCAGTTGTACGTTTTTTGGTTACTATGCCAGATACACAAAAAACTACCCCTAGTTGGTTAGCCCAATTAGTGGGCAAAAAGAGGAAAACCATGATTTATCCTAGCACTTTAGACTTCAATATGATTGAAGTCAAGAAGAAATCAAAACCTACTCTTAGGACCCTTTCAATAGCATTCACTGATGACAAGGGAGAGAGATATGTTGAGGTTGTAATTCCTCCACCAGATAAATCAAAGGAAGATCTTGTGGTGGTAGATTATTGGTCTCTCATATACACCTTGGTAGGTAGACAAGAGAAGGGCTCAAGCACGAGGTGGAGCTGGACATCAATTCTCTTTTCTAAAAAATTTACCATGACAAAGATACCAAGGATGAACTTAAAAGGAAGGTTGATTAGTTGACTGAATCACTTAACCAATTCATAAAGCCCAATAAAACATCACAATAACTATAGGCAATGCAACCAATCAATCCAAATCAAGATACAATTGATTCAATGTGGGAGATTACTCACATGGGAAGGGCTAAAAAATAATGGTCTAAGGAACTGGTTACAAGGGGAAATAAGGCCCTCATAGCAATGATGGAACATTACGGTATCATCATAGAGAGAAAGGAAATTTTAAAATCATAGATCAGTAGCTATAAAGGAGAGTTCCAAACTTTGAACATGTACTATCCCAAGTTGATAGCCATAAATTCAATTGATATGAATACTCTCATTGCTAAGAATATATTGAAGAACTTTGTTGAGCATGAGGAATTACATAGGGCTGCCCAATTTTGGATAAGGATACTGACTAAGTCTACTAAGCAAACCAAAGAGGCTCATGATAAAGCTATTGATGTGATTTATGATATTGATGGAATGATGAACTTAATGTCATGTCGACCAATGGATGATGCCAAAAATCTCTTACAAATAGAATAGGTCCAATAACATTTTAAGGAAATAGTTGAAAAGGAGTCAATAAAAAAACATAGTCTTTGCCTTAAGTTCAATTCACAGCTTTATCAAATATGAAACAATAATTGATCAAATGAGAACCAAAATTTAGGGTATAAGGACTTTTCTAAGAGAGTTATTTGATGTACATCTAGACTGTGCATCTCTTAACATTTATTTTTATGGGATAGATGAAGAGTGAATATAGGAAATATTCAAGGGCTTTGATGCATACTCAAAAAAGCTATGAGTAAAAAATGACATCAAAGTTGAAGCTAGTTTGAAGACTGATTAATTTTTTCTCTCCTTTGGATATTTGAAAATTTTACTATCATGTGTATTTTCATTTTGAAGACATTATAATTTATAATTTTTAATTACAAAGTACAACTATGTGTTTTTTATAATTCTTTTGGAAAAAGAGAAGACATGTATTTTTCACTTTATACCTTTTAAATGTGGAAGTTGCAAAAAATAAGTTGTAAATTGCACTTTCTATTTTAATTAATGTGAAATGAAAAAAGTGCAAAGTCATAAACCACAAATTGCATGGTCCTTTTGGTAAAAGTGATAAAGGATTGAATGTTGAAAAGGTCTCACTTTAATTTTTCATGCTAGGGTTTACATGGAAAAGAGATTTGAAAATTTATTTTCAATATTATCTTTTATTTTTTGAATACCAAGTGCTTTTGGGTGCCATTTCCTACATGAGGAGTTATTTTTAGACATCATCCAAGGAGCCTTGCATGAAGATCTCCATCTATGCCAAGATCATCTCTAAATTTATGCCTAACTCATACACATAACACAACCACTCCCATGAGTCCAAAGTACCAAAAATAGAGGAACTCACCTCATTTGCATGAGGCATTCCAGTTTACATGATTTATTTTATTGGGTGTTAAGTTTTGAAAAATTACATGTCTTTTAAGACATATTTTGTATAAATATGGGCAGACCTCATGGCCTAATGTATCTTTTTATTGTTAATGATATTTTTTTGCATTTTGAATGAATTTGCTACAATCTATAGCCTTTAGAGAGAAATAAAGTTGAAGTTTTACCTTTCTTCTCTTTGGAATCTTTATGTTATGTAGGTTATCTGATTCTTTATAGAATTTTAATCTTTTATTTTAGTCTCAAGAGAATTCATTTGTGGTATTTTACCCTCTTGATAGTATTGTTTGAAATAAAGAACTTTTTCCCTTTATTGAAGAATAGCTAAAATATTACCTCTGATTCCCAAATTTGCATAAGTCTATGCTTAAAATAAACTCAATCTATTTTTCTTCCCTATTGTGCTTTCCAAACAAGCATCTATCCACTATATAAATTTGGTGCAATCACCTTACTTTTAGTTTTTTTGCAATTTCAATTTTATTCAAAACCCTTTTCCTATCAAAGCCCTAGTTTAGGATACGAGAGCACTAAAGAGTAAAATTATTAGAAGGATGATATTTCTATTAGTTTGCATCAAATTTTGATGAAAGGAAGTTGGCCTTCTCTATAGATTAATCTCAAATTACTAAGGTCTCATGACTTTGGAGGTTTTTCCATTGTTTCATTAGGCACTTACACAACAAGTTACATAATCAAGATAGGTACAATCCTATGTGATAACAACATTCACATAGGGGCATTGAGATCTCCTTCTCCACATTCGCCTATATCACATTCCTTTATGAGTGAGTTATTTCAAGACATTCCTTCTAAGGAACCATTGGTTACTCATCATATGGGCTATGTGGTTTCTAGGACACCTACTTATGAGATATCTCATGCACCACATATTTAGAAGAGATTGACCTACTTATAACAACATGGTGATAAAATGAAAAGTAGCCCAACCATAAGTCTCATTATGATAACTGATTAAGACATTTTCTATAAATAATAGAGATTATAACATAGTTTCAATATAATAAACAATTAAGATATTTGCCAAAAATCATAAAGATCAAAACATAGTTTTAGTATGATAATAGATTAACATATTTACCCAAAATCATAGAGATTAGACCATAATTTTTGTATGATAATTGATTAAGATAATTTCCAAAAATCAGAGAAATTAGGGCACAACTTCATTACATCATCTAATTAAGCTATTTGTTATAGAATCTACACATCTAACTTAAAGTAGTGCACCATGAGTAGTATTAGTTATAGATTCTACTTCTACATCTACACAACATGAGTAGTCTGGTAATTTGTTTACTCTTTTACATATACACAACATGAGTAGTATGTTAGTTTGTTTGCTCTACCTTCATAGTTTAGATATTATAGGCCACAATTTCATGATCAACACTCAGATATACTATGATACTTCTATAACAACTATATTAACAAATAACATTCCTAATCCAATATACATATCTAATCAAGCATCCATATGCATAGAAGCAAACAATTACCATTCCTTAGATAAAAAAACACATTTATATCTCAACACATGAGCAATACATATAATCAAACACTTAATCAAGTAAACAATGTCACAAATTAAAGTGCCAAGTAACTTAATACCCATAGAACAAAAATTCCACACACACACACATATAACTCAAAACAAGTTTTAGTATAATAATATGAAGTCACTCAATAATCAAAGCTTGGTCAACAAGATTGGCCTCCTCATTCTCACTCTAATATACATATGCATTAGATTTAGATGCCCTTGCATCCCCTTTAGATCAAAATTGAGACCTATGTCTTTGTGCTCTATCCCATAACATATCCATGTCAGCCAACAACTCTCCATGCTCTCATTGTAAATGAATGTAGTAATCCGCTGTCTTGTTACATGCCCCACTTAGAACATTAGGTTACATCATAGCTCACCTCTATAGCTCAGTATATGCCTCATCCCTATCAATAACTATTTACCTATATGCAATGGTGGCAATGGATACTCAATAAATAAGGTGGGGGCATAAATTCTTGTAACTCATTTAGCCCTCTCCACTAGCCCATCATCCATAACATCATTAGGGATATGTCATGTCAGCTCTCACAATGCAATCTCAATAATGGTCTCCCAATACTCATCATATCTTAGACCTATGCACACAAAAGTAATGCATTATATATTTACTCAATAAATTAGTTACTAAACTAAACCAAACATATGAACATATAATAGCAACATACCCTCAACTACCCTAATGAGCTTTATATCTCGTACATCCCCCATGAAGGCCCCATCTCCTAGAAATAGTGGTGTGCACATATGTCATCGCCACCATAATATGAAGGCATTGATATCCCCCACCTCATCCACATCAAGTATCTCTATCATCATATTTTGAATTATCACTAGAATTAAAACCAACTCAATCACAAATGGTCTTAGTCTACTACCTAGCCTCACTAGGGCTTACTAACTCCTCAACGACATGGTTTGGGTGGCACACCTTGAGTGACACCAAATTGTCATGTCACTTACTCATACTAAAATATCTCAAAAAAATTGACCCAATAGTCATGCAACAAACAAGTCACTTGAACCTATTTCAACTTAATCCCATCCTTGGTTTATCCCTAAAATGCCTTGTAGGGTCTCTATATGATATCTTTGGTTGTTACTTGATCTAATACCTAAAAATAGTGCATATTTCTCCTCAATTACATGGGATTTATTATAGTATATCTCTTTATAAACCCCTATGGGTAGGCCCAATCCATATGTAGAAGCCCCTTAGGTATATCTAAAATAATGTGCTTATAAGCCCAACAATACAACAATGTCAAAGATCTAATACCTCCACTACATAACTCATAAGTAAAATGGTATAAATATAAATATAATTAGGCTAGCATGGTACAACCGTATGAGTATATAGTCATGAGCTCCTCTATATCCTACACAATCACATGCATCCTATTTAAATTGGATAACCCACTACCATCCATAATAACAAATGAATCCAGTAATATCATAAGAAAATTTCACAATGGTGGAATATTAGCCATAATGATTATTGATAATCAAACATAACTACAAATCCATCGATGGTGGGTCCTTGAGTGTATGCCCATAAATTACCTAGAAGCCTAATCAATGACTCTATCTCCAACTACCTCTTATAATATAGCCCACTGACCAATAATGGGCTCTTTTAATATCTAATATACATCCTCTAGAGTCACAGTGATCTCCCTAATGGGTAGCCAAAACATACAAGTATTAGCATTCTACCACTTGCATACCACTTGCATAAGGTAGTCATCATATGGAAATCTTAGGGCATTGATGCAAGTGATGTCACTTAACCCAAACCAGTTATATCAATCACTACCCTCTCATCATTTGTCAGGGGTAGTCTACATAATCACTCCATCATTTGGCCACTATGAAACTCCCTCATGTATGCATCCACCTAAAAAACATAATAAAATCCAACATTAACAGCTCTAAATGACATATAAACATGCAAAAATGATCATAAAACACAAATCAAAATCAAAATTACAATTTTTTCTCCATCAAACACTAGCACTACAACCAGGACACTGGTGTTGGGTAGTAGTGTGGTAACCTAGGATAGTAGTGTGCTCTTTGGAACATTGTCAAGGCCTCCTAAAAAGGGACTTAAACTACATATATTACACAAAAAATGATAAAAAAAAGTCAATAATTTTTATAAAAATGCATAAAATGATATGTTCCTTACCAGGGTAATCTCCTCCTCAACCTGGATGAAGGCCTCCATCTCCTCATAAGGGATCACATTCACTCCTCATCTCCTTAGCATATTCACTAAGCTTAGAACAACAATTCTCTCAAGTTAAAAGGTTTAAATGATTTGAAAGAAATCAATAAACCTATTTAAGCTATGTATTAACAATGCCACCTACCTAAGCTTTACCCTGCATGCAAATTTTTCCAACTAATACCATAATATTATAATCATAATATCTCAAAAATCATAGCTCCAATTTGTAATTTATTTCTTGTGTGTGGGGCTCGATGATGATATCCCTTATATCATATTGGTTACACTTATATCCGAATTAGTATGACTCCACAAATGATAAAACTCATATTTCCTTAACAAACTCAATATAAACCACAGGTCTATCTTAGAATCAGTTTACAAACCTCTACAAATTAACAAAATAATCAATATTACAACCATATTAGCAATTTTAACTATCACTAACATACTAATTGATATCTCTTTTGGTTGGACATCCTTGCTTGAGTTTTATCTCTCACCAAAAGGGGGCATATATATACTATTTACACGGATACAATTCTACTTAGACACATATTCCAACTTAGATTTCTTTATTCAATGGCTCAGATACATATATTGGATCAAATACATAGATTGGTTTAGATACTTAGTTATATAGTTGTTTAGATACTCAGATACATAGATTGGCTCAAAATCACAAATTGGTTCAGATATACAAATTGGCATAGATGCACAGATTGGTTTAAATACTTAGATACATATATTAGCTCAGATACACTGATTAGTTTAGATACATGGATTGGTTTAGATACAAAAATTGGCTCAAATACATATATTGGTTTAGATACACAGATTGGATTAGATACATGAATTGGTTTAGATACACATATTGGCTTGGATGTTCAATTACATAGCTACATTACTCAAATATCATGTTTAGGTGCATGATGCAAGGTACATGTCCTTAACCCCCTAAGTTTCCACCAGGTTACATAGATGGAATGAAAAATTATTCCATTATTTATGTGAAGACTATCATATCATGCGTAGATTATCACTAGGATGTCACCAAGATTTCATCAAGTTGGGTCATATAACCAACTATAGAGGTTGTTCCATAGTTTTTACCAAACCCAAACTATGAATGTTGAGTGACTATTTCAACCTCTAAGCATATTACTTCTCAGACTTAGTTCACACATCAAAGTGGGTTCAGGTAAGGCTTGTTTCTCCACATTTAAAGATACTTCTCAAACTTAGTTCACACATCAGAGTAGGGGCAAGTAGGGCTTATATTTTCATATTTATAGATACTTCTCAAACTCAATTCATCTTTCAGGGTGGGAGAAAAATAGGGTTTTATTCCTTGAAATTTAGTTCATTACTTAGATTCAGTATACAATGGGTACCCACATTATGGATTCTCTTTTCACATACATCATTCCAGCTGCTATCCATTTCTCTGGCCAAGAAGTAGGTTAGGTCAAAAGCACATCCGCATATGTAAGTATAGGTACACATTTTTATTTTTATTTTTATTTTTATTTTTGTTTTTGTTTTTATTTTACTCTAGTACTTTCATTTCATTTCATTACTAGAATAAAGGGTGGGGGAGGGAATTTACACACCCTAATTTGGTCAAGCAAACATAAGTACTGGTCATTTTGGTCTTTTGATCTTTCTTATGACTTATTTTTCCAATTTTTTTCACCTATAGTGGTCTTATGTCATGTTATCTAGTCATAGGGCACCCTAACCTATTTACCACAATCAATACTCAATTTTTTGTCTCAAGACAATAACGTGGTCCTGGAAACTAGTATAGTGCATTAGCATCCACCTCAAAACTAGTGTTTAAGGGTCACATTTTCAACATGTTACAAGTTTTTACCCTTCCTTGAGTCTCTTCTTATGATTTTATCTTTATTTTTTGCCTTTTCAACCAATAAACAAGTTTTTATAGTCAAATTAAAGTTCATTTTATATAAATAGCCTCATAAGGAATTTTACATCTAACACTTACTACTTTGCCACATTATTACTTTAAAATTAATCAATAGTATAGCTCATCATTGTACATATTACTCAACAACACACATAAACCTACATGCTAAATCAAAGAAGGGCCTAAGAGAAAGTCATTCTATCATTTTATACATGTTGATTATGCATGTTCCTTAAGGGATAATTACATACGATCTGAGACCTTATCATTGGGATTAATGTAGGCAATGGCCAAGATAATAGGGGTTATTTCCCACATGATCATAACATTATATAACTCATCTTTTCCCTTCCTTTTTCATTTGATTCCATTGGTGTTTCATGTGTATAGGTGTTCATTAGGATTTTGGAGAAGATACAACTAATAGTAACATAGAAAGATGATCAAAGACTCTTGAGTACATCCACAAAACCTTGAAGCCTTCTCATAGCATCCTTATAAGTCTTAGGACCCCTATCCCTAAAAGTACACTAGCATAATGCACTACTATCCCTTTGACCATGCTACCATCTGAAAGTAGTTTTAGCTCTAATTCTAGAATGATAGGACTCTAGACTAATTTCCAGACCTGTTTCAGCCTTCCCATCATCTAGTGATGCATGTTTCACTCCAGATAAGTAGATTCTCCCATCACACTTACTATTTTATGTAAATCAAATCAACATATCTATTTACAATATTTATCTATATTTTCCCTCTACACCCAACCTTTTAACAACCTAGGATTTACATCTATTAGGTCATATACAATTAAAATAGTGTGTAATTTTAGGGACTATTCTAAATCAATAACATCAAATATTTTTTGAAGAATACCAGGTGTTGAGACATTGGGTTGAGACAAGTGATACCTTCTATTTTTTTATACCAGCATGCACTTATAGATATCATTGTGCCTCACATTATCATATGATGGTGATATTTGTCCATTTTTCTTCGCATAAGGTAGGATGTAAAACATAAGTGCATACTTTAGCCTCTTACGATTATTTAAAAGGGTCAAACACCAACATATGTGAAACTTATTGATCATATTATACATTATACCAATCCTATAATACATCTCACACACTCTCTCTCTAGACCATTCCATAGCTTCCTCTATAATCATCACATATTGGATGTTTGTTTTAGTTCTTCATATGTCTTATGTGGTAAGATATTAGATAGGCTCAGTAGATATATTTACCTAGATGCCATATTTGGTTCTTAAAATTATGTGATACCAATCTAATGAAATGAAACCCATTTATTTCTATCTATAAAAATTCTTGACAGAAGAATCCAAAACATGGGATGGGGAAAACTAATGCTTGGATATACATAAATTTTTAGAGGGAGGTATTTAAGTATACAATCTATTCTAACATGGGTCCATATAATTGAGGTAACACATTTCTCTAAAGGGTATATATGGTCCCTAATGCATCAAAAACTTTCATAGGCATTACAATGGTACTAGATCAGGATGTAATGATATAATGATAGATCATATGCTCATAAGATATTAAGGAAACACAAAATGGGGAGGCTTAGTACTACTTACCTATGTTTTTTTCACTTGAAAACTTTATTTTGTGCCTAGTAGGAGATTTTCATTTGTGTTTTCTAGATTCATCTTGATGTTTGGTGATTGAGTATGTTGCATAAGAGCTTGTTGTAGTAGGTCCATCTATAGTGGAATCAACAGTGCATCCCATAGAGTAATTTTGGGTTTTGTCTTATTAATTTTACCATTAATTATTAATGGGCCATATATCTATTCATTCTATTAGGTAACATATATATTTCATTTTCTCTTTAGCCTCTCAAATATAGGATAGGATAACATTGCAAGCCAATATTTTTACGATATTTCTAATGCATCTTATATGGTATTTTAGGAGCCTTCTCTTTAACTTCCTTATGTATTTCATTATATATTGTGACCACTAGATGATTTTGAACACCAAGAGGCATATAATTTGTAGGATATTGAGTCTTTAGGACCCTTTTATTTGATGTTGTCATGATATCTGTCTAGACTTGAGGCTTTATAAAGGTTAACAAATTTTAGTTCAGAGCACAAGAGTCATTATAATTCCTTCATGCCAAATTTTAATCTTAAATATTAGTTCATTATATTACATATGACTATATGGTTTCTAGCTTAAGTCATTATACACCATGATATCATGCTCTTGATTTTAAATTAGACATCTATTAGAGTTATGTGTCTTATTGTAGGTTTAGTGCCATAGATTCCTCTCCTGATCCAAGTTATTTTTCATATAATCTAATGGTCTTATATTTTTTCTATTTTAGATCCCTTGGATCTACTAAAGTGGTCTTGTATAAGTGATGTGGGGTAAATGGGGAGTGTGAGTTTAAAAGGCTTAGTTGGAAGCCTACATCCTATTGGGTTGATAGCCATGTTATTATAGTAGATTTTTTGATGATTTTTGCTATATTTTCTTTTAAGGCCTAAAAATTCATTTAAGAATCCATTTTTTTTCATCCTCTAACTATTTGTTATTCTAAAAGATAGGATGAGGAGTTTCAAGGATTGTAAATAGTGTTTGAGTTTGTTTGTGTGTTGGATGTTTGGTTGGCTTCTATGTTGGAAATATTGTCATTGATGTCAAAGGTCTAACATTATTGGTGATAAAGGCCCCATTGCATTTAATGGTGTTTTTAATATTTATATCTTAGCTAATGTATGTTAATATTTATTTAATATTAATGAATATGTTTTTAGTTGCATATAAGTCAAAAGAGGGCCCATGGAGAAGTCAAAGAGTCACGAGGTAAAAGACAAAAGAAGAATGGGATGCATTTTCTCATGAAGAGTCATCTTGAGGAATTCCAAGAGTCACCATGTGAAGAAAAAAGAGGTATGGCACATTTTTCCATGAAGTGACACTTTGAGGAATATGAAAAGTCACCAAGATAAAGACAAAAGAGGAAAGGATGCTTTTGCTTATGAAGGGTCACCATATGACTTTTCAAATACAAGGATACAAAGGGTCATGCAAGTTAGACACCATTTTCCATTAGGATTGAAGGGTCACAAAGGGTGAAGGCCAAAGTTCATTTAGAAAGCTATAAATAAAGGTTTGAAAAGCCATTTATAATATGCAAGAGAGTGCATGGTTTGTATTTGTTTTTGAAGAGAGAAAAGTAGGAGATATTGTAGAGTTATATCATTTGTTGAGTAAAAAATATTGAGAGATAGTTGTGTTTTATACACAAGAATGGTTGGTGCTCATGTGAGTTGGTTCTCACAAATATTTGTAAGGGGTTGGTGCCCCTATGGGTTAGTGCTCACAAATAGTTATTGTGTTGGTGCTCAGTAAAGGGGTTGGTGCTCCTACAAGTTGGTGCTTTCAAACTTTGTATTTTGAATTGGTGCTCATTCATATACTTGAGATTGTTATTTATAGTTTTTCTCACTTTGGGTTTCCATGTAAAAATCTAGTGCCTCTCTCTCTCTCTTATGTGGTACAAATTATTATTTTAGTTTTATTGCATATATTGAATGTACGATTGAGTGGTTAAAGAAAATAAATTAGATTAAATAAAAGATATATAATATACTGATTCACCCCCCCTTAGTATATTTCATGCTTAACAATTGGTATCAGAGCAGGTTCCTTTTGAAAAAGTTTTACAACTTGAAGGAAGATTGGGAAAGCACAATGGCTGGATCACATGAAGGATTTTATACAAATAAGGCACCTTTGTTTGATGGGATGAATTATGTTGTTTGAAGCATAAGTATGAAGACTTATTTGATGGCCCTTGGATTAGACATATGGAAAGTAGTGGTGAAGGAATATGAAGAGCCACAGACACTTGTAACTACTCTAAAAGAAAAGAAGGCAAGTGAAAATAATGCTAAAGCTTTAAATGCTATTTTATGTGGTTTATGTGAATCAAAATTTGTTAAAGTTATGCAATGTAAATCTGCTCATGAAACTTGGGTAAAACTTGAGAATATTTACAAAGGCGATGGAAAGGTTTAGCAAGCTAAGCTTCAGACTTTCAAAAGATAGTTTGAGAGTTTGAAGATGGAAGAAGAATAAAATTAGCAAGTTATCTCTTGTGGGTTGATCAAATAGTCAATCAAATTCAAAGTCTTGGAGAAAATTTATAAGAATCAACTGTGATTCAAAAGGTTTTGAGATCTCTACCTTTGAGATATGATGCAAAAGTTTCAATAATTGAAGAGATGAAGAATTTATCCAAGCTAAAGATGGATGAGTTTCATGGTATTCTTACGGCATATGAGATGTGGATTGAACAAGATAAACTTTCAAAGAGAGAAGTGGTTTTCAAGACATCAAAAAAAGAGAAGGCTAAAATTTAAGAATCTAGTGATAATTCTAGCGATGATGAGGATGACAATGGAGCTCTATTCATTCGTAAGCCAAAAAAGGGCACAAGTAAATATCAAGGAAAATTACTTTTTAAATGTTTTAATTTTGGAAAGATTGGACATTTTATAGTTAAATGCCCAAATAAGGGTAATGATGATAATGAAGAAGGAAAGTCTACATACAAGAATAATTTCAAAGGCAAATTCAAGAAGGGATTCGAGAAGAAGATTTTGTATTCTAAAGAACCTAGTTCAGCCAAAGATAGTGGAGTCAGTGACTGAGAAGAAGAAGAGATTCTATTCATGGCCAAACATGAAGATGTCTTTGCAAGTAAAAGTATAGATGATTAAGAAGAAGAATGGGTTGAATCTGAAGTGAATCTAGAAGGAGAACTCATTTATACCTTAGAAGAGTTACAAGGTCTTGAAAAGAAGAATCGAAGATTAAAGCTCTAGATCGATAAAAATGAAAAGAAGTCAAAGGAAATAATTGAAGATCTACAAGCACACTTTGAAGAAGCCAAGAAGAATGAAAAAGATCTAATGGCATAGTTTAAAATAAAAAGTAAAGAATGTGAAAGATATATTATTGAAATTGCTTCTTTAAAAGCAGATCTTGAGAAAATAAATAAAGCAACCAATGACTCAAAATTTGAGAATAGCACTAATATGTTGAATAAGATATTAGAAAATCAAAGATCAATGTCAGATAAGATAGGTATTTGATTTGAAAAAGAGAAAGAGGAGGTCACTATTTTCATAGATAAGGAAAAAGGAAAGAGCTATGATGAAGCTCTTACAAAAGAAGAAATAAAAATGGAAGAATTTAAGAATACAGAGGACAACTCAAACAAAGAAGGTTGGAGGGAATAGAGCTACAAAAGGTAATCAGATCAAAGATACACAAATAGGTCCTATTTTTATGGTTACTATTTTTATTTTAATGAATATGATCATAAAAAATTAGAATGTCAAAAAAAGATAACAATTTTAGAAATAAGGAGAAGGAAAGTCATGCAGAGTCAAGCAAAAGCCAAAACTCTTTTGCTCCTCTATCAGGCTTTAATGAAGAGGCCATAATATGTTATAAGTGCAACAAATTTAGACACATAGCTTGGTACTATAGAAGTGTGTTCAAGTCAATCAAGAAGGACCAGAGTTTCAAGGCTCCATTCATCAAGAAGAAAGTTTAGACAAGTTCACGGCAAAGGAAACAACCTAAAAAATCTATGTTGGTGTAGACTACTTTGCATAAAAGAAAAAAATAAAAGCCATGGTTCATTGATAGTAGATGTTTGAGTCACATGATAAAAGATGAGAACAAGTTCATAACCTTAAATAAGATTAATGGTGGCATAGTGAAATTTAGAGACAATACTACTACTAAAATTGCTGGAAAAGGTACACTAAGTTTAGATAATGGTAGAACTAAAACTAAAAATGTTTTATATGTAGAAGGTCTTAAGCATAATATTTTGAGTGTAATTTAAATGTGTGATTAAGGGCACACACTAAATTTTTAAGTAGAAAGTTATGAAATTAGAAGAAAAGATTTAGATATGTTGGTTGTAGATGCTCAGAGAACATGTAATAATTTTTATATGCTATCAAACATCAAAGATCAAAGAATTTTTTGAGTCACATTGAAGAAAGTTAGCTATGGCATAGGAGAATGGGGCACATAAATTTTGATAATCTTGTCAACATAAGAAAGAAGCAAGTAGTCATAAATATTCTAAAGATTACAAAGCCTTTTAACACGCTTTGTGAACCTTGTCAGCATGGGAAGCAGGCTAGAAGGTGGTTCAAAACAAAAGAGTACTTGACTACTTAAATGCTAGAACTTGTTAAAACTAATATATATGGACCTATAAGAACTCAAAGTACTCAAGGTGAGAATTATTTTATGTTTCTTATTGATGATTTTTCACGTATAACTTGGGTAATGTTTTTTAAAGAAAAAATCAGAAGCTTTCAGACATTTTAAAGCATTCAAAGCATTAGTTGAGAATAAAACCAGTTTGAATATTAAGTGTCTAAGATCAGATCAAAGATGAGAATTAATGTTAGATCAATTTATTGAGTTTTATGAAGACCATGGAATAAAGAGACATCATTCAGCAGATAGAACTCCACAACAAAATGGAGTAGTTGAACAAAAAAATAGAACAGTTTAGGAGATGGTGAGGACAATGCTAAATGAATCTAAGATAGTAGATAAATATTGGATAGAGGTAGTTGATACATCAGTGCATTTTTTAAAATAGAGCATTATTGAGAGTCAATAGTGACAAGACTCCTTATGAGCTATGAAAAGACAAACCAGTAATAGTTAATTATTTAAGAGTTTTTGGCAGTAGATGCTTCATAAAGAGAATATATGAAAAACTTGGTAAATTTGAATCCAGAGCAGATGAAGGTATATTTATTATTTATTTTTTTTAAATTAAACTTATAAATGTTATAAAAAAATAATTAAGAAAATTGTTGAAAGTACAAGTGTCAGGATAGAAGAAGATGGAACACAAAGAATCAATGATCTAATAGACATTCTTGAAATCATTAAAGATGAAGGTTTTGAAGAATTAGATGAAGATGAGAATAAAGAGAAAAAGGGCACCAAAACTCCATCCAAATATGTTTAGAGAAATTATAATGAAAGTGGCATCATTAGGGACATAAATGAAGGAATTTTCACTAGAAGAATGATGGTAAGTGAATCTGAGCAAGTTAAATTTTTTTTGTTATCCAAAATTCAGCTTAGAACTTTTTAAAAGCTAGACATGATAAGCATTGGGTTAAGGCTATGGATGAAGAATTAAATCAGATAGAAAAGAATGATACTTGGGAATTAGTGCCTAAACCAAAAGATCATAATGTGATAGGAATAAAATGGGTTTATAGAAATAATTTGAATGAAAATGGAGAAGTGACCAGAAATAAATCAAGATTAGTATGTAAAGGATATGCTCAAATTGAGGGAATAGATTTTGAAGAAACTTTTGCACCAGTGGCAAGGTTAGAGGCTATTATAATGTTTCTTGCATATGCAGTATTTAAAAATTTCAAAGTATTTCAAATGGATGCCAAATCTACCTTTCTGAATGAGAATCTAGAAGAAGAGGTCTACATTGAGTAGCCTGAAGGATTTATTCTCTCAAATATTAGTAGCCATATATGTAGATTGAAGAAAGCATTGTATGGATTAAAACAAGCTCCTAGAGCTTGGTATGCAAGACATGATAAGTACATGTAGGATCAAGGTTTCAAGAGAGGATTTGATGATAGTAATCTCTACATCAAAATATAAGGTGAGCATCAATTGATTGTTGTGGTATATGTTGATGATATCATTTTTGGAGAAAATATTGAAAAGATGACAAAAGAATTTTTTGATGATATGCAAAAATAATTTGAGATGTCTATGCTTGGAGAATTGTCATTTTTATTAGGATTGCAAATATTTCAGTCAGATAAAGGAATTTTCATATCTCAAAGTAAATATGCCAAGGAAATGTTGAATAAATTTGGTTTTGAGGATTGTGCACCAATTGGCACACCAATGTGTACAGGAAATAAGGTGAGCAAGGATGAAGATTCACCTGTTATAAATCAATCTTTGTATAGATCTATGATTGTTAGTCTTTTATATTTGATAGCATCAAGACAAGACATCATGCATGCAGTAGGTATGGTTGTAAGATATCAGTCATCTCCAAAATATAGTCATGTTTAGTTGGTGAAGAGAAGATTCAGATATATCAAGGGGACATTAGATTATGGATTATGATATCTCACAAGTAGAGATTTCACTTTGGTTACTTATACAAATTTAGATTGGGAAGGGTGCTTAGATGACAAAAAGAGTATAAGTAGAGGAACTTTCTTCCTTGGTGATAGCTTAGTATCATGGCTAAGCAATAAGCAGAATTTAGTATCACTTTCTATAGTTGAAATAGAATATATTGCATTAGTATTGTGTTGTACTCAAGTGTTTTGGATGAAGCAAACTTTGGAAGATATCAAGGTAAAGTATGATAAACTTATTTTTATTTTTTGTGATAACACAAGTTCTATAAATATTTTTAATAATTTAATGATGCATTCAAGAACAAAACATACTCCCATTAGATATCACCTCTTGAGAGATCCAGTTGCAAATCAACAAGTTAAAATAGAATATATCAGTACTACAGAGTAGATTGCAGATATTTTAATAAAGGCACTACCAAAAGACACATTTGAGTATCTATGAGAGAAGTTAGGAGTAATTTCTTTTACTTCCTGCCATTGAAGTTAAGCATCAGTTGAGGGGGAGCTAAGTATTAGCTCTAGGTAGGCCCTTTTCCATTGATGTCAAAGGGGGAGAATAATAGGTATAGGTACAAGTGCAAAAATAGGTACAGGGAATAGATATATGTTGCTACAGTAAGGGGGAGTTATTGTATGTTTTTTAGATGGAAGTATGTGCAAGTTTTAGGGTGTGGTAGTTTCATTTTGAGGTTGCCATCAATGATAAAGGGGGAGATTTTCAGAAATATTGTCATTGATTTCAAAGGTCTAGCATTATTGGTGATGAAGGCCCCATTGCATTTAACAGTGTTTTTAATATTTATATCTTGGCTAATGTGTGTTAATATTTATTTAATATTAATGAATATATTTTTGGTTGCATATAAGTCAAAAGAGAGCCCATGGAGAAGTCAAAGAGTCACGAGGTAAAATACGAAAGAGGAATGGGATGAATTTTCTCATGAAGAGTCACCTTGAGGAATTCCAAGAGTCACCATGTGAAGACAAAAAAGGTATGGCACATTTTTCCATGAAGGGACACTTTGAAGAATACGAAAAATCACCAAGATAAAGATAAAAGAGGAAGGATGCTTTTGCTTATGAAGGGTCACCATTTGACTTTTTAAATACAAGGATACAAAGGGTCATGCAAGTTTGGTGCTATTTTCCATGAGGATTGAAGGGTCACAAAGGGTGAAGGCTAAAGGTCATTTGAAAAGCTATAAATAAAGGCTTGATAAGCCATTTGTAATATGCAAGAGAGTGCATGATTTGTATTTGTTTTTGAAGAGAGAAAATCAAGAGATATTGTAGAGTTCTATCATTTGTTGAGTAAGTAATATTTAGAGATAGTTGTATTTTATACACAAGAGGTGTTGGTGCTCCTATGGGTTGGTGCTCACAAATAGTTGTTGTGTTGGTGCTCGATAAAGGGGTTGGTGCTCTTGCAAGTTGGTGCTTGAAAACTTTATGTTTTGAGTTGGTGCTCATTCATATACTTGAAATTATTTTCTGTATTTTTTTCCACTTTGGTTTCCCACATAAAAATCTAGGCTCTCTCTCTCTCTCTCTCTCTCTCTCTCTCTCTCTCTCTCTCTCTCTCTCTCTCTCTCTCTCTCTCTCTCTCTCTCTCGTGTGGTGCAAATTATTATTTCAGTTTTATTGCATATATTGAATGTATTATTGAGTGGTTAAAGAAAAGAAATCAGATTAAATAAAAGATATATAATATACTAATTCACCCCTCCTCTCAGTATATTTCATGCTTAACATTATATATCTCTAGGAATAAAGTCATTAAATGCCTAGGGGCCTGCTTACCAGATTAGATCACGTTATTGTCAACTAAGACAATAGTGTAATAGTATATAGGAAGAGTATCACCTCTTTTATTTTGGACCATCATAGAGATCTTATGGTTAAATAATTTGAGATAGTATAGGAAAGCTATCCCATATAGGGGAAAATCTATGTTGGTATTCTCTCCAAAGTCTTGAATGTGATATTGAAGTCTAATACAAAATCCATTAGGGTTCTCTTGATACTATTGAATTATTCCAATAAGGATAGGTTATCACCATTCTCCTTATATTATTTTTATAATGTGTAACCCATGTCATCACATCCATCTATAGATTTAGGGGTTAGACTTTTGTACATTTATATAGATTTTCATTTAAAATAAGTATCAAATAACTATTACCAATTTTTTCCACCATTGATGCCTAGCATGTTCAAACTGATGTTAATTCATTGTAAGTGGTCATTTTGAGTCAAAATCCCTTCAAATGGCATGTTAAGTATTGTTTAAGGTTTCTTGTGTGAGTCAAGGTTTATGCTAGATATAAGAATCCTAATGTCATGTCAAGAGTATTTTAAGTTGAATGAGGGTGTTAATGAGCTATCATAATAAAAATAAAGGTTAGATCCTTTATTTGAGGGCAAATGTGGTCTAAGGCTTATTTTGGATAAACTAAGGTATTTTTGGAGAAACTAAGGTTTCCTTTACTTTCTCTTATATTACTTATTACAATATTGTAATATAATTCTTTGAAATAATATAAAATGTGAGGGCATAATATCATGTATAAGGGTGAAATGGGTATTTTACATCATTTATCACTTGTTGAATAACATATTACATGTACCTTATCCGTACATATGTCTAAGATATTATAAAACTCCTTTTCCAATATTGGAGTACATTTGAAATTGCCTTAATCATCATTTCTAACATTCAAACAAAGCATAATGAAGAATGGGTAGGTAAAATAAGGTAAATATGCTCTTTTCATGTTACACCAGCACCACACAAACCAAGAGAGACTCCATTATCACTTGGTTCAGTAGTTACAATAGGGTTTTTTGGAAAAATATGTAAGTTTATTGAATAAAGAGGGGTTGTAGAGGTCTCATTTCAAGGTTTTTCAAGTTTTTTATGGTCTTATAATAATACACAATGTTTTATCCATATTACCCAAGCTAAAACCATTCTTAATAAGGAGTTTTAGATCTAGAAAATATTAAAAAAACCTCTCAACTCCTTCATCAAACCCTTGGCAAGCTCGCGAGGGTCAATTTCAAATGTTCAATATGTGATAGAAAGAGAGAGTTTTAAATAGATATATTACGAAAAGGATGGTACCCTAATTTAATTCAAAATTATATCATTGGTTTAGATATTTAAGACATCTCCTTTATGAACAATCCCTAAGAGTGTTTGCAACTCCTTAAACCCCAACCTCATAATTTTCTCTTATTTGAGTGCATTTATAAATCCATTGATACAAATAGAAAGTTTTATTACATATCAAGGGGAATAAATAACTCTCATACACCTTCTACAATCAAATTTTCAATGAAAATAATGGTGAAATGTGGAGGTAGAGGTTGTAAAGTATTAAGAATACAAGTGTTGTAGTAAGAAAAGGTCTTTTTAGGAGTCTTATGTATTTCATTGAATGCATAAAATGGTTATATTTGATCATATATATATTAATTAAAAAATAATTAGGTCTTTAAACCTCATATAACTCAAGAAAATGTCAAAACACAGACCTATAGTCATGCAAGAATGAGAAACTGCAAGGTGAGGCAACACTAAAAAGGTCATAAACTCAGTATTAGTACTAAAAACTCATGAAATTTTAAGTGAAGGTTGGGAAAAACATTAAAACAAAATTAAATTGGTTTAAGGTCCATAGAGTTCTTAAGGAGAGAGAAAAATCTAAAACATAGGTCTGTATTATGAAGAAAATCAAGGTTTTCTTGAGAGTTTGCTCATGGATGAAGTATGAGTTAGGTGTTTTATACCTTTTAAAGGCCACCTAAGTTTATAATATTGTGAATAAATCTTGTTCAAACTTTAATAAATTATAATCCACCTCAGAAAGAGACAAAATGTGCCCAAGTCACTTCAAAACACCTCCATGTCACCTATAGGGTAGCAAACAAGCACTTTTGAAAGAATGTTCATTTGAGAGTTTGATGAGGTATTTTTGAGTTTTTAAAAATCCTAAAATTATTCCCAATTTAAACCTGTCCAATCAACCCAACAATATATCTAGGTGAGCCTTAAAAATCATTTTTGACCTGCTAATCCAGTTTAGGGCTTTTTGAGGCCTAAAAAGACCAAATTTGGAATTTTAAGTGGATTAGAGAGATAAGAACTTGAATTGAGTTATGTGAAAACATGAAAATTATTTTAAAATCCTCATTAGGTATCTTATTCACCCAAATCATTCAAATTCACCAAGTTGTAGGTTCTCACTATGTATTTGGCAAGCTTGATAAGATGACAAAGTGAGCATATGAGATGTCATACCTATTGCATCAGTTTAAGGAGTTTTGATGCAGATCATTATTATATACTTTTCCTCTACCAATATCTAATATCTACAATAAAATTTTTTACTCTTAATCTTCACAACCTTCTAGGAATTGTCAACCTTACTCATTGGTTTGGTGACTTTTCTTTTTTCTTTAGCCTTTTGAATACAATCCTTTATTTTACGTTATCTTTGCATATGAAAATAAAATTTGATACTCCTATCAAAATTTAAAATCATTTCCAAATTTAACCAAGACATTTTAAGTTTTAAAATAAATTTGTCACAAAATTTCAAACTCTGCGAGCTTGACTTTGAATTCAACTACCAATTTGAATTCAAATATGTCTAATTCCCTAAACCCTAATTTTTCCATCTATATAAAGAATGATTAATGTGATACCATCTACACTCCAAATCAAACTTTTACAATAAAGAATCTAATATTTATTGGTGGGAATTAAATTGGGACAAAGATCTACAATGATGCTCTTACTCTCATGATCCCAAATCTTGATGCCCTGTTGTGTGGCAATACAGAACCAATACATATTTCTCCTTAATCAATAAATAATATACTCAAGACAACCATTTATATCAATTCCCTTAGGTATCAAAGATTTTATTATATCTAATACACCATTCCAAAAAAAATGCATTTATGTTTTATATTACCAGTGTTTCTTTATAATGACTATGTCAATGATTGCAGTCACCTACAGTCGAGACTAGGAATAATTTTGTAACTTGCATTTCAGTGGTTATTAAATTACTATGATTGATGTTTAAATTCTACCTATCTTTGACACATTTTTACACATATAATATTCATTCCACACCTCTGTGACTACTTTCCCTATTCACATACAGACTTTATTTTTGCTTTCACAAACAATTATTTTGCATCATATTTTTATAAAGAACTCAATGGTTTAAATGATTAATTAGTGAAACTCCTCATGACTCAGAAACCTTTACATGATTATTTTTATTCACTCTTTTATACTAAGACTTCACTAACCGCCTTTGTGCATGTTATCTAATCATTGTCTTTACTTCATTGAAACCATTATTCAGTGTTAAATTGATTCTTAGAGTGTAAGTTTCCTCTATTACACATTTATAATAATTAATATTATATAAATCAAACCTTTTCCACTTATATATGTATCCATAGTTATCTTAACCAATACAATGCACTCTATCCCATTATTATAAGCTCCAAAATCACAACAAGATTCACAATCTTATTTTAGCATTTTGTTTCACAAATAGAAAATCCATTTCATGTATGTAAAGGAATTCAGAAATAGAATATAATCCACTTACCAACTATATCAAAATCACACTCTACACACCTTTATTGAGATTTCTATGTAAACTCTATCTGCACATTCATGTATTACTTACACAAGAATTAAATCTGCTAATGCTATTATTTTCAATTATGGAACTGTATATTCATTTCTTGGGGTTTTCTTTTAGTTACATCTTTGAATACATAACCCATTTTCTCACTTTATTTAATTACTTAAATCACCAAAAAAAACATATATATAAAAAAAAGACTCCAAACAAAGAAAAACAAAACTAACTTTGTAACCACCTATGAAACTTCTTCTAGAACTTGCCTAATGACTTGTTACGTGAATCAAGTGAGGACTTTAGACATCATTAACCCTATCTAATAATTTGATACATCTTGAAACAAAATGAAATTCTCTTATCATTTTTATAAAACACTTGAAAATTCAAACTAAGTGTACCTAGCATTTAAAATGGACTTCTACAGACTTAATATGATCTTGATCGCCACATAAGACTCAAAACATAAAGACTATTTACATTGGGTAGTGATGCTCCTGCATCAAGTTTCATATCATCTCATAAGGTGTCAAGAAGAGATATCAACATGGTGAAGGAATTTATATAAGGTGTAACCCCTCAATCAAATAAGGAGGTTAGTTTCATGAGCAATAGTGATGAGTCATCCAAGGCAATGAAGAGCTCTTATGCCACTTCTCAAAGAATTTCATCAAAACTAGTGTGACACTTGTGTAAAAGAGTTACTTGAGCTAATTATTGTCCATTTTTAGGGATTTTAATTGATTATATTATTTTATGGTAGCAATGATTGGCATCTCTACACCTGCATACCTCTTTTCACCCATCTTATTCTATATATGTATTGAAAGTTGATTGTAAAAAGGACATCTACTAGTTATGGTAAAACCCTAGCCATTTTGTTACTTTAATAACTCTTATTTAATTTTACCTGCGTATATGTTATTTTTATATGTGAATTCATGTAGTTTTTTATTTTGTCTAATGAATGGTTCATCTTTCCTATCTTATTGTCCATAGTTACTCATGATTGTGTAGAGAAGATAGTTGTTACAGGTCATTATTAGTGATCTTTCCTCAATGTATGCAATATTTGGAAGTGGAAATACATAAATTGTATCTCTATAAGATCAATTGATTCCTTCCTAAGTGTTTTCATGCATTCTTAAACCTCACAAATTAAATACTTATGAAAGAATCATATCGAAGTTTTAGGTTGTGTAAGGAATATAGCTTTCTTTACCTCAAATAGTGTATTTTTATTCAAGTAGAGGAATCATACTATTGGTGCATCACCCATCTAGGTTCTTGAGTACTATTTTTTTCTCTTTTCTATGTAATTAGATAGGTAGAGCATCAAAGTGAAGCATCAAGGTAGCTAGCCCTAATCTAGAGATTCACCTCAATAATTAGGCCACCCACAACCTTCTTAAGGGTGAAATTTAGGGTGATAACAAGAACCTAAGGGATACAATAGGGAATTTATAGTGTATTTTTTCCATTAAAATAGATGAGAGATTTAAGGGAATATCCTAAAATATCATTCCACTATCAAATGTTTAAAAGGATGACTAAATTATATGTAGGAAATGGCTTGATTATTTGGTTTGACATCATATTTTTATTATGAAATATTTAGATCAAGGGGGTAAATGTGTTTTGGATTATGGGGTTACATATCTATAAGTATACCTAATTTTCCTTGATATAGTAAATAGTTTCAATAATTTAATAGATTTTTTTCTACTTACAAATCTAATCCTAATTTGTTTTAATAGGCTATGAAATTCACTTATAAAGTAAAGATGCAAGATGAATAATGTAGATCCTTGGAGTAGATTTCCAAGGTCCCTCACTTATATCCTGGTAGTGTATCTTTTAATCAGAAGGATTTACAACTCAAGATAGTGGGAATATCTTAGATCCTAGAATAATAGCAACCAATTTCAAAAACTACTAGACTAATGTCTATAATCTTGATTTGATTCCCACCATAATTTCAAAATGCTTTTGATAGTTTAGTTCAGACTGCCTAAGATTTAAGTGATCATATTCCATCAACAATAATGGGAAGCCTTGGTGTTTTTAAACAAATAATCTTAATCTAATATTGGATCCCACTCTATTTCTTTGGTTTGGGGTGAAAATAGTACTTGAGAGGGGAAAATGCATAAAACCATATGTAAAGCACACAAGCCAATATATCCATACTTGAATTACTTAAGTAATCAATGGTTTTCACAAATATATCATATGTTGTTATGTGTGATACCACCCTACCAGTCAATACTAATCTTTCTTATTTTGCCTCTCTTATTGACACATAACAAAATAGTGAGCACTCATTGCTTATGAGCTTGAAGATTTAACATTAGACAAAAATATGCCTTTATACATTCAATATACTATCAACAGAACAAGAGCAAGCATTGATATTTAATCTCTATCACCTATATAAAAATCATTAAATGATTTAATAATCAAGCATAAATCCCCATAAATACATTTTTTTTAACATAACTCTTAGGCCTAAGAATTTAATTATAAAAATACAAGTCATATATAGTGAGGTTAACTATAATATTCTATTGGGAAGACCATGGATTCATGTTATGAATGCATTACCCTCCACATTATATAAATGCATAAAATGTATTGATGGTTTACATACACCTTTCCTATAGATGATGCAATCAAGAAAAAATGAGCAAAATCACTCAAGGTGATTATAGTTAGGTTCAGGGGGTAAATTTATATAAATTCATCCCTCATTGAGTCAATTAACAAATTATTTCAAAGGCAGGTTAATTTAGGGAAATTTGAGCTCCAAATCACTTTATGTGGTCACATTTAGGTTAAATGGGGTTCCATTTTAGCTAATTATGTTCCCAATTAAAGTGATGGACTAATTGGTTCAATGGGGGAGTCAATTAAGGAAAATTGAGACCCAAATCACTTTAGGTGGTCAAGATTATGTTGAGGGGGATAAATTTCTCCTAACTAAATTCCCCATTAAACCAATCAACTAATTGGTTCAAAAAAAAGTCAATTAGGTAAAATTGAGCCCTAAATCACTTTAGGTGATCACAATTAAGTTGAGGGTGATTGATTTCTACTAATTTCACCCTTAATTGAACCAATCAACTAATTATTTCAATAGGAAACTCAATTATATAAAATTGAGTCTAAAATCACTTTAAGTGATCACAGTTAGGTTGAAGGGGATCATTTTCCCATAATTTCATCCCCAATTAAGTTAATCAATTACTTTTTAGTCCAAGATTAGATTAGGGAAAATTGAGCCTCAAATCACTTTAAGTAGTCGTAATTAGGTTAAGGGGGCTTATTTTCCCTTAATTTCACCCCCAATTCTACTAATCGACTAATTAGTTCAATGAGGGACTCATTTATGGAAATATGATACTTGAATCACATTAGGTGGTTGTAATTAGGTTGAGAGAGCATGATTTCTCCTATTTTTATAACCCATTGAACCAATCAATTATCAATTAATTTTTTTAAAGGGGCACTAAATTAGGTAAAAACAAGTTCTAAATCACTTTATGTGGTTATAATTAGGTTACGTAGGCTTGATTTCACCTATTTATAAACCCCATTGAATAAATAAACTAATTAGTTAAATCAAGGACTCAATTGTGGAAAACTAAGCCCCAAATCACATCAAGTGGTTATAATTACATTTAGGGGACTCTATTTTTCCTAATAATGTCTCCCTTTGAGCCAATCGGGTAACTAGTTCAATGAGGGATCAATTATGGGAAATATAACTCAGTATGTGACTTTAGTAAATACAACCTTTAGTATATACTAAATCTGTGTTAAAAATGGAAAAAAATTGCCTTTAGGGACCCCAATGTCACCCCCTAAGAAAAAGAGACATAAATAAATTCACCCCAACTTCACCAATTAAGTTTCCCAAATGTCAATTTTAAAAGACATCCAACATCACCTAAAAATACCCCATAATGTCACCTCTCAATATGCCCTAATTTTACCTCTAAATAGACCCTGATGTTTGTTCTTAACACATTGTAATGTCATTTGATAAAGTCATAAGTTATAAAGATAATATAGTGTTACCCTCTAGAGATGCCTCTCAAATGTGACTTTAAATCTATCTTAAGGGTTATAATTTTGACAAAGAAAAGCGCAATTGACTTTAATGTGACTTAAAGGTGACATAATAAAGTAAATTAAAATTTTCTAAATGTTTTTATATACCCACCTACCATTCAAATACGGTGTATCATTTTCAATTATTTCTAGATTTCAATAGATTATTAGTGCAGACATGAATCCATTCATGAATGTTCTTACAAGGTCATATGTACATTAGATTATATTTTAGGAGCTTTAGTAGCTCAAAACGCTTAATCCATACCATGTCTTCCTTTTACTTTAATACATATGAACACACGTGTACACATTAAAGTGGGAAAATTAAAAACACCTAAAAATTCCTCCAAGGCATTCATTAATCATTAAATTGCATGGTTCTAGAGTGTTTGTCTACTTTTAAATTATTGGTCCACATCATGGATTATTGGCATAATTAATGGCTTTTTATGGTCCCTACATTATATCTTATAACCTTATAGCAATCATTTCATCTATACCCATGTTTTACACCACTAGGACCCATTCGTCCTAACTCATTTGTTTTTTATTAAGTGTTATTAATAAAATATTAGACTCATTCGACTTATAAGGCATCCCATTAGCTATTTATAATCATCCCACATGTATGGGAAGTATTAGTTGTCTTAAATAGGTTAGTTTAAATAGAGAGAATGTGTTAGAGGAAAGGTTTTCTATTAAATATTTTGTATTGAGCCATGGTCAAAGGAGGTTGGCCCCTTGAAGAGGCCCATAATACTTTGCAATGTGTTTATGTTATTTCAATACAATATTAATATTTTATTATAGTTGCAATGCATATTTTCTATATTTTCATTTCAATATTAATCAAAGTGTAGTTAGGTTCCTACCATTTGTTATCATATATATTTTAAGGGTTGTGTTCTATAGCAACTTTAATAGTTTATGGCTTTATGTGACTATATATCATATGATTATACCTCAATTTTCCCAATTTTTTTCCAATTTTGATTTTATTACAAGTAGTTAATTTTTATTTTTTAGGCTAACCTTGTACTAGAGGGTTTAGAATATTACAGAAATTTTTCATTTTTTTACTAAGCAAATTGTTTTCAATGTGTGAAGTGAGGTGTGTCCCACCAATACCCAAGCCTCAAATAACATTATGAATAGATTTGATCTTCCATGTACCTTTGGTATTTCAAAAAGACCTAGGATTTTACTTAGCCATAGGAATCCTTCAATGCTATGTATTATGTTATGCATAGGTAAGACATTATCCCTATGAAGTTACATGTGGTGTACATCAAAGATGGGATAATGAGCTACATGAAAATTCAATCCTCCCTAGTTAGAGCTATTAAATATTGAGCCAATAAAATTTATGAATAGGATAAGTATATTTAGGAAATCATAATCCAAACACCCCCTTTAGTGACCTTCATTGTGGATTAGTTTTGGAAACCCAACAACAAAAAAATATATAGTGTCAATATATTTTAGCATCTTATTTAAACATAGTAACAATAGAAGTTATAAGGGTCAAAATTTTATGGAATAGTTATCTGGACATGGTGTAGTATCCAATGAATATAAAAATAAAGAAAGAGTCAAGGCTTTTTGAATTTGGGTTGCCCATGACCATCTCATTGGGCAAATTTACAAGTCTAATTAACTCCTTAATTAAACCTAGCACAATTGTTTTCAATGTATACAACCTAAAAAATATATTCTAGAGGGGTAACCACTTGGTTTATCAACTAAGTTAGTGAAATTTTATTATTAACCTAAGGTATATATATTTTTTCAAGGTGTCAGAAATATATATGAACACTAAAATATTTTATAAGGCTTATGTGACTATTATTCATGTATTGAGAAACACTCTTGATAGTAAAGTAAATGCACACTTTGTATAAAATGTAAAAGACAAAATGAAACACTTGTGCTTAAATGTAAACTTACTTGTTGGAATGAAAACACACATGGAATATAAACACACTTGCATGGAAATTAAATAACAATTTTTGAATTGTTAATTTTTATAAGCTTTCCAATCTTTAAGAAATAATACTTTAACAATCATTCACATAAAATCCAAATATCTTCTATTTGATATATAGAAATCCAAAACATTTACAAAACATGTCTGACTCAAAAATACTTGCACACGATTGAATATGAATATATACCTTAACATATAAGATTATCACAAAAATTACTTGAGAGGGGGCCCTCCTCAATTAGTCTTGTGCTTTAAATCCCATCCTTTCTTATGAAATATTTACCTCAAATCAACTCAATTCATAACAATTTTGTACGAATGAATAAATTGCTACAAATGGATTACAATAAAGAATTATAAAGCTTTCACTTAATTATCAATTATTATTTTGCTTCTATATTTGTATCACTGGTCATTTTTCCAACTCCTTCTTAAACAAGGGTAAAATTCTTAATCTTAATTTAAAAATTAGATAGGTTGATGATGTTGAAACTAATCAACTAGTTTAGCAAAGGAAAATAGTCTGAAACAACTACAATTCTAGAGTTACAACAAATTGAAGAGAATGATTCAATATGGAAGGACATAGAAACATATTAGAAACTATTTCTTTACTCTTCCTATATTATATAAACCATTAGAATCTCTTAGCCTTGAAAGGGATAACCTTGAATGGGATCACCTTGAAATAATTTCCAAACTACGGTGGTCTTTAGAAATGCTCCTTAGCCTGCTACTACAAGTGATGGTTAAGTGATATGGGTACATAAGAGATTAAAATAGTTGCTATGAGTGGATATAAACAACTAAGAATCTTCTACAAGTGAAATCCAACAACTCAACAATTTCTATGGGTGGAATCCAATATTGCCTAGTTGTAAGATATTTGAAAGCTACATGTGCTTGATTATTGATAATGCAAAATAACCATAGCAATGAATCACATAATTTCACTCATAAGTAAACAAGTTAAATATGAAATATTAAACATAAATACATTATATATATGGAGTGTTATATATATATATATATATATATATATATATATATAATGGATTACATGAGGCAAGTTAAAGATGAAAAATGTTAGATTTATGAGGATAGGAGGAAGGTTCCAACGGGGTAAATTAGGGAAATTATTAGGCTTATCACACCCCCCAAATTTACCTATTTCTCATCCTTGATAAATCAAAACCATTTCATATAATAAGCACATAGTGCTCGAATGTCTATATGAGTTTTACATCATTGCTTTTACTTAAGATAAAAACCTATTTGTTTTTCAAACTTCTCACATATCTTAATTTTTGAGGAATTGTCCCACTGAATCTTCCCTCTCCAATCAAGGATTGGAAACCATAAGGGAGGTGTCTGAAAGGTTAGAGATATCCAATTTTTCCTTTGTCTCCTTGTAATTTTCCCTTCAAGTTATCCCTTGAAAGTTTCGTGTTTCTTAGTGTCAGAGTGAGTTCATCCCATATTTGTGCATAACAAGGGTTGAGGTGCCAATTTGATCTAGGAAAATTGAATATTGATTTTTCATTTATACTTGTGTCTTTAGTATATGCTTGCACACTTCATCATGTGAAATTAATTTAATCAAATCATATACCAACTTATCAAGCATGGTAATTTATCCTCTTACCATTAATGTGGATCTTTCTCTATTTCATGATAGCATTCCAATGCTTTCCATATTTTGTCTTCATTAACCAAATATGAATAAAAATACCTTAGTAAAACATCCCCCAAATAAATAGCAAGGTTCCATTCTTAATCAAAGGTGTAGACATAGTCATGTAAATGAAAGTCATAGAGTTGAATCTAAGTTTTAGGAGTATTATGAGTGTATACATCAAAGAAACATTAAACATCATTTACTGTTAAACTTAACCCATTATAATTTTGCATTAAAATAAATTTCAGCCATTGATCTTTGAGATAAAGAGCATAAACTTTGGCAGGAGGTTTTCACTCTATTATTGTCTCATATCTTCTATTATTTCCTTAAGTTGAATAATTTATTCATTTTTCTTTCTCAATGTGTCCTCAGTCCCCTTCAAATTATATTTCATTTGTATATTTTTCTTATTTCAATCTGTTGTATTGAGTATACCATTGAGTGGACAAAGTTTTAATCTTGACATGCCTCTTTAAAAATAATTCCTCGCTATTTGGCCCATCTATTTGGATAGCTATAAATACCTTGGATGTTATATATTTAGTGATTATAAATCCATAGTATATTTTGATACTATCATTAATAGTTACATCGTGCAATTATATACCTTTTTTATATTGTGATGTTAAATAAGGATTGTCTACTACATGCAATGAGGTTGTTATAGGTAGATGAATGGTCACAAAATTTTATTCAATTACAAGTATTTCCATTACTACAAGTGGATGTGATTGCCTCATTTCTTCCTCAACCACTTCTATTAATTTGTCCAATCCATATTCTTTTCTCTCTAGCTCCATAATTTGATTCTAAGATTCTTAATTTATTTACTTGCAACTATTACTTCATCCTCTTCCATATTCAAGGGAGTAGGAGAGGGAAAATGTTTTTCCATAGTTCCTTCCTCTTGCATAGTTTGTTATTCCTTTTCATTTTCGCCTCTTCATCCCAATGTTCCATGGAGGATCCCCTAAAGTAGGTGTCAAATGTTTACCCTATTATATTATATTATATTCTTCTTCAATATTAAAGGGCTTGGTTTCCATATGTTTATAATCCTCTTCCTCATTTCACCCTCTACTCTTAATCTGAATGATTGTGGAGGTTTTTGAGTGTTTTTTTCTTAAAATCTTGCATTTGATCCGTTATGATCTTCTCTTGGGAGCAATAGCTGAAGAAACCTTTTTTTTATTCTAGGGTTGAGATGATGAAGCCATTTACTCTATTTTCATCTTTGGATCTACTTATGCTACTCTTTCTTCTTGGGATTTTGATGATGAGGATATTTGTTTCAATTTCCTCCTCCATCTTTGCTCATTATGTGTTGCAAGAGGTATGTTTTATATCTACTAAACTAATGGTAATCTCCTCATAGTCAAAAAATTCTCCCAAGATACCTTAAGTGTATGATCCCTTAGACATCTTTAAATAATTACTTAAATTAGACCATGATGGGATATATATTTAGGTCATACTTTGTGATATTCATTTGCCATTTTTCTTAAGAGGTTTAATAGGAAACTTGGAACATTGACAAGCCTATTATTCCTCAAATGGATTAGAAACTTGAAATTAATAGTTTATAGGAGAGATATTCTACCTTCACAAGCCATGTTTTTTACGATGAAGTTTGAAAGCTTATCCCAAAATGGAGATAGTGATTTCCTAGTTGTAATTTGGGTTATGGAAATCAATCTTTCTCCTTATACACTAAATTAATTCATAACTACAATAGGGTCTCATATTTTCATGCATTTCTCACATGTTTTTATAAAACCAATGAATTCTGCTAACAACTCTTCTATAAGGGTATTATATAGTCCCTAATAATTGTTATGGCACTTTACAAAATTTTCACAAACTCCACTACAATCTAGTCATTAAAACCTTGTATTTTCTCAAAGTAGTTCAACCACCCTTCATTGCAAAATATTTATGTAATTTTTAGATTGGTTTGTAATGATGTGTGGTTTGTTGGCTCTCATATCACTACATCACTTCCCATCTTTACTTCCTCTTGTCTACAATTAAAAACTATTTTAATGATGTTATCGATGTAGAATACCAACTATTAGTGAGGTTTTGGATAAGTACAATCATGTGGAGAGTTTGGTGGTGTTTTCTTACATTGCCATATAATATTTTTCTCCCCCCAAACTTTATGGTAACTATCACCTCAAATATTATGCATCTTCCATGACATTTATGGTGACAAAATCAATCTCCCCCCAATAATGATATCACTTGTCCTCAAGTGAGTTGAAAGGTTAACGTGTGCAGCATAGGGATTGCCTTTATGTATATAGGAAATTGAATTTTTCATGATGGGAACTTAAACCTCACAAATGAAATAATTATGCAAGAATTTTTCAATTGTATCTCTACAAGATCAATTGATTCCTTCCTAAGTGTTTTCATGCATTCTTGAACCTCACAAATGAAATACTTATGCAAGAATCATATCAAAGTTGTAGGTTGTGTAAGGAATATAGGTTTCTTTGCCTCAAATAGTGTATGTTTAGTCAATTAGAGAAATCATACTATTGGTTCATCACCCATATAGGTTCTCAAGTACTATTTTCTCTCTTTTCTATGTAATTAGATAGGTAGAGGAGCAAAGTGAAGCATCAAGGGAGCTATCCCTAATCTAGAGATTCACCTCAATAATTAATGTACCCACAACCTAGAGGTGTCTCCAAGATATATTCTAAGTTAAAAATCTTGAAAACCCTTCTTAAGGGTGCAATATAGGGTGATAATAGGAACCTAAGAGATATAGGGAATTGATAGTGGAATTTTTTCCCAAAAAATATATGAATGATATAAGGGAAGATCCTAAAATATAATTCTACTATCAAATGTTTAAAAGGATGACTAAATTATAAGTAGGAAATGGATTGATTCTTTGGTTTGACATCATATTTTTATGATGAAATATTTGGCTCAAGGGGAAAAAAAAAATTGGATTATGGGGTTACATATATAATAGTATACCTAATTTTTCTTGATATAGGAGATATTTTCAATAATTTAAAAGATTTTTTTCTAGTTACAAATTGAATCCTAATCTATTTTAATGGGCTATGAAATTCACTTATAAAGTAAAGATGCAAGGTGAATAATGTATCTCCTTGGATTAGATTTCCAAGGTCCCTCACTTATATCTTGATAGTGTATCTTTTAATCAGAGGGATTTACAACTCAAGATATAGGTCATATCTTAGATCCTAGAATAATAGCATCCAATTTCCAAAACTACCAGACTAATGTATGCAATCTTGATTTGACTCCTACCATAATTTCAAAATGCTTTTGATATTTTAGTTTAGCTACCTAAGATTTAAGCAATCATAGTCTATAAACAATAATGGTAAGCCTTGGTGTTTTTAGACAAATAATCTTAACCTAATATTAGATCCTACTCTATTTCTTTGGTTTTTTGTGAAAATGGTATGAGAGAGGGAAAATCAATAAAACCATATGTAAAACACACAAAACAATATATCCATAGTTTAATTCCTTAAGTAATCAATGTTTTTCATAGATATATCATATGATGTTACGTGTTATGCCACCCTACCAGCCAATACTAATCTTGCTTACTTTTCCTCTCGTATTGACACATTACAAAATAGTGAGCACTCATTACTTATGAGCTTGAAGATTTAACATTAGACAAAAATATGCCTTTATACATTCAATATACTATCAACCAAACAAGAACAAGCATTGATATTTAATCTCTATCACCTATATAAAAATCATTAAATGATTTAATAATCAAGCATAAATTCCCATAAAAATATTTTTTTGAACATAACTCTTAGGCCTAAGAATCTACCTATAAAACTATAAGTCATATCTAGTGAGGTTAACTATAACATTATATTGGGAATACTATGGATTCATGTTATGAATGCATTACCCTCCAGATTACATAAATGCATAAAATGTATTCATGTATGATCTACATACACATTTCCTATAGATGATGCAACCAAGAAAAAATGAGCAAAATCACTCAAGGTGATCGTAGTTAGGTTGAGGGGAATAAATTTATATTAATTCATCCCCCATTGAACCAATTAACTAATTATTTCAAATGTGGATTAATTTAGGAAAATTTTAGCTCTAAATCAATTTAGGTGGTCACAATTAGGTTAAATGGGGTTCAATTTTAGCTAATTATGTTCCAAATTAAAGCGATGGACTAATTGGTTCAATGGGGGAGTCAATTAGGGAAAATTGAGACCCAAATCACTTTAGGTCATCAAGATTATGTTGAGGGGGATAAATTTCTCCTAACTACATTTCCCATTAAACCAAGCAACTAATTAGTTCAAAGGAAAGTCAATTAGGTAAAATTTATCCCTAATTCACTTTAGGTGATCATAATTAAGTTGAGGGTGATTGATTTCTACTAATTTCATCCTTAATTGAACCAATCAAATAATTAGATCAATAAGAAACTCAATTATAGAAAATTGAGTCTAAAATCACTTTAAGTGATCATAGTTAGGTTGAAGGAGATCATTTTCCCATAATTTCATCCCTAATTAAATTAATCGACTATTTTTTAGTGTAAGACTATATTAGGGAAAATTGAGCCTCAAATCACTTCAAGTAGTCATAATTAGGTTGAGTGGGGATTGATTTTCCCTAATTTCACCCCAATTATACTAATCAACTAATTGGTTCAATGGGGGAGTTAATTATGGAAATATGAGACTTGAATCATATTAGGTTGTTGCAATTAGGTTGAGAGAGTATGATTTCTCCTATTTTCATAACCCATTAAACCAATCAATCAATTTTTTCAAAGTGGCACTAAGTTAGGGGAAAATGAGCTCCAAATCACATTAGATGGTCACAAATAGGTTAATTAGGCTTGATTTCCCCTATTTATGTACCCCATTAAATAAATCAACTAATGAGTTAAATTGAGGACTCAATTATGGAAAACTAAGCCCCAAATCACATCAAGTGGTTGAAATTATGTTGAAGGGATTCTATTTATCCTAATAATGTATCCCTTTGAACCAATCAAGTAATTAGTTCAATGAAGGACTCAAATATGGGAAATATAACTTAATATGTAGCTTTAGTAAATACAATCTTAAGTAGATACTAAATTTGTGTTAAAGATGGAAAAACATTTCCTTTAGGGACACCCCAACGTCACCCCCTAACAAAAAGAGGGGCACAAATAAATTCACCCCAACTTTACCAATTAAGTCACCCTAATGTCAATTTTAAAATACATCCAACATCACCTACAAATACCCCATAATGTCACCTCTAAATATGTCCTAATTCTACCTCTAAATAGACCCTAATGTCCCATCTTAATACATTATAATTTTATTTGATAACATCATAAGTTATAAATATAATATAATGTCACCCTCTAGAGATGCCTCTCAAATATGACTTTAAATCTATCTTAAGGGTTAAAATTTTGACAAATAAAAGTGTAGTTGACTTTAATGTGACTTAAAAGTGATATAATAAAGTAACTTAAAATTTTATAAATGTTTTTATATACCCACATACCATTAAAATAGGGATTTTTATTTTTGATGCCTTCAAATTTCAAAAGATTATTACTGCAGACATGAATCCATGCATGAATGTTCTTACAAGGTCATATGTACATTAGAGTTCACTTTAGGAGATTCATTAGCTCAAAATTTTTAAGTCATACCATGTCTTCCTTATTTTGATACATATGAACACAAGTGTACACATCAAAGTGGGGGAAAATAAAAACACCTAAAATTTTCCCCAAGGCATTTATTAATCATTAAATTGCATGTTTCTAGAGTGTTTGTCTACTTTTAAATTATTGGTCCACATCATGGATTATTGGCATAATTAATGGATTTTTATGGTCCCTACATTCTATCCTAGAACCTTATAGTGATCATTTCATCTAGACCCATGTTTTACACTATGAGGATCCATTCATCCTAACTCTTTTATTTTTAATTAGGTATTATTAATAAAATATTAGACTCATATGACTTATAAGGCATCCCATTAGCTATTTATAATCATCCCACATGTATGGGACGCATTAGTTTTCTTAAATAGGTTAGTTTAAATAGAGAGAATGTGTTAGAAGAAAGGTTTTCTATTAAATATTTTGTATTGAGCCATGGTCAAATGAGGTTAGCCCCTTGAAGAGGCCCATAATACTTTGCAATGTGTTTATGTTATTTCAATGCAATATTCATATTTTCTTATAGTTGTAGTGCATATTTTATATATTTTCATTTCAAGATTAATCAATGTGTAGTTAGGTTCCAAACATTTGGTATCATAGATATTTTAAGGGTTGTGTTTTATATCAACTTTAATATTTTATGTCTTTATGTGACTATATATCATACGCTTATACCTCAATTTTTCCAAATTTTTTTCCAATTTTGATTTTATTACAAGTAGTTAATTCATATTTTCTTATAGTTGCAGTGCATATTTTATATATTTTCATTTCAAGATTAATCAATTTTTAGTTAGGTTCCTAACATTTGGTATCATAGATATTTTAAGGGTTTTGTTTTATATCAAATTTAATAGTTTATGTCTTTATGTGACTCTATATCATATGCTTATACCTCAATTTTCCCAATTTTTTTCCAATTTTGATTTTATTACAAGCAATTAATTTTTTTTTTAGGCTAACCTTATACTAGAGGGTTTATAATATTATATAAAGTTTCATTTTTTTCTAATCACATTGTTTTCAATGTGTGAAGTGAGGTATGTCCCACAAATACCCAAGCCTCAAATAACATTATTTATAGATTTAATCTTCCATGTACCTTTGGTATTTCAAAAGGACCTAGGATTTTACTTAGCCATAGGAAGCCTTCAATGGTATGGATTATGTTATGCACAGGTAAGATGTTATCCATATGAAGTTAATTATGGCATACCTCAAATATGGGATATTGAGCTACATGAAAATTCAATCCTCCCTAGTTAGATCTATTAAATATGGTCCAATAAAATTTATGAATGGGATAAGTATATTTACGTGTTCATAATTCAGACACCCCCTTTAGTGACCTTCACTATGATTTTGTTTTGGAAACCCAACAACAACAAAATATATAGTGTCAAAATATTTTGACATCTTTTATAAACATAGTAACAATAGAAGCTATAAAGGTTAAAAATTTTAGGAAGATTTATCCAAACACTGTGTATTATCCAATGAATGTAAAAATAAGAAAAGAGTCAAGGTTTTTTGAAGTTGGGTTTCCCATCATCGTCTCATCAATCAAATTGATGGGTCTAATTAACTCCTTAATTAAACCTGGTAGAGTATAATCAATGTGTACAACTTAAAAAATTTATTATAGAGGGGTAACCACTTGGTTTATCAACTAAGTTACTGAAATTTTATTATTAACCCAGGGTACATATATATTTTCAAAGTGTCAGAAATATATATGATCACTAAAATATTTTATAAGGCTTAAGGGACTATTATTCATGTATAGAGAAACACTCTTGATAGTAAAGTAAATGCATACTTTGCAGAAAATGTAAAATTCAAACTAAAACACTTATACTAAAATGTAAACTTACTTATTGGAATGAAAACACATTTGCATGGAATATAAACACACTTACATGGAAATTAAATGATAATTATTGACTTGTTAATTTTCATAGGCTTCCCACTCTTTAAGAAATAATAATTTAAAAATCATTCACACATAATCGAAATATCTTCTATTTAAAATATAAAAACTCAAAACTTGCACAAAACATGTCTGACTCAAAAATACTTGCACACAACTAAATATGAATATATACCTTAACATATGATATTTTCGAAAAAAATTCTTGTGAGGGGACCCTCCTCAATTAGTCTTGTGCTTTAGATCCCATCCTTTCTTATGAAATATTTACCTCAAATCAACTCAATTCATAACAATTTTGTAGTAATGAATAAATTGCTACAAGAGGATTACAATAAATAATTATAAAGCTTTCACTTAATTTTTAATTATTATTTTGTTGTTATATTTACATCACTGAGCTATTTTCCAACTCCTTAAATAGGGGGCAAATTCTTATTCTTAATTTAAAAATTAGATAGGTTGATGAGATCTAAACTAATCAACTAGTTTAGGAAAGGAAAATAGTCTGAAACAACTACAATTGTAGAGTTATAAAAAATTGAAGATAATGATTCAATATGGAAGAAGGACATTGAAACATATTAGAAACTATTTCTTTCCTCTTCCTATATTATAAACCTTTCAAATCTCTTAGCCTTGAAAGGGATCACCTTGAAACAATTTACAAACTGTGGTGGTCTTTGGAATTGCTCCTTGGCCCACTATTACAAATAATGGTTGAATGATATGGGTACATCAAGATACTAAAATATTTTCTATGAGTGGATATCAACAAATAAGTAGTTGCTACAAGTGGAATCCAACAACTAAACAATTTATATGGGTCGAATCCAATATAGCTTAGTTGTAAGATTTTTGAAAGCTACATGTGTTTGATTATTGATAATGCAAAATTACCATAGCAATGAATCACATTATTTCACCCATAAATAAACAAATTAAACATGAAATATTTAACATAAATACATTATATATATTGAGTGTTTTATATAACAAAAATGGATTACATGAGTTAAGTTAAAGATACAAAATTCTAGATTTATGAGGATAGGAGGAAATTTCCAAGGGGGTAAATTAGGGAAATTATTAGGCTTATCATACCCCCCAACTTTACTTATTTTTCATCCTTGATCAATCAAAACCATTTCATATAATAAGCACACGGTGCTTGAATGTCTATATGAGTTTTACATCATTACTTTTGCTTAAGATAAAACCCTTTTTGTTTTTCAAACTTCTCACATCTCCTAATTTATGAGTACTTGTTCCATAGAATCTTTCCTCTCCAATCAAGGATTATAAACCATAAAGGAGGTGTCTGAAAGGTTAGAGCTATCCAATTTTGCCTTTGTCTCCTTGCCATGCAAATATACAAATGAACTTTTTGTAATTTATCCTTCAAGTTATCCCTTGAAAATGGTTCTTTCTTTCTTAGAGCCAGAGTGAGTTCATCCCATATTTATGCATAATAAGTAGAGATTGAGGTGCCAATCTGATCTAGGAAAATTGAATATTGATTTTGTGATTTTACTTGTCTTTATGATATGTTTGCACACTTCATCATGTGAAATTAATTTAATAAAATCATCTACCAACTTTTAGGCATGGTAATTTCTCCTCTTACCATTAATGTGGCTCTTTCTCTAGCTCATGGTATCATTCCAATGCTTTGCATATTTTTTCTTCATTAACCAAATATGAAGAAAAATATCTTAGTAACACATCCCCCAAATAAATAATAGGGTTTCATTCTTAATCAAAGGCATAGACATAGTCATGTAAATAAAATTCACAAAGTTGAATCTAAGTTTTAGGAGAATTGTAAGTGTATACATCAAATAAACATTAAGAATCATTTAGTGTTAAAGTTAACCCACCATAATTTTGCATTAAAAAAATTTCAGCCATTGCTCTTTCAGATAAAGAGTATAAATTTTGGTAGGAGGTTTTCACTCTAGCATTGTCCCATATCTTCTATTATTTCCTTAAGTTGGATAATTTAATCATATTTATTTCTCAGTGTGTCCTCAATCCCCTTCAAATTCTATTTCATTTGTATCTTTTTATTATTTCAATCTGTTGTATTTAGTATACCATTGAATGGACAAAGTTTGAATATTTACATGCCTCCTTAAAAATAATTCCTCACTATTTGGCCCATCTATTTGGATAACCACAAATACCTTGGATGTTATTTATTCAATGATCATAGAGCCATAGGATCTTGTGATACTATCTTCAATCATTACATTGTGCAATTGTAGAGCCATAGGATCTTGTGATACTATATTCAATCATTACAGAAGGATTGTCTACTATAGGAAATTAGGTTGTTATAGGTAGAGGAATGGTCACAAATTTTTATTCAATTACAAGTATTTCCATTACTACAAGTGGATGTGATTGCCTCATTTCTTCCTCAACCACTTCTCTTAATATGTCCAATCCATATTATTTTCTCTCTAGCTCCCTAATTCAATTCTAAGATTCTTAATTTATTTCTTTGAAACTATTAGTTCATCCTCTTCCATATTCATGGAAGCATGAGAGGACAAAAAAATTTCCATAGTTCCTTCCTCTTGCATAGTTTATTCTTCCTTTTCATTTTTGCCTCTTCATCCCAATGTTCCATAGAGGATCCCCTAAAGTAGTTGTCAAATGTTGATCCTATTGTATTGGATTCTTCTTCTTAAATATTAAAGGACTTATTTTCCATATGTTTATAATATTCTTCCTCATTTTACCCTCTACTCTTAATATGAATGATTG
The DNA here is from genome assembly GCA_037957365.1 of Torreya grandis. Lineage (NCBI taxonomy): Eukaryota > Viridiplantae > Streptophyta > Pinopsida > Cupressales > Taxaceae > Torreya > Torreya grandis. The sequence goes on along the minus strand of JARHVA010000099.1, from coordinate 1,677,581 downwards.
TGGAGGTTTTTGAGGGGTTTTTTTCTTAAAACACTACATTTGATACGTTATGATCTTCTCTTGGGAGCAATAGCTAAAGAAACCTTTTTGTTTCTAGGGTTGAAATGATGAATCCATTTACTCTAATTTTATCTTTTGAGCTACTTCAGCTACTCTTTCTTCTTAGGATTCTAATGATGAGGATATTGGTTTCAATTTCTTCCTCCTTTGCTTATTAGGTGTTGCAAGAGGTATGTTTTGTATCTACTAATTTAATGGTAATCTCCTCATAGTCAAAAATTCCTCCCAAGATACCTCAAGTATATGATCCCTTAGACATCTTAAAATAATGAGTTAAATTAGACCATGATGGGATATATATCTAGGTCATCCTTTGTGATATTCATTTGCCATTTATCTTTGGAGGTCTAATAAGGAACTTGGAATATTGACAAGCCTATTATTCCTCAAATGGATTAGAAACTTGAAATGAACAGTGTATAGGAGAGATATTCTACCTTAACAAGCCATATTTTTTATGATGAAGGTTGAAATCTTAGCCCACAAATGGAGGTAGTGATTTCCTACTTGTGCCTTGGGTTGTGAAAATCAATCTAGTGATTTCCTACTTGTGCCTTGGGTTGTGAAAATCAATCTTTCTCCTTCTACACAAAATTCATTCATAACTACAACATGGTCTCATCTTTCCATGCATTTCTCACATGTTGATGGAAAACTAGTGACTTTTGCTAACAACTTTCTTGTAAGGGTAATATATAGTCCCCAATAATTGTTATGGCATTTTGAAAAAAATTCACAAACTCCACTACAATCTGGTCATTAAAACCTTGTAGTTTCTCAAAGTAGTTCAACCACCCTTCATTGCAAAACATGTATGTAATTTATTGATTGGTCTATAATGATGTGTGGTTTGTTGTCTCTCGTCTCACTACATCACTTACCATATTTGCTTCCTCTTGTCTACAATTAAAAATTATTTTAATGATGTTATCGATGTAGAATACAAATAGTAGTGAGATTTTGAATAAGTGGAGTCATATGAAGAGTTTGGTGGTGTTATTTTACATTATCATATAATATTGTTCTCCCCACAAACTTTATGGTAAATATCACCTCAAATATTAAGCTTTTCCCATGACATTTATGGTGACCAAATCAATCTGCCCCCAATAATGATATCACTTGTCCTCAAGTGAGTTGAAATGTTAATGTGTGCAGCATATGGATTGCCTTTATGCATATAGTAAATTGAATTTGTCATGATGGGAACTTAAACCTCACAAATGAAATAATTATGCAAGAATTTGTCAATTGTATCTCTACAAGATCAATTGATTCCTTCCTAAGTGTTTTCATGCATTCTTGAACCTCATAAATGAAATGCAAAAATCATATCAAATTTGTAAGTTATGTAAGTAATATAGCTTTCTTTAAATCAAATAGTGTATGTTTAGTCAAATAGAGAAATCATACTACTGGTACATCACCCATCTATGTTCTAGAGTACTATTTTCTCTCTTTTATAAGTAATTAGATAGGTGGAGCAGCAAAGTGAAGCATCAAGGGAGTTATCCCTAATCTATAGATTCACCTCAAAAATTAATCCACCCACAACCTAGAGGTGTCTACATGCTATCATCTAAGTAAAAAGGTTTTAGAAACCTTCTTAAGGGTGTGAATTAGGGTGATAACAGGAACCTAAGGGATACACTAGGGAATTGATAATGGATTTTTTTCCCAAAAAGTATATGAGTGATTTAAGGTAAGATCCAAAAATATCATTCCACTATCAAATGTTTTAAAGGATGACTAAATTATAAGTAGGAAATGGCTTGATTATTTGGTTTGACATCATATTTTTATGATGAAACATTTAGATCTAGGGGGAAAATGGGTTTTGGATTATGGCGTTGCATATCTGTAAGTAGACCTAATTTTCCTTGATATAGAAGATAGTTTCAATAATTTAATAGATTTTTTTCTAGTTACAAATCTAATCCTAATCTATTTTAATAGGCTATGAAATTCACTTATAAATTAAAGATGCAAGGTGAATAATGTAGGTCCTTGGAGTATATTTCCAAGGTCCCTCACTTATATCCTAGTAGTGTATCTTTTAATCAGAGGGATTTACAACTCAAGATATTGGTCATATCTTAGATCCCATAATAATAGCATCTAATTTCCAAAACTACTAGACTAATGTCTACAATCTAGATTTGATTCCCACCATAATTCCAAAATGCTTTTGATATTTTAGTTCAGACTACCTAAGATTTAAGCGATCATAGTCCATTAACAATAATGGGAAGCCTTGGTGTTTTTACATAAATAATCTTAATCTAATATTGGATCCTACTCTATTGCTTTTTTGGGGGTTTAAAATAGTACAAGAGAGGGGAAAATGCATAAAACCATATGTAAAACACACAAGCCAATGTATCTATACTTGAATTACTTAACTAATAAATGGTTTTCATAGATATATCATATGATGTTATGTGTGATGCCACTGTACCAGCCAATACTAATCTTACTTACTTTGCCTCTCTTATTGACACATTATAAAATAGTGAGCACTCATTGCTTATGAGCTTGAAGATTTAACATTAGACAAAAATATGCCTTTATACATTCAATACACTATCAACTGAATACGAAAAAGCATTGATATTTAATCCATATCACCTATATAAAAATCATTAAATGATTTAATAATCAAGCATAAATCCCCATAAAAACACTTTTTTTAACACAACTCTTAGGCCTAAGAATATCCCTATAAAACTATAAGCCATATCTAGTGAGGTTAACTATAATTTTCTATTGGGAAGACCATGGATTCATGTTATGAATGCATTATCCTCCACATTACATAAATGCATAAAATGTATTCAGTATGATCTACATACACATTTCCTATAGATGATGCAATCAATAAAAAATGAGCAAAATCACTCAAGGTGATTGTAGTTAGGTTGAGGGGGATAAATTTATATTAATTCATCCCCCATTAAACCAATTAACTAATTATTTAAAATTTGGATTAATTTATGGAAATTTTAGCTCCAAATCACTTTAGCTGGTCACAATTAGGTTAAATGGGGTTCGATTTTAGCTAATTATGTTCCCAATTAAATCGATGGACTAATTGGTTCAATGGGGGAGTCAATTAGGCAAAATGAGACCCAAATCACTTTAGGTGGTCAATATTATGTTGAGGGGGATAAATTTATCCTAACTAAATTCCCCATTAAACCAATCAACTAATTGGTTCAAAAAAAAGTCAATTAGGTAAAATTGAGCCCTAAATCACTTTAGGTGATCACAATTAAGTTGAGGGTGGTTGATTTCTACTAGTTTCAACCTTAATTGACCCCATCAACTAATTAGTTCAATAGGAAACTCAATTATAGAAAATTTAGGCTAAAATCACTTTAAGTGATCATAGTTAGGTTGAAGGGGATCATTTTCCCATAATTTCATCCTTAATTAAATTAATCAACTATTTTTTATTGCAAGACTAGATTAGCAAAAATTCAACCTCAAATCACTTTAAGTAGTCATAATTAGGTCGAGGGGGCTTGATTTCCCCTAATTTCACCCCCAATTATACTAATTGACTAATTGGTTCAATGGGGGAGTCAATTATGGAAATATGAGACTTGAGTCACATTGTGTGGTTATAATTAGGTTGAGAGAGCATGATTTCTCCTATTTTCATAATGCATTTAACCAATCAATTAATTTTCTAAAAGGGGCACTAAATTAGGGGAAAATGAGCTCTGAATCACTTTACATGGTCACAATTAGGTTAAGTAGGCTCGATTTCCCCTATTTATGACCCCATTGAATAAATCAACTAATTAGTTAAATTGAAGACTCAATTATAGAAAACTAAGCCCAAAATAACATCAAGTATTTGTAATTATGTTTAGGGGAATATATTTATCCTAATAATGTCTCCCTTTGAACCAATTAGGGAATTAGTTCAATGAGGGACTCAATTATGGGAAATCTAACTTAATATGTGACTTTAGTAAATACAACCTTCAGTATATACTAAATTTATGTTAAAGATGGAAAAAAATTGCCTTTAGGGACACCCCAACATCATCCCTTAACAAAAAGAGGGGCACAAAAAAATTCACCCCAACTTCACCAATTTAGTCACCCTAATCTCAATTTTAAAAGACATCCAACATCACCTACAAATACCCCATAATGTCACCTCTAAATATGCCCTAATTTTACCTCTAAATTGACCTTGATGTCCCATCTTAAAACATTTTAATTTCATATGATAAAGTCATAAGTTATAAAGATAATATAATGTCACCCTCTAGAGATGCCTCTCAAATGTTACTTTAAATCTATCTTAAGGGTTATAATTTTGACAAAGAAAAGCATAGTTAACTTTAATGTGACTTAAATGTGACATAATAAAGTAACTTAAAAATTTATAAATGTTTTTATATACCCACCTACCATTTAAATAGGGTGTATCATTTTATATTCTTTCTAGATTTCAACAGATTATTAGTGCAGACATGAATCCATGCATGAATGTTCCTACAAGGTCATATGTACGTTAGAGTTCACTTTAGGATCTTCATTATCTTAAAACTTTTAATTCATACCATGTCTTCCTTACTTTGATACATATGAACACATGTGTACACATCAAAGTGGGGAAAAATAAAAACACCTAAAAATTCACCCAAGGCATTAATTAATTATTAAATTGCATGTTTCTAGAGTGTTTGTCTACTTTTAAATTATTGGTCCACATCATGGGTTATTGGCATAATTAATGGCTTTTCATGGTCCCTACATTCTATCCTAGAACCTTAAATCAATCATTTCATCTATCCCCATGTTTTACACTACTAGGACCCATTCATCCTAACTCATTTATTTTTTATTAAGTGTTATTAATAAAATGTTGGACTGACATGACTTATAAGGCATCCCAGTAGCTATTTATAATCATCCCACATGTATGAGAAGTATTAGTATAAATTAGATAGTTTAAATAGAGAGAATGTGTTAGAGGAAAGGTTTTCTATTAAATATTTTGTATTGAGCCATGGTCAAATGAGGTTGGCCCCTTGAAGAGGCCCATAATACTTTGCAATGTGTTTATGTTATTTCAATACAATATTCATATGTTCTTATAGTCATAGTGCATATTTTATATATTTTCACTTCAATATTAATCAATATGTAGTTGTGTTCCTAACATTTGATATCATAGATATTTTAAGGGTAGTGCTCTATAGCAAATTTAATAGTTTATGGATTTATTTGACTATATATCATATGCTTATACCTCAATTTTCCCATTTTTTTCCCAATTTGATTTCATTACAAGTAGTTAATTTTTATTTTTTATAATAACCTTGTATTATAGGGTTAGAAATATTATAGAAAGTTTTCATTTTTTGCTAAGCACATTATTTTCAATGTGTGAAGCAAGGTGTGTCCTACCAATGTCCAAGCTTCAAACAACATTATTTATAGATTTGATCTTCCATGTACCTTTGGTATTTCAAAAGGACTTAGAAATTTACTTAGCCATAGGAAGCCTTCAATCATATGTATTATGTTATGCACAGGCAAGATGCCATCCCTATGAATTTACTTGTGGCATACCTCAAATATGGGATAATGAGCTACATGACAATTCAATCCTCCCTGGTTAGAGCTATTAAATATTGGGCCATTAAAATTTATGAATGGAATAAGTATATTTACGAGCTCAAAATATAGACACCCCCTTTAGTGACCTTCATTATGATTTTGTTTTAGAAACCCAACAACAACAAAATATATAGTGTCAAAATATTTTCAAATCTTATATAAAAACAATAACAATTAAAGCTATAAGGGTCAAAATTTTATGGAAGAGTTATCTGGACATGGTGTAGTATCGAATGAATATAAGAATAAGAAAAGAGTCAAGTTTTTTGAATTTGGGTTGCCCATGATCATCTCATCAAGAAAATTGATAGGTCTAATTAACTCCCCAATTAAACCTAACATAGTATAATCAGTGTGTATAACCTAAAAATCTATTTTAGAGGGGCAACCACTTGGTTTATCAACTAAGTTAGTGAAATTTTATTATTAACCTAGGGTACATATATATTTTCAAGGTGTCAAAAATATATATGAACACTAAAATATTTTATAAGGCTTAAGGGACTATTATTCATGTATTAAGAAATAATCTTGACAATAAAGTAAATGTACACTTTGCAGAAAATGTAAAAGACAAAATGAAACACTTGTGCTAATATGTAAATTTAATTGTTGGAATGAAAACACACTTGCATGAAATATAAACACACTTGCATGGAAATTAAATAAAAATTGTTGACCTATTAATTTTCATAATATTCCCACTCTTTAATAAATAATACTTTAACAATCATTCACACATAATCAAAATATCTTCTATTTGAAATATAGAAACTCAAAACTTGCACTAAACATGTCTGACTCAGAAATACTTACACACAACTGAATATGAAAATATACCTGAACATATGAGATTGTCACAAAAATTCCTTGTAATGGAGCCCTTCTCAATTATTCTTGTGCTTTAGATCCAATCCTTTCTTACGAAATCCTTACCTCAAATCAACTCAATTCATAACAATTTGGTAGCAATGAATAAATTGCTACAATTGGATTACAATAAAGAATTTAAAAACTTTCACTTAATTGTCAATTACTATTTTGCTGCTATATTTGTATCACTAAGCATTTTTTCAACTCCTTAAATAGGGGGAAATTTGTATTCTTAATTTCAAAATTATATAGGTTGATGAGATCTAAAATAATCAACTAGTTTAGCAAAGACTAATAGTTTGAAATAACTATAGTTGTAGAGTTACAATAAATTAAAGAGAATGATTCAATATGGAAGAAGGAAATTAAAACATATTATAAATTATTTATTTCCTCTTCTTATATTATATAAACCATTATAATCTCTTAGCCTTGAAAGGGATCACCTTGAAACAATTTACAAATTGTGGTGGTCTTTGGGAATGCTCCTTAGCCCACTACTTCAAGTGATGGTTAAGTGATATGCATACATCAAGATATTAAAATAGTTTTTATGAGTGTATATCAAAAAATAAGTAGTTGTTACAAGTGGAATCCAATAACTAAACAATTTCTATGGGTGGAATCCAATAGTGCCTAGTTGTAAGATATTTGAAAGCTACATGTGCTTGATTATTAGTAATGCAAAATTACCATAGCAATGAATCACATTATTTCATGCATAAATATACAAGTTAAACATGAAATATTAAACATAAATACATTATATATATTGAGTGTTTTTTATAACAAAAATGGATTACATGAGGCAAGTTAAAGATACAAAAAGATAGATTTATGAGGATTGGAGGAAGGTTTCAAGGGGATAAATTAGGGCAATTATTAGGCTCATCATACCCTAAAACTTTACCTATTTCTCATCCTTGATCAATCAAAACCATTTCATATAGTAAGCACACAATGCTCGAATGTCTATATGAGTTTTACATCATTGTTTTTGCTTAAGACAAAAACCTTTTATTGTTTCAAACTTCTCACATCTCCTAATTTCTGAGGACTTGTCCCACAAAATCTTCCCTCTCAAATCAAGGATTTGAAACCATAAGGGAGGTGTCTCAAAGGTTAGATCTATCTAATTTTTCCTTTGTCTCCTTGCCATGTAAATATACAAATGAACTTTTCATAATTTTTCCTTCAAGTTATCCCTTGAAAATGGTTCTTTATTTTTTATTGTCAGAGTGATTTCATCCCATATTTATGCATAATAAGTAAAGTTTGAGGTGCCAATCTGATCTAGAAAAATTGAATATTGATTTTGTGATTCTACTTGTGTCTTTGGGAGATGATTGCACACTTCATCATGTGAAATTAATTCAATCAAATCATCTACCAACTTATCAGGCATGGTAATTTCTCCTCTTACCATTAATTTGGATCTTTCTCTAGTACATGGTAACATTCCAACGCTTTCCATATTTTGTCTTCATTAACCAAATATGAATAAAAATACCTTAGTAACACATCCCCCAAATAAATAGTAGGGTTCCATTCTATATCAAATGTGTAGACGTAGTCATGTAAATAAAATTCATATAGTTGAATCTAAGTTTTAGGAGTATTGTGAGTGTAAACATCAAAGAAACATTAAGCATAATTTAGTGTTCAATTTAACCCACCATAATTTTTTGAGATAAAGAGCATAAAATTTGGCAGGAGGTTTTAACTCTAGTATTGTCCCATATCTTCTATTATTTACTTAAGTTGGATAATTTATTCATATTTCTTTCTCAATGTGTCCTCAGTCCCCTTCAAATGTATTTCATTTGTATATTTTTCTTATTTCAATATATTGTATTGAGTATACCATTAATGGATAAAGTTTGAATCTTGACATGCCTCCTTAAAATTAATTCTTCACTATTTAACCCATCTATTTGTATAGCCACAGATACCTTGGATGTTATTTATTCAATGATCATAGAGCCATAGGATCTTGTGATACTATCATCAATGGTTACATCATGTAATTTTATACCTCTTTTTTATTGTGATGTTAGAGAAGGATTGTCTACTATAGGCAATGAGGTTGTTATAGGTAGAGGAATGGTCACAAATTTTTATTCAATTACAGGTATTTCCATTACTACAAGTGAATGTGATTGCCTCATTTCTTCCTCAACCACTTCTCTTAATATGTCCAATCCATATTCTTTTCTCTCTAGCTCCCTAATTCGATTCCAAGATTCTTAATTTATTTCCTTGCAACTATTAGTTCATTCTCTTTCATATTCAAGGGAGTAGGAGAGGGTAAGCATTTTTCCATACTTCCTTCCTCTTGCATAGTTTGTTCTTCCTTTTCATTTTTGCCTCTTCATCCCAATGTTCCATGGAATATCCCCTAAAGTAGGTGTCAAATGTTTACCTTATTGTATTGGATTCTTCTTATTCAATATTAAAGGACTTGGTTTCCATATGTTTATAATCCTCTTCCTCATTTTACCCTCTACTCTTAATATGAATGATTATGGAGGTTTTTGAGGGTTTTTTTCTTAAAACCTTGAATTTTATCCGTTATGATCTTTTCTTCAGAGCAATAGCTGAAGAAACCTTTTTTTATTCTAGGGTTGAGATGATGAAGCCATTTACTCTATTTTTACCTTTGGAGCTACTTCTACTACTCTTTCTTATTTGGATTCTGATGATAAGGATCTCAGTTTCAATTTTATCCTCCTTTGCTCATTAGGTGTTGCAAGAGGTATGTTTTATATCTACTAAACTAATGGTAATCTCCTCATAGTCAAAAATTCCTCCCAAGATACCTTAAGTATATGATCCCTTAGACATCTTTAAACAATGAGTTAAATTAGACCATGATGGGATATATATTTAGGTCATCCTTTGTGATATTAATTTGCCATTTTTTAGGAGGTTTAATAGGAAACTTAGAATATTGACAAGCCTATTATTCCTTAAATGGATTAGAAAATTTAAATAAGCAATGTATAGGAGAGATATTCTACCTTCACAAGCCATATTTTTTATGATGAAGGTTGAAATTTTTAGCCCATAATAGAGGTAGTGATTTCCTAGTTGTGCCTTGGGTTATGGAAATCAATATTTCTCATTCTACACAAAATTCATTCATAACTACAATAAGGACTCATATTTCCATGAATTTCTTAGATGTTGGAAAACCAATGACTTCTGATAACAACTCTTCTATGAGGTTAATATATAATCCCTAATAAGTGTTATTGTTGCTCTTAATTTTTGCTCATTTCTTAATTTTGGAATAAGATAAGAAACTAGTAATAAGGGTGTGGTAGAAATGCTTGGTGATTCATGTGTAATATAGATGATGATGGAGAACTCCTCTTTGGCTAGGAAGGAAAATGTGCAAATAAGAACACACTAACAAAAGGGGTTGTTAGTAAGATAGTTAAGTAGACTGCCTAGCGTGAGATAGATCTAAGAAGCATATGCTTGCTAAGAGACTATCAATCCACTATTGATAATAATCAAATTGGAAAGAATAAAGTAAGGTAATTGAATAAGACAAAGGAAATACAATACAAGAAGAAAGTAGAATGCTTGTTAAATAAAATGACTAAATCTAGCAAAAGTGGGTTAATACTTGCAATAAGGTGGGTGAATTTATGTTCAAAAATTTAGAAAAGGGTCTACAAATAATTAGGAACACAAAAATTTAGGTTTGGTTGGGATTAAGGGGTTGAAAATAACTTCTTGTTATTCTCTACCATAGTGACCATCGGTGGTTAGGTGAACCATCAATGGTTAAGCTGACCATTAGTGGTTAGGTAACCATCAATGGTTAGGGGTGACCATTAGTGGTTGTGTCAACCATATTTGGTTGCCTGTGGGTTTCTAAAAGTGATCAGAAGAGAGTTGTAAAATAGGTAAATAGGCAAATATAGGTTATGTTGAGGATATAGTAGAGAGGAAATAAGGTGCAAACAAGTTTGATCAGTTAGGGAGGTCAAAAATCTAAAATAATAATGTTAAATTAATGATATACCTGTAGCTTGCTAGTTGATTGATGGTTGGAGGTTGAAGCAATTTTGCTAGAGTAAAAGTATTTTGGCCTCAAAAGTAAATTCAATAAAGGTTTGGGTCTTGTTTATTGATGCTGAGTTGCTGGAAGAAGACTGGATGCTAAAGATCTTGAATACCTATATGCTTGATAACTCTTGTGATTGATCCTTTTCACCTATCACTCCCCTCCTTTTATAGGCAAAGAGAGATGGAGGATGGAGGGTTCCCTAAAGGGTGAGGTTGATAATCACTATGCTTGGAAGTTCATTAGCACTGCATAAGGTGAATATATTAAATGGTGCCTTGTTATCTCGTATACAAGTGGTGATGTGTTAAGAGGGTGAAGAGCTAAGGACCTAACCATCAACAATCAAGATAACCATTGATAGTTAGGTTGAGCATCAGTGATTGAGTGTCAAAGGTAAATTACTTAAGTTAGGGGTTAAAAGGTTTGGTTAAATGTTAAGTTAGTAAGTTGATGAGTTAGCTAACTAGGTGGTCAGCTAAACTTAGGGTTCAATAGGGGTCTTAAGGTGTTTTAACAAATAGAACTATCACATGTAGTTTTTTAGTGTCTTCATTTTACCCCTTTTTATTATATGAATTTGAATTAACATGCTATAGAACAAAAATATATTATTGGTCAAGTTTTAATTGCCTCGAGTATGGGAGGAGGTGCTCCCCCTCAAATTGGGAGTCAATGAGGTGAAACTAAAATTGGTTCAGGGTTTGATAAGTGGTATATGGAAGTCACTAGGTGATGACAAAGGGGTTAGACATTTAAAATGTAAATAGGTGCACAAAATGTGACTAAGTGTGATAATCAAGATTATGCAAAGATTAAAGTTGCCAATGTTGGTAAAAATAAGGTCAATTTTAGAAGAACAAGTGATAGGGTAACCGGTCCACAGCGTTGTTCATCATTGATCATGTCACTCTATAAGTCTCCTAAATAAGGTTTGTGTTTTTATAGGTATCCAAGGTAAGAAGTGCTCCCTTGAAAAACACAAATGGTCTAGTTGTGCACTAGGTGGTGCAAATTTGAAAAAGTTCAACATGATCAAAAAGACCACTACAAGGTCATCACAAAACATGTGAATGGTTTGGGTCAAAAATAACTAATGTCAAGGTGGAGATGGTCAAATGGTTGGTCAGAGAAGGGTAATCTTTGAAAGTTCAAGTTTTTGGCTTAAATGAGATTAGGTGATCTCTAAATTTTAGCACCTAGGTGGGGTGCTTGAAAATCTAAAAAGTGGGGGACCCTGATTGTCAATGGTTAAGGGTCCTAAGGTTGGCCATCAATGGTCACCCTAACCATCGATGATCAAGGGAAAACCCTAAAAATTCAAATCATAAAAATTAAAAATTAAAAATCATTTTTACCTTTTGATAAATTGAGTTCCATGATTTGTGCTCTATTATTTTGTGCATTTTGGCATTTTGCTATAAGTAGATCGAGCGTGATGAGGTGGAGTTTGGTGAGTGGTTGAGCTCATGTGTTCAAGGTGATTGAGTGTTAACTAGATGGAGGGTGCATGAGGAAGTGGTTGAGTAGCTGGACATGGGCTCTGACCTCATTAGTAATCACATAATGAGGTAGGGGATGCTTGTAAATTGATAGATAGTTGAATCAATTTGTTAGGTAGTTATATTAAGTAGGTTTGAATTAGTTAGATAGGGTTTTGTGATTGTCCTAGGCCATGATTCCCTAGGTTTAGATTTTTGGTGAAATTAGATAAAGTAGTGGGTGAACTTGAGAGTTGAAGGGTGTGTTGGGTTGGTAATGGGTTGTAGGATAATTTTAGGTAGTTTAAATTTTGTGTTTAGGTGTGTGGTGGAGGTTTTAGGTGGTTAGGGTTTGAGGGTTTCACCACTGGAGATCACTCATAATGACCATCAATGTTTCAACCTGACCATCAGTAGTCAAACACTAAGGTAACAAGATCATAAAGGACCATTGATGGTTTAATGAACCATCGATGGTTGAAGGGTTTGGGAGTTGGTGGTTTAAAAAGTGGTAGAAAATGAATTATTTAAAATGTTTGGAAAATGGTGTTTGTTAAATGAAAATATGAATTAGGTAAATGATGATAAATTAAATGTTAAATCAAATGTTTGTTGAAAGTGGTATTTAAATAATAAAAGGGGTCGATGTTATTTTAAATTAAGAGTGTGAGGCCATGGTGATGTAATCAAAGTGTCCAGTAGGAATAGAGTTAGTTATTGGTTTTGTAGGATAATTAGAGTGTTGATAGAAATGTTATATGTCAGCATGATAGGTTAGGGTAGGTGTTAGGAATTTTTTTTTGATAAGGGTAGGTGTTATTTGATGTCTAGAGGTAATGTGGGAGATGTAATTGGTTAGGCTGGAATAGGTTTAAAAAGTTAAGTGTAGGTTGGTACTGATCATGATTTAGAAAACTAAATGTCCATGCTAACGTGATCATTTTGTAGGCACGTGACCAGATCTAGATGAGGAATCAGGTATTTAAGATATTTACAAAGGTTTGTGATGTGATGATTACTAATGAGTGGAGGTATGTGGAGGAGGTTGGCCTAGGGGCCATGAGACACTATTATCACCTATCATGGGATGTGGCTATGATCATGGCCCTCATTGAGAGATGAGACCTGACAATGAACACATTTTTATTATTGACTGGGGAGATGATCACCCTCTTAGAGGATGTGGTTAGGATTACATGACTACTTATTTTAGGGGAGCTAATTTATTATATAGAGAGTGAGGAGAGAGACTATCACATGGATTTGATATATGGAGCAAATTGGGTCCATACCTGGTATCATTCAAGTTATTTTAGCTATGGGCCACTATATTAGAGGGATCTAGGGGACCAATGTTTGCTAATGATGATGATGATGATAGTGTCCTATTTCACACTACCTAATTTGAGCAGCGATCATTTCCCTTATCTGCTATTAGGAGTATTGGTGGAGATGTTTCTAGGGTGGACTATGTTTGGGTGGGCACTAGTATTGTTGGTCTATATTTATAATGAGATCTAGGCATTTAGAGTGCACAGATGGTATGGGATTAGTGTTGGGTTCATGCTCTATTATTGGGTATATGAGCATATTCAAGTGTTGAGACCTTTTGGGCTACTATGGGATGGCTACGCTCTAACAAATTATAAAGTGGGTTTCTTGAGATGGAGGGGATATTATGCTCTGACAGGTGATAGTGGTAGTGTGAGAGACATTGATTGGTTTAGAGATGCCTTAGAGGGCCCAGTTTTGGGTGATGTCATGTGAAGGCCATATGTGGGCTAGCCTAGATGGGCCTAGTATAGCTATCACACTTTATCATTACAAAGCTAGTGATGAACATACAAGAGGTAGGATGGTGAGATAGAGATCATCCCATTTGACCAAGTTTAGAGACATTTTGGTCTCATGCAAGGGATTTTACCAATGTTCTTGAGATATAGGAGGGAGGATGTTGAGTTTTTACTTCTAAAGCTATAGCTATAAGATGTGGTTTTAGATCATGAGGAACTATCAAATAGAGTAATGATAGATTATGTTGGTGTGGTGGATGCATATACAACATGGTATCAGGGTTTATATGTAGCAACTAATTTTAGATGGGGTGACAAGGGTTAGTATCCCAAGGATGTGGATCCTATTGGGGTGCTAGTATAGGGTGGTGGCTAAGATGGGTAGGCATAGGTAGCACTAGAAGTATCATAGGCCTAGATCACAAGGTTATAGGGATAGGTGGCCACTCTATAGGGCCACATTATCATCTTACAAGGTCAAGTTACCACCTTGATAGGAGATCAAGATCAAACAAGGATCTCTCTTAGTTTAGTGACCCAAGAGAGATATACTTTGAGATAGAGGGCAGGAATAGTAGCAAAACTAATAAGAGCACCACCTGATATAATTTTTGTGACATGATACTTAGCTATGATTAAGGATTTGAGATACTATGAGGTGATAGTGCTGGCATAGTTGGCATTGGAGCTGTGATATGGAGAGTACAGAGCTAGTTTAGCAGGTGGGGCAGCCATAGTGAATCTAGGTCAATAGGCATCTATAGTGAGTCAAGTAGGTAGATCAAGGGTACTAGCACTAGATGGTAGTGTAGGTGGAGGGGAAAGAGGGGTTAGTGGTTGTGGTGCCCCAGGGGCATGAGATTTGATATGTTATGATGTATGTGTTTTTGATTTTGATACCGGCCTACGTACCAATGATGCAAGATGTATATGAGATAGAGGTTCATATATTATTACCTATATTTTTATTTGATGGACATGATATATACATTTATTGTGTTCAAATGTTCATTAATGTTTATGATAATGTTGTTATGATTGTTTATGCTTATGAGATGATATTTAGACTCTTTAACTTAGGCATGTGATGATGTTCATAAGTGTTCATGTATGTTATATTGATGGATATGATGACATGATGTATATGTTGATTGTATTATGTTATATGATGATTTTTTTCATAGATAGGATCATGGATATGTGATGCATGATTTGATTATGGCTATTGACAATGTTTATGATGTAATGATATATGATGATGTTTTAAATTATTCTGATATTTATGGTAAATAGAATGATGACATGGTTTATGATGCTTAGTTCATAGATATGATGTTTTTTATGGATAGGATGCTATTATTAAGAAATAGATGATGTGTGATGTGATTTATGATGTTTTGGTCATAGATAGATATATGATGTGGTTCATGTATGTAGTTCATAATGTTGTGTTCATCATTGATGTTTGTTGTTGATGATCATGGAGATGTAATGTGATTATGGTTAAGGATGTAATTAAAATACATAAAGTAAGTTAGATAGCAAAATAAATGTATAAAAAAATAAATGAGAATCATGAGACGTATGTTTACATGAACCAATGATAAAAGGGTAAAGAAAAAGCATGATGCCTTTTCATTGGTAAAGACCTAACAAAACCAAACTTAGATTGGCTTAAGTAAATTAAGCCTTTTGAATGCTTCATATTAACATGCTTTAGTTGATAAAATGATGTCGTGGTCACATTGTGTCAAGTAAGCTCATAATCCCTTGATTAAAATATGGTATAAAGGGGAGATAGGTGATGGGTGAAAAGGTAGATGGGTTGATAGGTAAGATAACCTTTTATGGGTTAGTTTTATGCTTCTATAGGTGACCTAAGAACCAAATTATATAATTCCATGTCTTAATTCTAGGTGTAGACTGATCGATGAGGGAAGTGTACTAATGCTATATATGAAAGCCGATTTTAGATTTCTTGGGATTCTGATATTGATATAGGGTATGTTGTTTATTGATTTTGTTTTTGATATTTTGTGAAGTTGATCAAAGTGGTAAGCTTGAAATGATTTATTTTGACCCATTTGACTTAGCTATCCTTCAAGGGAGTGGTCTAAGTTTGATATTAGATGTTTGGTAACTATCCTTCGAGGGAGCAGTCTATCTTTAAGCAATTTAGAGGATTTTTGGGCAGTTGTCCTTCAAGGGAGAAGTCTACAATGCTAGAAATATGTGACCCAAATGATAATTTTTTGGATTGAAATATTTTTAGACATGGACAAGTCTAATTAGGCTTAGAGGTTTACCTTTATGAGGGAAAGACTTTTAACACATAGAAGGTTAATGGTAGGTAAAAGGAATGGTTTGAGGAATAAATGATCATGGGATTCGATCTCATTAGAGATGAAAAGTATCCACGAGAACCATGTCATGGGTAGAGCCATGGTACCCACCTTTAGCATTAGGCTATAACTATGATGGTTAATCACATGGTTATATGTTGTAATTAGTTGTCCTCAAAGGGAGAGGGATAGGTAGATGAAGGTGAGAATCTTGTAAATCAAGGGATGAGCTTAAGTTAGACAATAAGGTGATTTTGATCCTTCTTAAACAAAAGAAAGGATGCGTATGTGAAGTATTTAGAGGCTCAAGTTCTAGTTTTCTTTTGAGAGAGGATAAATGATAAGTTCCTGATCTATACTTATGGGTGATTATGTAGGGTCCAAGCCAATTGAAAGCAAACTTACCTATTTTTCTTTTATCCATGTTGGTGACATGTTGGTTTTCCTTAAGGATGAGGTTTTTGATATTGAATTCTCATTTAATAAGGTGTTTTTTGTAGGTGTGCTTGATTCATTCTTAGTAGACACAAAGATGGTTAAGCATCATTAGGTGATGTTCATCAAGTAGCTCAAGTCTTGCTAGTCATTCTTGATGATAGTCACTCTCAAAAATAATATCTTACAAATATAAGCAAAGAGAAGGAATTTGGACTTTGAGAGGCAAAACTACCTCTACTTTAAAGACTAAAGAGAAAGGGGTAGCACCTGTAGAGGTTTGAATGCCAGTGTGATCGACCCATAAGGTGAAAGTGATGTGTAGATGCCAATCCCAACTTAAATCACTAACTACTTTGGTCAAAATTTTGTTAAGTATTTTGTTAGAGGCTTATGCCTGTCTATTTGCTTGTAGATGGTAAGGTGAGGAAAAGCTTAACTTAATTCCAAATGCATCACAAAGACCTTGGAATTTCTTATTCTTGAAATATTTATCATTATCAATGATGATCTTATAAGGAATACCAAATTGACAGATGATATGGTGGTTGATAAATTCAATAATCTTATCTACTTTGGTAGAGATGAAAGGAATGGCCTCCACCCACTTGGTGAAATACTCAGTAGTGGTAATGATGGATTGATGTCATTGTGATGAATGAGGATTGATTTCCCCAATAAGATCAAGGCCCCATTGTGATAATGGCCAAAAGTCTTTGGATACTTAGAGGCCATGGGTAGGTTCATTGTGTAAATTAGCATGTTGTTGACATTTGACACACTTATTTATATAATCACAAGTCTTGGTTGAGGGTGGGCCAATATTATTCAAGGTGAAGGATGAATTTAGTGATAGCTAAACCACTAAAATATCCCCCATATATTCCATCATGTGTTTCCTTGATGGCATGGGAAGCTTCATGACTATGAAGACAACAAAGAAGGAGGCATTAAATCCATGTTTGTAAAGGATTCCCCCTAGTATGGTATAATAAGTACTCTGAACAAAGGCCCTTCAAGCATTTGAGAGAAGTTGGGAGGAGTGATATCTTGGTTGAGGTAATCAAAAGTTTGTTCATACCATATGTTTGATGGATAAATTTCCAAATTATAAATGCTAGGAAGGTCAAAATGGATATAAGACAGGGTGACAAAGCAATGGATGGTAACAAAGAGTTTAGATTTAGAAGGTTGAGATGGGATTTGGGAAGTAAGGGAAGCCATTGTATCCACAAACTTATTGGTAGATCATGGAATAGATTGGATAAGGTAATGATCAAATAATGCTAAGAGTATGTCTATAAGTTGTTTTTACTTTAGTAAGAAATCATTCTTACATTGGTAAGATCTGTTGACCTAGATGACCACAAGTTGGGAATCACCAAAGACATTAATTATCTTGAATACCAAGGCTAGAGTGGTCTGGAGACCTGTGATAAGGGCTTCATACTTAGCCACATTATTGGTGCACCTAAATTCAAGTTTAAAGGAAAGGGGAAGAGGTTCACCATTAAGGGGAATGAGAATAACTTTGGCACCCTTACCATGTTGGCATTTGGAGCCATAAAAAAACATGGTCATTTGGTAGGTAGGGTCCTCTTGAGAAAGGGTCATGATTGACTCATTTGGAAATGCAAGAGGAAGAGGTTGGTTATCTAGTAGAGGAGCTTCAACCAATTGATTAGTAATCACTTGCCCTTTAACTAAATTTTTCTAAAGGGACTCAAGATCAAACTTAGCTAAAAGCATGAGCCACTTAGCCATACACTGGTTTTGGTATGGTTTGGAGTGCATGTACCTGATTGGGTTGGTGTTAGTGATGACATAGGTTTTGTGATAAAGAAGGTAATGGTGAAGCTTGGAAACTATGAAGACAAGTACGAGGCAAATTTTCTCAAGATAGGAGTACCAAGTCTCATACTCTGTAAGCATTTGACTTATGTAGTAGATAGCTTGCTCTATGTTTAGTTTATCATGGTGAGTGAGTATTGATCCTAGGGAATGGTCAATGGTAGAGATGTAAAGGTAGAAGGGTTTATCCTCTTTAGGTGGGGTAAGAATAGGTAGAGAAAGAAGGTATTCTTTGAGTGAATCAAAGGCTTTTTGATAGTGCCTGGTCCACTTAAAGGAGGTGTCTTTCTTAAAGAGATGGTAAAAAGGTTGGTATCCATCTAATAATTGAGAGACGAAACATCGAATTGATTGGAGCTTCTCTTGCAAGCTATGGAGTTGTTTAAGGTGGGTTAGAGGTGTCATTTCAAGGATTGATATAAATTTGGTAGGGTCTACCTTGATTCCTTGAAGAAAGATAATGAATCCAAGATGCTTTCCTAAAAGAACCCCAAAAATACATTTCCTGGGGTTGAGTCTGACATGGAAATGGATAAGGCATTCAAATATGATTTTGAGAACATCTATATAATCCTTATGATATTTATATTTCCCAAGGAGATCATCCACATAGTCCTCTAAAATTTTATTGATTAGGTCATGTAAGATATAGGTCATGGCACGTTGGTAGGTTGTACCAGCATTCTTTAAACTAAAGGGCATGACTCTATAATAGAAAGTTCCCCGTGGGGTCATGAAAGAGGTTTTATGTTGATCTTTGGGAGTAATTAAGATTTGGTTTTATCCTGAGAAACCATCCATGAGAGAATATATCATGGCTAGATGTAAGATCAACAAATTGGTCAATGTTAGGTAAAGAAAAGTCATCCTTTGGGCAAGCAAGGTTAAGGTCATGAAAGTCGATACAAAGACAAAGTCCCCCTATGGGTTTGGTAATGGGAACAAAGTTATAAACCCATTAGGGATATTCAATGGGTTGGATGAAGTTGATAGATAAGAGGTATTGAAGCTCTTCTTTTACTATAAGTATGATGTGAGGGTGCATCCTATGAAGCTTTTGTTGGATAGGCTTAGTGTCAGGATGGGTGACAATGTTATGGAGAGTGATAAAAGGTTAAACTATGGGCATATCCTGATAGG
Organism: Torreya grandis; assembly: GCA_037957365.1. Classification (NCBI taxonomy): domain Eukaryota; kingdom Viridiplantae; phylum Streptophyta; class Pinopsida; order Cupressales; family Taxaceae; genus Torreya; species Torreya grandis. The sequence continues at coordinate 1,657,885 of JARHVA010000099.1, read as the reverse complement.
ACCAAGCAAATGCTATGTTTTGGTCACAAATGAAGGAAGGGTAATCTTTTTATTCTATGGAGTTCAAGGATTGTTCAATATTAATGATGCAAGGGTTATCCTGAGTACCCAAGTTGACATCAATGGTAGATTCATTCAACATGGTTTGGTTCTTAGGAGGAAGAGATTTATGGATAGAAGAATCCCTCACATTGAGATAGGTGATAATGGAATCATCATCCTAATGTTGGTTGGTTTTGATAGTAGGAGAATCATTTTCTACCATTTTAGGATGGATGAGAGGAAGGTTTTTAGTTTAGCCATCCTTTTGATAGGTTAGGGGGGCCAAACTAATGATATTGATCCCAAAAAAAATTAGGTGAGATGATATCAAAATCTTTAGACTTCAAGGGAGATGGGGTTGGTGAGGATGGGACATCCTCATTGATGTTGGTCATGGGTTTAGGTGAGCTGGGTTCTTCTGGTGGTACAAACCCAAGGTTGAATAACTCATGAGGTTTTTGTATTTTGATTATGGGTAGTTTGTGAGGTCCCTATTCATAAAGGCCAAGGCCAAACCCCTTCTAATCACACCTATAAAGGTATGCTTCGGCAAATGTGGATTTTTTGAGAAAAGAGAAGTCAGAGGTGAATGGTTAGATATGAGGGGTAGTGGCAGAATCAAGAAGTGGATGATTGATTCCCCTAGATAAAATTAGTTTGATGATTGGGTGGTCCAAAAGGGATGATGCTTTTGACGTTAGGGTCATAACTAAGATCATGGGTGAGGTTCCCATACTCTTGAGGAGTATGGAAAGTATCCATGGCTAGAAGACAATATTCTCCCAGTGAGAGACTTTAGAATGTGGTTTCTAAGGGGTCATCTATAAGGATTTAGGAAGAAGGGATGGATGAGCTCATTAAATATTCATCAATTGTGAGAGTGGATTTTTTGGTAGTTGGTGGTGAACTACTTCATCAATTGTGGGAGTGGAGTTTTATGGGTAATTGGTAGTTTTTAGTGGATTTGGATTGCTACTTCAGTTCCTCCTCACTTTTAGGTGAGAGTGGAGGAGTAGGTAAATGTTGGATGGTTTGGGTTAGTAGTTGGGTAGGTTGGATTGGTGTTTGAGTAGCTTGAAATTTCAAAAGAGGTTCATCTAATAATAGATGATCCTCATCTAGAAGGTTATGGATAAGTGTTTGGAGAGCTTTTCAATTCTATGCATCTTTTCTTAGTGTTCTATGGTATAGGTAAATCAAATTGTCATTAAACCATGCTAGTTTAAGACATGAAAGGTCAAAAGGTTTGATGGGTGGTAAGGTTAAAGAAGAGGTTTTCAAAAACCTTTGTAGAATGGTTGAACAAGATTTGACCAAAGGTGTTGAGGGTGTTGATATTTTGGTCTTAGGAGTGGGAGCCTTCTTGGGAGTAGGCTTTACCATGGAGGTTGGAGGTGGTGGGATCATTTTGGTGAGTGGTTTCAGTTGTAATTTCTTGGTTGATCTGGTAAAAGATTTAGAGGTGGAGGGTGAAGGATTACTAATAAATAAGAAGGTAGAAGTAGCTAGGTTAGTTAGGAAGGATGGTGATTTTATTGTTTTGGTATTAGGTGTAGGTAGAGTAAAAGGAAAAGGTTTACTAGGTGAGGAATAGGTAATGGGGATAGTAGATGGATGGGGACCTAAAATTAAAGGTAGGTGTGAGGGAGGTGGTATGGGTCTAGTTTGAGATGGTTTGGGTGGTTCCACCTTTTTGGTAGTTTTACTCAAAGGTTTCTTAGGTGGACTTGATGGGGTTAAGTCTAACTTCAAAGATGGATGAGCCAAGCTAGGGGTAGGAAGTATTCCTATATTCTTAATGGGTTTGGTCAAAGGGGTATAGGGTGATTTAGTAATTTTAAATTGAGGTGGTTTGTAATATTCCCCTATGGTTTCGAAGGAGGAAGTGTCTAAAGATGGGGTTGAGGGTAGATGTAAGTGAGGTTAAAGGTTCTTGTTTGTTTTGGTAAGGTATCCCAAGATGGTGCCAAAAGGTGGCCCTATCTATAATGGGTTGAGAAGTAAATTCTATATTTTGAACCAATATAGAAAAAGTTTTATAGATGGGTTTGATTCCTCAATCATTGGTTTCAAATGTTAAACCCATAGGTTGAGGTGAAAGAATAGTTTCTTCACCTTTGTCTTGGGTATAGGATCCAATGGTTGAGGAAGAAGGTGTCTCTATATAAATAATAGAAGAGATGATCTCTTCATTTGGAGTGGGTTATAAAGAAGGAGTGGTTGGTTCCATGGTAGGTAAGGAGGGTATGGTTTATTCAAATGTAAAAAGGGGGTGGTTTCTTCCCTTATTTGGATGTCCAAAGGAAAGATTAGTGATTCCACCACTTCCATAAGTAAGGTAGAAGAAGAGGTAATTGAGGTAATGGTTTCCTCAACAATAGGTTAAATGGTAACAACATTAACCATGTGTACCTCATGAGCATGAGATGATTCTAGTTGGTTATTGTCATGGTTGGTGGAAGGTACATGGTTAGGAAAAGGTTTATGAAAGATGTATAATGATTAGTTTGGAGGTGAATTGGGATTATCTAATGTAAGTTCACCTTTGTCAATCATGTTTTGGACAATATATTTAAAGGTATTTCACCTACTCACATCATGTCCAATGATGCGATGGAAGGCACATAGATTATTTTCATTATACCATCTAATTGTAGGGCAAGAAACATTGAATTATTGGGGTGGTTTGATAGGTGTAAGTTGGATGAGGTAAAATTTAAGTAGTTTATCAAAACCAAAGAATATGATTCTCCTCTAGGAGTATATTACCTTGGAGTGATTCAATTTTGGTTGTGAGTTTGTTGGTTTGATGGATTGGAAGAATTGGTTTGATTTGGTTGGTTAGCAATTAGAGGTGGAACAGATTTTAAGATAACCGTGTTTATAGTTGCCTTTGTCTTGGTTTTAGGATGGCTAGATGGGTTGGTGGTTTTTTTAATAAGGGTCATTGTATTTGAAAATAGAATTCTTATTTTTTAGTTTTAATTTCCCTTCATCAATGGCTCTAATTTCAAGTTTACGTGCCATGGTAAATGCTTCTTCAAAGGTTCTAAAAGTTTGAACCTAAAGAGTTGGAGCAATATGTTTGGTACAACCTCAAGAAAAGAGTTTATTTAATTCATGTTGGGGTAATGAGAAAGAAATTTTGTCAATGAGACCTCTCCATATAGTTATAAAATTGATAATCGATTCATCAGCAAATTGCCTAATAGAATAGAGGTCAGTAATAAAAACCTTTTTAGATATATTAACTAAAAAGTGATCTAATAAGATTTGGGCTCATTGAGAAAAGAAGAATATAGAGTTCTTGGTGAGAGCACTATACCAATTAAGATTGTTCCAAATAAGGACATGGGGAAGGTATCAAGAAAAAGAGCATCGTCATATGTGATTAAATAGCAAAAATAGCAGAATGCTATCAAATGTTTTTGAGGGTCCTCCTTACCTTGAAACTTGGAAAACTTAGGTAGTTCCCATTGAAGAGGATAATATCAAATAGGAATGGATGGATTAATTGGCTCATTGTAGATTTGATCATAAGATTGAAGGTTATGAGCTCTAAAAATAGATGATTCAAGATTAGACATTTTATCCATTAACATCTTAACTAAATCTATTTGACTTTGGGGAGCTCCATAGTTGGGTAGTAGGTTTGGTTGAGGTTGAGTGACTACAATGTATGGTTAAGAGGTTGGAGGTTAATAAGATGCCACATATTGGTATGTGGTCATATAAGGTTGAGATGATGCCCCATTTTTGTATTTGGGCACAAAAGGTTGGGTAGAAGGTGGTATGTATCCTTGTGGATTAGGAACATATTGGTAATATGTCATGGTTAATTGTTGAGGGATTGACAAAGGTTGGTTTGGAGGTATGGTTGAAGTGGCAGGTTGAGTTTGGGTGGTGACTCTAGTGTTAATGGGTGGAAGGGTAGGAGGTATGGAAAGCACCAAATTTTGGAGTGGGGTAGAAACTGGTGGATTGGTAGTGGTAAGGGGAATGGTGTAAATAGGGGGAGAAGATATCCCCATCGTAAGTGGGGTATAGGTAACAAGAGGTAAGGTTGCCCCTACATTATAGGTGTTGTTTGGTGTAGGGGGGTTTGGTTATAGGTTGGAATATTGGATTATATTTTGATAGTGGTAGTGGTTGGGATATTGGTAGAAGAAGAGGCTTAGGTAATCAAAGGTTGGTTGGAGGTAACACCAATCATAAGAGAAGGAGGCACACCAAAGGGTGGATTTGTGGGAAGAAGTGAAGTAGTAGGGGTGTGGTGAGATATTGTATTATGTAATGTTGGAAAGCTATGGGGTTGTTATTAAAGAATGTGGAAAAATCTACATCACCTTCAATAACTATATGTGTCATGGTAGGAGGGGGAGAATGAGGAGGAGAAGACTCAGCATCTGAAGTGAACTCCATAGAGGAGGAGGAGGAGGAAGGGGGTCCTTAGTTATTTTGATTTTTGAACTATTGTATAATAAAGACCATGTTAGAAAAATAAGAAAGGAATGATGAAAACTCACACCTCAAACAAAAATCAAGCAAAAGGAAAAGAATTCAAGGCAATCCAAACATACACTAAAAGTATATTTAAACTTAGCATTCTTTTTTAGATCACTTTTATCTTATGCCTTCAAAAGTGTGAAGAATAAATTTAGATTTTAGATTAGGTACTAAAGAGGAAATGTATGGTTGGTTTCAGGTTGTGTTTAGGTGCTCAAGAGAGAAACATGTATTGATTTTCAATACATGGCTTGGTATTGGGGCCTACCCACTCACTTCACACACTATAGTGATAAGGGTGTTGGGTGCTTACCAAGATATATTAAATTTTATAGTTTATACTCAACCAGAGATCTGAGTTGGTTCTCCTCTTGGTAATGACCTCCAAAAAGGATTGTTGGGAAAGGGTAAGGTTGACCACTAGGTGATGAAATCCTAGTCGAACCTTGTCTCAAGTTTGTTTTGATGTGTTGATTGATTATGTGGTTTGGATAAGTGTGTGATAACAAGAGTAAAAACTATGATTAATTACTTTGATTTTAAGTTACTATATGAACTAAAACAAATAATCAATCAATGTAATGTAATGGGTTTATTTTATGCCAAAAGAAATTTCATATTTCATTTGATGAGCATAGAATAAAGGAAGAAATAAAGGGGCACCTAGATGATGTTAGCATCCCACCAGGAATGCCAAAATGTTTCTCTTAATTTATGTTCATTTCTTAATTTAATAAGAAGATAAGAAACTAGTAATAAGAGTGTGGTAGAAATACCTACTTGGTGATGCATGCATAATCTAGATGATGATAGAGAAATCCTCTTTGGCTAGGAAGGAATAACTTGCAAATAAGAACACACTAACAAAAGGGGTTGTTATCAAGATAGTTAAGTGGACTACCTAGCATGAGCTAGATCCAAGAAGCATATGTTTGCTAGGAGGCTATCAATCCACTATTGATAACAATCAAGTTGGAAATGATAAAGTAAGGTACTTGCATAAGATAAAATAAATGCAATACAAGAAGAAAGTATAATGCTTATTAAATAAAATTACTAAATCTATCAAAATTAGGTCAATACTTGTGCTAAGGTGGGTGAAGTCAGGTTTAAAAAATCAAAAAAAGGGTCTATGAATAGGTAGGAACACAAAAATTTAGGTTTGGTTAGGTTTAAGGGGCTAAAAATAACTTGATATTATTCTCTGCCAGAGTGACCATTGATGGTTAGGTGAACCATCAATGGTTAGGTAACCATTAGTGGTTAGGGTTAACTCTCGATAGTTGTGCTAACCATCAGTAGCTACTTGTGGGTTTTTTAAAGTGATCAAAAGAGAGTTACAAAATAGGTTATTAAGGATTTGGTGGAAAGGAAATAAGGTATAGATAGGTCTAAAGAGTCAAGGAGGTCAAAAATCTAAAATAATAAAGTATTGATATACTTGTAGCTTACTAGTTGGTTGATGGTTGGAGGCTAAAGTAATTTTGCCATAGTAATAGTAATTTGGCCTCAAAAGCAAATTTAGTAGAGGTTCAGGTATCTTTTTCAATGTTGAGTTGCTAGAAGAAGACTAAATACTAGAGAGCTTGAATACTTATATGATTGATAACTCTTGTGATTGATCATTTTCACCTCCCACTACCATCCTTTTATAGGAAAAGAGAGATGGAGGATGGAAGGTTCCCTAAAGGGTGAGGTTACCAATCACGATGCTTAGAAGTTTGTTAGCACCGCATAAGGTGAATATATTAAATGGTGCCTCATTATCTCACATATAGTTGGTGATGTGTTAAGAAGGTGAAGAAGTGAGAACCTAAATGTTGATGGTTACGCTAACCATTGATGGTTGGGCTGACCATCGATGGTCAAGTACCAAAGGTAAATTGGTCAAGGTAGGGGTTAAAAGGTTTGGTTAAATGTTAAGTTAGTAATTTTATGAGTTAGCTAATTATGTGGTAAACAAAACTCAGGGTCTGATAGGGGTCTTAAGGCATTTCAACAACTAGAACTATCATGTGAAATTTTCTAGTGTCTATAGTTATGGCATTTTGCAAAATTTTCACAAACTCCACTACAATTTGGTCATTAAAACTTGTATTTTCTCAAAGTAGTTCAACCACCATTCATTGCAAAATATGTATGTAATTTGTAGATTGGTCTACAATGATGTGTGTTTTGGTTTCTCTCATGTCACTACATCACCTCACATCTTTGCTTCCTCTTGTCTACAATTAAAAACTATTTGAATGATGTTATTGATGTAGAATACCAACTATTTGTGAGGTTTTGGATAAGTGGAATCATGTGGAGAGTTTAGTGGTGTTATTTTACATTATCATATAATATTGTTCTCCCCCCAAAATTTATAGTAACTATCACCTCAAATATTATGCATCTCCCATGACATTTATGGTGACAAAATCAACATCCCCCCAATAATGATATCACTTGTCCTCAAGTGAGTTGAAAGGTTAACATGTGTAGCATAGGTATTGCCTTTATGCATATATGAAATGGAATTTATCATCATAGGAACTTAAACCTCACAAATGAAATACTTATGAAAGAATCTATCAATTATATCTCTACAAGATCAATTGATTCCTTCCTAAGTGTTTTCATGCATTTTTGAACCTCATAAATGAAATACTTATGCAAGAATAATATCAAAGTTGTAGGTTGTGTAAGGAATATAGCTTTATTTTCCTCAAATAGTGTATGTTTAGTCAAGTAGATGAATAATACTATTGGTGTATCACCCATCTAGGCTCTAGAATATTATTTTCTTTCTTTTCTATGTAATTAGATAGGTAGATCAGCAAAGTGAATCATCAAAGGATCTATCCCTAATCTAGAGATTCACCTCAACAATTAGGCCACCCACAACCTAGGGGTGTCTCCATGCTATCATCTAAGTAAAAAGTCTTGAAACCCCTTCTTAAGGATGCAATTTAGGGTGATAATAAGAACTTAAGGGATACACTAGGGAATTGATAGTGGAATTTTTTCCCAAAAAATATGAGTGATTTAATGGAAGATCCTAAAATATAATTCCACTATCAAATGTTTAAAAGGATGACAAAATTATAAGTAGGAAATGGATTGATTCTTTGGTTTGACATCATATTTTTATGATGAAATATTTTGCTCAAGGGGAAAAATGTGTTTTGGATTATGGGGTTGCATATCTATAAGTAGACTTAATTTCCTTGATATAGGAGATAGTTTTAATAATTTAATATATTTTTTTCTAGTTACAAATCTAATTCTAGTTTGTTTTAATAGGATATGAAATTTACTTATAAAGTAAAGATGCAAGGTGAATAATGTATCTCCTTGGAGTATATTTCCAAGGTCCCTCACTTATATCATGGTAGTGTATCTTTTAATCAGAGGGATTTACAACTCAAGATATTGGTCATATCTTAGATCCTAGAATAATAGCATCTAATTTCCAAAACTACCAGACTAATGTCTACAATCTTGATTTGATTCCCACTATAATTTCAAAATGCTTTTGATATTTTACTTCAAATTGCCTAAGATTTAAGTAATCATAGTCCATCAACAATAATGGGAAACCTTGGTGTTTTTAGACAAATAATATTAATCTAATATTGGATCCTACTTTATTGTTTTGGTTTGGGGTGAAAATAGTATGAGAGAGGGAAAATGCATAAAATCATATGTAAAACACACAAGCCAATATATACATAATTGAATTACTTAAGTAATCAATGGTTTTCATAGATATATCATATGATGTTATGTGTAATGCCACCCTACAAGCCAATACTAATCTTGCTTACTTTGCCTCTCTTATTGACACATTACAAAATAGTGAGCACTCATTGCTTAGGAGCTTGAAGATTTAACATTATACAACAATATGCCTTTATACATTCAATACACTATCAAACAAACAAGAATAAGCATTGATATTTAATCTCTATCACCTATATAAAAATCATTAAATGATTTAATAATCAAGCATAAATCCCCATAAAAACATTTATTTTGAACATAACTCTTAGGCCTACGAATCTACCTATAAAACTACAAGTCATATCTAGTGAGGTTAACTATTGTAAACTAGGAATTTGACTCAAAAGAGGTGATTAGTATTGTGTTAGTCCAAAAATGCAAACAAATTGATAAAAACACACTAATTAGCATACATCTCTAGGCATAGTTATTAGGGTGAGCTTAATAACAAAAACAAATGAAAATTACAACTAAAAAGTAAAGAAAAATAAGAATCCTTCACCTTCCTTGGATGCTCCAAATGCTTGTTGTAGTGGCTTACTCGGATTGTGCTCATGAAGTCTTCATCAAAGGAGGCTTGGCTATCTCTTCTTTTCCTTGGCACCTTGTGGCTTTGGCTTGGCTTGGATTAATATTTTGGCATCATAAATTTAGCATGTGAGATCTCTTGGAATCAATTTGACATGGTAACTTTACAAAAATTAAGCTTAAAAATGATGTTCATGGCCTCTCTATTTATAGATTTGCAAGAATGACCAGAATCAACCATGATCGTTCATTTCAAGATTGAGATGTGTGGTCATGGATTAATTGAATTATGTAAATAAAATACATAATTATCCTCATCATGAATTTGGAAGAAGGGATATTAATGAGGCATGGGAGGTAATAAAGAGGCATGCGAGACCCATAATCTTGATAGTTGTAGCATTTATGGCCTAGGGATGTCTTCTTAAGAAATGAGGTCACCTGATGATGCAGATATTCAATATTCATTTATAAAAACAAGTTTACATGGAATTATTAATTAGGCTCTAATTTGGTTTAATTATCTCTTAAGTATGATTAAGCACTTTGTGCACAAATTACTCAAATTGATCAGAATGCCTTGTTATTGGTCCAAAATTTGATTGGATTGGATTGGAATTGGAAGTCAATGTCAGATGTGTTGGATCCATTATCCCATTTATGATGTTACCAATAGAAAATAAAAAAATCACATATATTTTGTAAGAGATTTGATAAGAAATAGCAATCCAGAGCACCCAAGTGTAAAATTGGCATTTTGACTCAGAATGATCTGATCAAAGTTAGCTAGCCCATAAATTGCATTGCCCTATTTAATGATACTCTAGCCAAAATCAGCACTTGAATATGTTAGGTTCAAAGATTTTAATGTGATTTAGTTTTTTTAGGCCAAATTGTGCACTTTAGATGAAAATTGGTCAAAAGACTAGTTGGAGGTCATTGGTGGTCAGATTTAGGTGTCTACAGTTTGCCCCTATTTGGGAAGGTATTGCAAGCTATAAGCATAGTAATGTATTCTCAAATAATGAGAGATGGCTTGTATGCCAAAAAGAAGATGATGGTTAAAGAACAAAGCTCCAAAAGGTTTCGGGAAGCCTATGATGATGCCCCATCTAAGGAGTGGTCATCACATTTATTGATGGGTGGTCCCTTGAAAAGAAATAAGAAGAAAGGTGGAATTAACTCGTGGTTGAGATTAATCCAAATAAGAAAATTATTGCATGTATTGATGTAAAAAGGATGTTGATTTTCCTAAAAGTGATTATAATCAGGAATAAAATTCAAAATAATGATTTGCTCATAGGTAGTTATAATCATTAAGTAGACATGGATTAGCTAAAACTAATGGTGCTCTAATTGGAGATGATTAGCAAGCATAACTCAAGGATATAACCTAGAATATAGATTAAAGATGAGCAGGTACAAAGTGATGAAAGAGATGGATAGAGAAATAATATTGATCATTATAAATGATTTAGTTTTACCTACCAATGAGGAGATGCTCATCCTTATTAGTAATGATACAACTAGAATGGCCAATGGGTTAATTTGATCAAGGGTGGGATGGAAGGATTTTCCAAGGTGCCAAGGAGAAACTTCTATGGCTCCATTGATTATAGACCTTCTTGAAGCTAATTTTTGTTGTAGCATGTGATGGTAGGCTTCATGATAGAACACCATGAAGACTATCCCAAAATATGCATAAGGATTGACTCTTGATCCAATAAACACTTGAAAATAATACACCAATGATAAAAATCATGATGATAATATTTATGTATGAATATGGATAGACTCAATAATAATGTGCTTGAGGAATCACCCATGAATGCATATAGACTGAGTTGAGGCAACAATGTTGAAAGCAAACAAATAGGCAAATGAATAAATAAACAAACAAACAAAAAAAAAAAACAAAAAAAAAATAACCTAAAATAAATAAACAAATGGAAAGCCTAAATACAAAATCAAAAGAAAGCATCCTAACAATGATAATGCCCCAATAAAGGTGGATTGAGGATAACTGACTAGGCTTAGACAAGACAAATATTTTTGGATTTTGAAATATCATGAATGTTTTTGGAATTTTGAGGTATCTTAACTCATTAGAGAATGATAAAACACCTACTCACAAAATGAGGAGAGCATTTGGCTTAGGTTGCTCACAAAATGGTGAGAGCGTATGGAAATGGGAACTGAGGTGACCTCAACATGAATTGAGCATGACCCACATAGTCCTGAAATGACCTCAAGTCACAGTAATTCTATCCACACAAAAGGTGAGGAAAAACCAAGTCCCAATAAGTTCTCAAATCTAGAAAATGGCTAGTAAAATGAAAATAATTATGGCAAGGTGATGTGGCAATGCATGTTAAACAAGTGTTTCCCCTAGTTTTCCCATAAGTGGTTATAACTAGGATATGATAGAATAGGTCAATCACACTAATTTGCCCATAGGCAGTTATAATTAGTAGCAAGACTAGTGAGACACTAATTTTCCCATGGGTAGTTATAATCAAGCTCACATAAATAAAGTTGATAGGATAAAAGATATCTTGCCAGATCAACTGTCACACTACTTTCAAAAACTATCATTGTAAACATAAATTTGATAAGAGTTGAAACCTGATCAAAATCCCCTCACAAAAGGTGTGGAAAGAACTAAATGAATCAAGATCAAAATAGGATTGGGTAGGATGACTAAAAATAGGCTTTGGTCTAGATAGGAATGGAATGATAGGATGGATAAAATGGTAAGAGGGTTGCCCCCAAGTGATGGGGTAAATAGTAGGAATATGTGATAATGGCAAATGGATATGTAATAATGGCAATGGCATGGCAATGTGAAATGGTATGGTACATGTTTTTGACATAGGTGTGGTAAATGACATGTGATTCTATTTTTATATTGAGATGGAGATACACATCTTAATCAACAAATGATACAAATAGAATAATCGATCATGTTAATTTGCTACCCCACACCTCATTTGAATAACTACTCTGTCAAAATGGTGTATAGATTTGATTATTGAGAATGCTTTTGTGATCTTCATTATTCATTGATTATAATTCCTTCAAGTGTCGAGATAAGGTATCTTTATAGCCTCTACAAAGGAAAGTGCAGTTGTGGATAGTAAATAGGGAAAAATAATGGATGGTAGGTTTGTTTGTGAAGTGGAATGGTAAATGATAATGGAATGTGGAATGGTTGGAAAATAAATGAAGATCAAGATGTTTACTCACATGTAATGTTGATTCTAAATTTGACATAAATTTGGTTATGGTGGGGATAAAGACTTGTTCTCTTGATAGGACCATCAGAATTTTTTGTTGTTTGAGCCTGAGAGTAGCTACCATTTGACTAGGCTATAGATTGGAATTTATTTTGATTTGATCTTTGATTTTGTCTTTATCAAATAGTGAAGAACTTTTGTGCTTAGCTATTGGTGCCTCAAAGAGGTTTTCACCAATGAAGTTGTCTTGATTGTCTTGTAGCACCTTCAAGAAGGTTTCACTAAGGAATGTTGACTTTTGACTTTTATTATCTTCGAGCACTTCTAAAAAAAATTATTAGAATATGCTGAGTTCTAACTTTGATTGTACCCTAATGCCTTTAAAAAGGTTTTACTAGGAGAGTGTTCTTCTACTATATGAATGTGGTATTGGCCTCCTTGCTCTTCTTTAACTACTCTGTCACCATGGATGCAGTTCAACAAAGTGTGATTCTATTTATCCCAATCGATACTTGTGGGAGATGGAATGTCAATGATATGGCTATTTTGGTTGATGGTAATGGCATGTGGAATGGTAATGGAATGGGGAGAGGCTACATAATCTTCATAGAAGATACTAGGATAACTTGTGTCAAAGCTGAATTACTCATCCTTAAAAACCATAGAAGGATCACAAATGTATTCAAATTGATCTACAAGGCATGCATAACCAATGTTGTAATAGCCATGAAAATATTCTCTTTTTAAATCTGATTTTAACTCAAGGGACTCTAAATTTGATGATGAGACTGATGTTGATTCATATTTTGATGGTAAATCTGATGTTAGTTCAAGAATAAAACTTGAATCTAACTCTGATTCTTCATTTGATGGGTACTCTATTATAATGATGTCTTGTTAAATATTTGGTTTTGGATAAGTAACAACTTGTGATGGCATAATGGGCTCCAAAGAAATTAGTTTATCAGAGTGGGACTCCTCTAGGATGGGAAAAAGGTCAAGAGACAACTCCTCAGAGACTAGCTTGTCAATAGGAGGCTCTTGAAAAATAGGCACATGGTCAAGGTAATTATTTTCCCAAAGGCAGTTATAATCATTAAGAAGTGACTCAATAAATATTTTTTCATCAGTGTGAGACTCTTTGACAACTATTATAGGATCAATAGGTGATTCATCACAGGTTGACTTATCATAAGTGGTTGGTTCAGCAAAAACATCTTGGATTGGTTGGTTGTCTTGGCTTTAGTTTTCAATGAGTTGGAAAATACCAGTTTTGAACACAGCTTGGTCTTTGAAGGATTGGATCAGTTGAGGTTTAGATGGGATTGGTTCTGGATGAGGAATGGTTTATGGTTACATAATGGTAGGGCATTGGGGAGCATGATTGCTAGCATGATCCAAAAGATGAAGTCCTAAAATGGTAATGATAGGGTGTTTTAGGGCTTAATTATCTACACAAGTTAAAGGACTAGGTCGTGGAATGATGAAGGAGCATTATGGAGCTTGATTGCTTGCACAAGCCAAAGGATGAGGTCCTAATATAGAAATGGTTTGGCATTGTGAAACCTAATTGCTCACACAAACCAAAGGATGAGGTTTTAGTATGGGAATGGTGTGACATTGTGGTCTTAGAATAGAAATGGTATGATGTGGTGGAGCTTGATTACTTACATAAGCCAAAGCATCCAATTCTTCCTCATAAACCATATCATCCCAGTTTTGAGTTGGCTCATAAGTTGGTTCTTGATTATGTTCCATGTACTGATTATTATAAAGAGGGTATGGATCTGTATCCCAAATAACATTGTCTATAGTTGGGTCTTCAAAGTCCTCCTCACAAGCCTTTTCATACCAATCTAGGTCTCGAGTTGGATCATGAGTTGGTTTGTGACTTTGTTCCTATGAATGATTATTATGAGGTGGATAGAAATCTATCTCACAAACCATATTATCATCATTAGGGTCTTGACTAAATCCATAAAAGTCATTTTGTGTGGCCATTCTATCATAAGTTGGATTATATATGACTCCATCATAGGTGTAGCTATATATATCTACATAAATGATGAAAGCTCTAAAAACAAAAAGGCTCAGAGTTCTATAAACTCCAAAAATATTATGTCTAATAGACAAATGGTTCAAACTTGGTCTAACTTGGTTGAAAGTAGATTTGTATCTTCAATGTAGTTTGAAAATAGAGTTGTATCTCCAAAATGGTTTGTGATAAGACTTGGCATAAAATATTATAACATCAAATGTCTAATGTCAAATGTCATACACACAAAAAGTCAAGCATCTAAATAAAAACTAGCATGTCAAAGGTCTAGGTAAAAGTGTTCCAAACAAGGTCTAAAATAGGAATGGAAAAAGTTGAGTTACTAGGTCTTTTTTCCAAATGCAGAGTCAAAATCTAGACTCAAACAAATAGGCATATGCTAGGACTTTTGGCCAAATAGCATCAAAATCTAGACTTGAAACAAAGGTATCATGTGATTTGATATAATCTAACAAATTTGGAAACAACTTTGACATAAACCTGGCACACATAATCAAAAATAAACATGATCAGTTGGCATAAGGCATAAGACAAAAGGCTCTTTGAAGAAAAAATATGTTTTTTCAAATAAAGGCACAAACAATGATAAGGATAGGTACTGAACAAACAAACCATCAATAATTTTCAAATTTGGGTAATTGATTAACCAAAATTATGCAATCTAAAAAAGAAATATCTATGTATCAGTCCCATGAATTAAGGCCTAAACAAAAATAAATCAATGTTTGAATTCAAACTTGACAAGGCTAATTGAAAACTCAATGATGAAAACTAGGATTTGACTAAACAAGCTAGACAAGATTAGACAGTATGACAGCACAAGACAAAGGTCTAAATGGTATACATAAAATGGTTTGAATTAATGGTTTCTGATACAAGGTAAATTAGTCTTGAAATAAATTGAGTAGCTTGATAGTGTAAGCATGATCTAATGATGTGATCTATGTTATGTTTCAAATACTCAAAAGGCTCAAAATGTTTTGACATGATTTAGGCAACATAACACTACCCTCCTCAACTCAAATACATTGTTTTGACATGGCTTATGATCAAACAAACAAGTTTTAGTCTCAAAACATACTAAGAAAAAATAACCAAAATACACTAAGAATAATCATCCAAATCCTAGCAAGGCTATGGCAATGTGGGGTTGACTAAACTAACAATCTTTCAAACATTTCTAGGGGAATCAATTGGATAATGACTTTCATATCAAATGATGCAAAATAAAATCATGAAAAGTGGGTGACCATGGCATTTTCTAGTTGTAAAAAGGTCTAGTCCTTTTTACAACCACTACATCCTATTATTTGCTCAGTGTAGTGTGATGTCCAAATGCAAATACATCCCATGTGTAACTCAAAAGGAGTAAGTGAAGTCAATGCCAGGAGACGAAACCCTAGGTCAAAGCTTTTCTAAAGAACTCATGGGAGGTAATGGCATCCCCCTTGTAAGCAAAGTTTACATGAAATAAAGAAATTATAAAATAGAAATACTTTAGGGTCACTGTCAAGGTCACCCAATATTTTTATGAGTTTTTGGGGAGTGTTTTAGATGATGTCCTTTCTATGCCTTGGACTAGGCAAGTTGCAAATAAGGAAAGTGTTTTTGATTCCAAGGGTTCCCTAAAGGGGACAAATGGAAGAGCATAAATATCTTTGTATTTTTCAAAAACAAAGCTCTAATTGAAATAATGAAAACAAAATTGACAAGTGTGTTCAATTTTAAGCTCAAATGAAAGATTTGGTGGTGCTCTTTTGACCCCTTATTCTTAACATGTAACTTTGAAAGCCTTCACTTAAGCCTCTAAATATTTCATTAAGCACCAAAATAAATTTACTAATTCATTTGAAAATCATTCACAAGGTGGTCTAAAACATGATTTATCGAATTTGAAATCTGTTGGTTACCTATCTACCCTTAAGGCATCACCCCAAGGGCAAATGTGTTAGATTAGAAAAATCCAAATAGATTTTGAAAACTTTGTAAAAACTCTATGAAAATTGAAGTTAAACTAATGTTAGATTCTAAAAATTTAGGAAAAAACACATGGTTTTAAAAAACAAATCATTCAAAATGGAGTCTATATGACCCCAAACCAAGCATTTTAAAATAGCCTTTTAGCTCTTAAGTTTCACACAGTTGAGTTGGGATCCAAGTCAGGGTGATTTGGGTCAAGGTAGTCTAAGTTGGGATCTAAGTCAGGGTGATTTGAGTCAAGTCAAGCTGACTTGGGTCAAGTTGAGCTGAGTTGGGATCTGAGTCAGGGTGAGTTGGGTCAAGTCAGGCCAAGTTGGGATCTGAGTTAGGAAAAATTGGGTTAAGTCAGGCTAATTTTGGATTTTAGTCAAGGTGAGTTGGGTTAAGTTAGATCGAGTTAGGATCTGAGTCAGGGTGAGTTAGGATCTGAGTCAAGGTGAGTTGGGTCAAGTTGGGGCAAGTTGGGATCAGAGTTAGGGTGAGCTGGGTCAAGTTTGGCTGAGTTGTGATCTGATTCAGGGTGAGCTAGGTCAAGTCAAGATGAGTTGAGATCTGAGTCAATGTGAGTTGGGTCAAGTCATACTGAGTTGGGATTAAAGTTTAGGTGAGTTGGGTTAAGTCAATCAAGTTAGAATCTAAGTTAGGGTGAGTTGGGTCAAGTCAGGTCAAGTTGGGATTTGAGTTGAGGTGAGTTGGGTCAAGTTAGGCTGAGTTAGGATCTAAGTCAGGGTAAGTTGGGTCAAGTCAGGCTAAGTTAGGATCTGAGTCAAGGTGAGTTGGATCAATTCAAGTGGAGTTAGGATTTGAGTCAGGGTGACTTGGGTCAAGTTGGGCTAAGTTGGGATTCGAGTCGAGGTGAATTGGGTCAAGTCAAGCCAAGTTGGGATCTGAGTCAAGGCAAGTTAGGATCTGAGTCAAGGTAAGTTGGGTCAAGTCAGGCTAAGTTAGGATTTGATTCAGAGTGAGTTAGTTTAAGTAGAGCCAAGTTAGGATTTGATTTAGGGTGAATTAAGATCCAAGTTGAGGTGAGTTGGAATCTAAATTACACAATTTTGAGAACAAAATTGTGAGCTCTAAAAAATAAGCTTTTTGCTCAAATCTTTACTTTTTTTGCTTCCACACTCCAAGATCTTGCATGATAATGGTTAGTATGTTACTTTTATATGTTATTTGATAAAATTTGTGTGGTGCAGTCCCACTGAGTGTGCCATTATGTGAAATAGGAATTTGACTCAAGAGAGGTGATTAATATTGTGTTAGTCTAAAAATGCAAACAAATTGATAAAAACACACTAATTGGCATACATCTCTAGGCCTAGTTACTAGGGTGAGCTTAATAACAAAAAAAAATGAAAAGTATAACTAAAAAGTAAAGAAAAACAAGAATCTCTCACCTTCCTTGGATGCTCCAAATGCTTGTTGTAGTGGCTTGCTCGACTTGTGCTCATGAAGTCTTCATCAAAGGAGGCTTGGCTATCTCCTCTTCTCTTTGGCACCTTGTGGTTTTGGCTTGGCTTGGCTCAATATTTTGGCATCATAAATTTTGCATGTGAGAGCTCTTATAATTAATTTGACATGGTAACTTTTCACAAATTAAGCTTTAAAATGATGTTCATGGCCTCTCTATTTATAGATTTTTAAGAATGACCAGAATCAATCATGACCATCCATATCAAGATTGAGATGTGTGGTCATGGATTAATTGAATTATGTAATTAAAATATATAATTATCCTTATCATGACTTTGGAATAAGGGACATTAATGAGGCATGAGAGGTAATAAAGAGGCATAGGAGACCCATAATCCTAATATTTGTAGCATTTATGGCCTAAGGATGTCTTCCCAAGAAATGAAGTCACCTAATGATGTATATATTAAATATTCATTTCTAAAAACAAGTTTTCATCAAGTTTCCATGGAATTATTAATTAAGCTCCAATTTGGTTTAATTAGCTCTTAAGCATGATTAAGCACTTTGTGAACAAATTACTCAAATTGATCAGAATGTCTTGTTATTGGTCCAAAATTTAACTAGATTAGAATTAGAAGTTAATGTCAGATGTGTTGGATCCATTATCCCATTTAGGATATTACCAATATAAAATAATAAAGTCATGTGTCTTGTGTAAGATATTTGATTTAAAAATATCAATCTAGAGCACCCAGGTACAAAATTGGCATTTTGACTCGAAATGCTCTTATCAAAGATAGTTGGCTCATAAATTGCATTACCCCATTTAATGATACTCTAGCCAAAATTGGCACTTGAATATGTCAAGTTCAAATCTTTTAATGTGATTTAGTGTTTTTAGGCCAAATTGTGCACTTTAGGTGGAAATTGGTCAAAATCTTGGTTGGAGATCATTGGTGGCCAGATTTAGGTGTCTATAACTATAATATTCAATTGGGAAGACCATGGATTCATGTTATGAATACATTACCCTCCACATTACAAAATTTCATTTCATGTAAGATCTACATACACCTTTCTTATGGTTGATTCAATCAAGAAAAAATGAGCAAAATCACTCAAGGTGATCGTAGTTATGTTGAGGGGGATAAATTTCTATTAATTCATCCCCCATTGAACCAATTAACTAATTATTTCAAATGTGGATTAATTTAGGGAAATTTGAGCTCTAAATCACTTTAGGTGGTCATAATTAGATTAAATGGGGTTCAATTTTAGTTAATTGTGTTCCCAATTAAATCGACTAACTAATTGGTTCAATAGGGGAGTCAATTAGGGAAAATTGAGACCCAAATCACTTTAGGTGGTCAAGATCATGCTGAGGGGGATAAATTTCCCCTAAATGCATTCCCCATTAAACCAATCAACTAATTGGTTCAAAGGAAACTCAATTAGGTGAAAATGAGCCCTAAATCACTTTAGATGTTCACAATTAAGTTGAGGGTGACTGATTTCTACTAATTTCACCCTTAATTAAACTAATCAACTAATTAGTTCAATAAGAAACTCAATTATAGAAAATTTCATCCCATAAATTATAGTTAGGTTAAAGGGGATTATTTTACCATAATTTCATGCCCAATTAAATTGATCAACTATTTTTCAATGCAAGACTAGATTAGGGAAAATTGAGCCTCAAATCACTTTAAGTAGTCATAATAAGGTTGAGGGGGCTTGATTTCCCCTAATTTCACCCCAAATTATACTAATTGACTAATTGGTTCAATGGGGGAGTCAATTATGGAAATATGAAACTTAAATCACATTAGGTGGTTGCAATTAGATTGAGATTGCATGATTTCTCCTATTTTCATAAACCATTGAACCAATCAATTAATTTTTTCAAAGGGGTACTAAATTAGGGTGAAGTGAGATCTAAATCACTTTATATGGTCACAATTAGGCTAAGTAGGCTCGATTTCCCATATTTGTGTACCCCATTGAATAAATCAACTAATTAGTTAAATTGAGGACCCAATTATGGAAAACTATGCCCCAAATCACATCAAGTGGTTTCAATTAGTTGAGTGGACTCTATTTATCCTAATAATGTCTTCCTTTGAACCAATCAGGTAATTAGTTCAATGAGGGACTCAATTATGGTAAATATAACTTAATATGTGACTTTAGTAAATACAACCTTAAGTTGATACTGAATTTGTGTTAAATATGGAAAAAAAAATTCCTTTAGGGACACCCCAATGTCACCCCTAACAAAAAGAGAGGCACAAATAAATTCACCCCAACTTCACCAATTAAGTCACCCTAATGTCAATTTTAAAAGACATCTAACATCACCTATAAATACCCCATAATGTCACCTATAAATATGCCCTAATTTTACCTCTAAATAGACCCTTATGTCCCTTATTAATACATTGTAATGTCATTTGATAAATTCATAAGTTATCAAGAAAATATAATGTAACCCTCTAGAGATGCCTCTCAAATGTGACTTTAAATCTATCTAAGGGTTATAATTTTGACAAAGAAAAGCATAGTTGACTTTAATGTGACTTAAAGGTGACATAATAAAGTAACTTAAATTTTTCTAAATGTTTTTATATACCCACCTACCATTCAAATAGGGTGTATCATTTTCAATTCTTTCTATATGTCAATAGATTACTAGTACGGACATGAATCCATGCATGAATGTTCTTACAAGGTCATATGTACCTTAGAGGTCACTTTAGGAGCTTCAGTAGCTCAAAAAATTTAATTCATACCACGTCTTTCTTACTTTGATACATATAAACACACGTGTACACACCAAATTGGGGGAAAATAAAAACACCTAAAAATTCCCCCAAGGAATTCATTAATCATTAAATTGCATGTTTCTAGAGTGTTTGTCTAGTTTTAAATTATTGTTCCACATCATGGATTATTGGAATAATTAATGGATTTTTATGGGCCCTACATTCTATCCTAGAACCTTATAACAATCATTTCATCTATCCTCATGTTTTACACTATTAGGACCTATTCGTCCTGACTCTTTTATTTTTTATTAGGTTTTATTAATAAAATATTGGACTCATACAACTTATAAGGCAGCCCATTAGCTATTTATAATCATCCCACATGTATGGGAAGTATTAGTTATCTTAAATTGGTTAGTTTAAATAGAGAAAATGTGTTAGAGGAAAGGTTTTCTATCAAATATTTTGTATTGAGCCATGGTCAAATGAGGTTGGCCCCTTGAAGAGGCCCATAATACTTTGTAATGTGTTTATGTTATTTCAATAAAATATTCATATTTTCTTATAGTTACAGTGCATATTTTATATATTTTCATTTCAAGATTGATCAATGTGTAGTTAGGTTCCTAACATTTGGTATCATAAATATTTTAAGGGTTGTGTTCTATAGAAACTTTAATAGTTTATGGCTTTATGTGACTATATATCATATGCTTATACCTCAATTTTCCTAATTTTTTTCTAATTTTGATTTTATTACAAGTAGTTAATTTTTATTTTTTAGGCTAACCTTGTACTAGAGGGTTTAGAATATTATATAAAGTTTTCACTTTTTGCTAAGCACATTGTTTTGAGTGTGTGAAGTGGGGTGTGTCCCACCAATACCCAAGCCTCAAACAACATTATTTATAGATTTGATCTTCCATGTACCTTTGGTATTTCAAAATGACCTTGGATTTTATTTAGCCATAGGAAGCCTTCAATGGTATGTATTATGTTATTCATAGGTAAGATGCTAGACCTATGAAGTTATATGTGGCATACCTCAAAGATGGGATAGTGAGCTACATGACAATTCAATCCTCCCTAGTTAGAGCTAAATTTATGAATGGGATAAGTATATTTATGAGATCATAATCCAGACATGCCCTATAGTGACCTTCACTGTGATTTTGTTTTGGAAATCCAACAACAAAAATATATATAGTGTCAAAATATTTTGACATCTTATATAAACATAGTAACAATAAAATCTATAAGGGTCAAAATTTTTTGGAAGAGTTATTTCTACATGATGTAGCATCCAATCAATATAAGAATAAGAAAAGAGTCAAGGTTTTTTTAAGTTGGGTTACCCATTGTCATCTCATCAAGCAAATTGATGGCTCTAATTAACTCCCCAATCAAACTGGCATATTATAATCAGTGTATACAACCTAAAAAATCTATTCCAAAGGGGCAACCACTTAGTTTATCAACTAAGTTAATGAAATTTTATTGTTAACCCAAGGTACATATATATTTTCAAGGTGTCAAAAATATATATGAACACTAAAATATTTTATAAGGCTTAAGGGACTATTATTCATGTGTAAAGAAACACTCTTGATAGTACAGTAAATGCAAACTTTGTAAAAAATATAAAAGATGAATGAAACACTTGTGCTAAAATGTAAACTTGTTGGAATGAAAACACACTTTACATGGAATATAAACACACTTTCATGGAAATTAAATGACAATTGTTGACTTGTTAATTTTTATAAGCTTCCCACTCTTTAATAAATAATACTTTAACAATAATTCACACATAATCCAAATATCTTGTATTTTAAATATAAAAACTCAAAACTTGCACTAACATGTGTAACTCAGAAATACTTGCACACAACTGAATATGAATATATACCTTAACTTATGAGATTGTCACAAAAATTCCTTGTGAGGTGACCCTCCTCAATTAGTTTTGTGCTTTAGATCCCATCCTTTCTTACAAAATATTTACCTCAAATCAACTCAATTCATAACAATTTTGTAGCAATGAATAAATTGCTACAAGTGGATTACAATAAAGAATTATAAAGCTTTCACTTAATTGTCAATTATTATTTTTCTGTTATATTTGTATCACTGAGAATTTTTCCAACTCCTTAAACAAGGGGAAAATTCTTATTCTTAATTTAAAAATTAGATAGGTTAATGAGATCTAAACTAATCAACTAGTTTAGCAAAGGAAAATGGTCTAAAACAACTACAGTTCTAGAGTTACAACAAATTGAAGAGAATGATTCAATATGGAAGAAGGACATTGAAACATATTAGAAACTATTTATTTCCTCTTCCTATATCATATAAACCTTTAAAATCTCTTAGCCTTGAAAGGGACAACCTTTAAAGGGATCACCTTGAAAGAATTTACAAACTGTGATGGTCTTTGGAAATGCTCCTTAGCCCGCTACTATAAGTGATGGTTAAGTGATATGGGTACATAAAGAGATTAAAATATTTTTTATGAGTGGATATCAACAACTAAGTAGTTTCTACAAGTGAAATTCAACAACTCAACAATTTCTACAGGTGGAATTCAATATTGCCTAGTTGTAAGATATTTGAAAGCTACACGTGCTTGATTATTGATAGTGCAAAATTACCATAGGAATGAATCACATTATTTCACCCATAAATAAACAAGTTAAACATGAAATATTAAACATAAATGCATTATATATATTGAGTGTTTTATATAACAAAAAGGGATTACATGAGGCAAGTTAAAGATACAAAATGCTAAATTTATGAGGATATGAGGAAGGTTCCAAGGAGGTAAATTATGTCAATTATTGGGCTCATCACACCCCCTAACTTTACCTATTTATCATCCTTGATCAATCAAAACCATTTCATATAATAAGCACATAGTGCTCAAATGTCTATATGAGTTTTACATCATTGCTTTTTCTTAAGATAAAAACCTTTTTGTTTTTCAAACTTCTTAGATCTCCTAATTTTTGTGGACTTATGCCACTAAATCTTCCCTATCCAATCAAGGATTGGAAACCATAAGGGAGGTGTTTTAAAGGTTAAATCTATCCAATGTTGCCTTTGTCTCTTTGCCATGCCAATATATAAATGAACTTTTTGTAATTTTTCCTTCAAGTTATCCCTTGAAAATGGTTCTTTCTTTCTTAGTGCCAGAGTGAGTTCATCCCATATTTGTGCATAATAACTAAATTTTGAGGTCCCAATCTGATCTAGGAAAATTGAATATTGATTTTGTGATTCTACTTGTGTCTTTAGGATATGCTTGCACACTTCATCATGTGAAATTAATTCAATCAAATCATCTACCAACTTATCAGGCATGTTAATTTCTCCTCTTACCATTAATGTGGCTCTTTCTCTAGTTAATGGTAGCATTCCAATGCTTTCCATTTTTTGTCTTCATTAACCAAATATGAATAAAAATACCTTATTAACACATCCCCTAAATAAATAGTAGGGTTCCATTCTTATTCAAAGGTGTAGACATAGTCATTTAAATAAAATTCATAGAGTTGAATCTACGTTTTAGGATTATTGTGAGTGTATACATCAAAGAAACATTAAGAATCATTTAGTGTTAAAGTTAACCCACCATTATTTTGCATAAAAATAAATTTCAGTCATTGCTCTTTGAGATAAAGAGCATAAACTTTGGCAGGACGTTTTCACTCTAGTATTTTCCCAAATCTTCTATTATTTCCTTAAGTTAGATAATTTATTCATTTTTATTTCTCAATGTGTCCTCAATCCCCTTCAAATTCTATTTCATTTGTATATTTTTCTTATTTCAATCTATTCTATTGAGTATACCATTGAATGGACAAAGTTTAAATCTTGACATGCCTCCTTAAAAATAATTCCTCGCTATTCGGCCCATCTATTATAGCCACAAATACCTTCGATGTTATTTATTCAGTGATCATAGAGCTATAGGATATTTTGATACTATCATCCATGGTCGCATCATTAAATTGTATACCTTTTTTCTATTGTGATGAAAGAGAAGGATTGTCTACTATAGGCATTGAGCTTGTTATAGGTAGAGGAATGGTCACAAAATTTTCTTCAATCATAGGTATTTCAATTACTACAAGTGGATGTGATTGCCTCATTTATTCCTCAACCACTTCTATTAATATGTCCAATCCATATTCTTTTCTCTCTAGCTCCCTAATTCAATTCTAAGATTCTTAATTTATTTCCTTGAAGCTATTAGTTCATCCTCTTCCATATTCAAGAGAGTAGGAGAGGGAAAACATTTTTCCATATTTCCTTCCTCTTGCATAATTCGTTCTTCCCTTTAATTTTTGCCTCTTCATCCCAATGTTCTATGGAGGGTCCCCTAAATTAGGTGTCAAATGTTTACCCTATTGTATTAGATTCTTCTTCTTCAATATTAAAGGACTTGGTTTCCATATGTTTACAATATTCTTCCTCATTTTACCCACTACTCTTAATATGAATTATTTTGGAGTTTTTTGAGGGTTTTTTTCTTAAAACCTTGCATTTGATCTTTTATGATCTTCTCTTAGGAGCAATAGCTAAAGAAACCTTTTTTTCTTCTAGGGTTGAGATGATGAAGCCATTTACTCTATTTTTATCTTTGGAGCTACTTCTACTTCTCTTTCTTCTTGTGATTTTGATGATGGGGATCTTGGTTTCAATTTCCTCCTCCTTCTTTGCTCATTAGGTATTGAAAGAGGTATGTTTTATATCTACTAAACTAATGGTATTCTCCTCATAGTCAAAAATTCCTCCAGAGATACCTTAACTATATGATCCCTTAGACACTTTTGAACAATGAGTTAAATTATACCATGATGGGATATATATTTAGGTCATCCTTTATGATATTCATTTGAAATTTTTATTAATAAGTTTAATAAGAAACTTGGAACATTGACAAGCCTATTATTCCTCAAATGGATTAGAAACTTGAAATGAATAGTGTATAGGAGAGATATTATACCTTCACAAGCCATATTTTTTATGATGAAGGTTGAAATCTTAGCCCATAATGGAGGTAGTGATTTCCTAATTGTGCCTTGGGTTGTGGAAATCAATCTTTCTCCTTCTACACAAAATTCATTCATAACTACAACAGGGTCTCATCTTTCCATGCATTTCTCACATGTTGTTGGAAAAATAGTGACATTTGCTAAAAACTCTTTTGTGAGGGTAATATATAGTCCCTTATAATTGTTATGGCATTTTGCGAAATTTTATTAAACTTCACTATAATTTGGTCATTAAAACCTTATAGTTTATCAAAGTAGTTCAACCACCCTTCATTGCAAAATATGTATGTAATTTGTAGATTGGTCTGCAATGATGTGTGGTTTATTAACTCTCATCTCACTACATCACTGCCTATCTCTATGTCCTCTTATCTATAATTAAAAACTATTTTAATTATGTTATCGATGTAGAATACCAATTATTATTGAGGCTTTGGATAAGTGGAATCATGTGAAGAGTTTGGTGGTGTTATTTTACATTGTCATATCATATTTTTATCCCCCCAAACTTTATCATAACTATCACCTCAAATATTATGCATCTCCCATGACATTTATGGTGACCAAATCAATCTCCCCCCAATAATGATATCACATGTCCTCAAGTGAGTTGAAAGGTTAACATGTGCAGCATAGGGATTGCCTATATGCATATAGGAAATGGAATTTGTCATGATGGGAACTTAAAAATGAAGGTAATGATTATTATGGATACCAACTAGGTTTAAGTAATAACACAAATCTACATTTGTATATATTTAAATACTAGTATTTAATCATGTTATACTTTAAGAAAGAAATAAGAACATCATTATTACCATTAATAAACCATCATGATTATGGTGAGCACGTGAATCTATATTGGCTAGATGATCATGGAATATGTATAGAGAAATGAGTGTTTACCTTGAAATTAATCTCCACCATTCCATCTAGGTAATCATGAATAGGAGGATGGTGGACTCTAGAAGGTTTGTTGGAAAACCATTCCTTAGTGACAACAGATGAAGTTGGTTGTACATAGGCACCTACATGAATACTAAACACACACACACACATACCACCTATGAAGTGTTGGTAGCATTTTAATCAACCTGTGGTGGTAATTTAGCATAAAAAGTCTACCATTATGAAGTTTTAGGTGGTGTAGATAAGACTGTAGAAGGGTCATTCAACAAATGTTATCCTCAAGTCAACAAATTTTAAATGTGACATAATGTAGGATAATCAAGAATTTTTTGAGGATGATTCTATGGTTAATGTGGGTTTGAAACTACTAAGGAATGTGCTTATGTTTCACCATAGTGTTGAAGGAAATATATTTTTGTATGAATGTTCAACTTCGAACAAAAATTCCTGATTTTTGGTGTAATTACCACCTCATAGCCTAGGGTAGTCATGAAAGAATGAAATACCTATAAGGGGAAAATAATGGATTGATGTGTCCAAGAAGTAAGGGTTTGGGGTAAAATATTACATATTATTACTGAAAATGAGGGTTTTGGAAGAAGATAACAAGTTAGAGTAGTTATAGGCACTTTTTATGAGAACCCACAACAAAACCTTGTAAAAAGAATCAATGACTATAGTGATTTTAAATTTTTAGAAACATTATGATATGATAAATTCTAAATATGAGGGAAAATTGGATATCCATCCTATTTAAAATCCTCTTGTAGAAGTTGCAGGTGAAAATAGAGTTGATTACAGTAATTATAAATAGGAATTCAAAATACAAGAACTGTAAGTGTATATACTATGGGTGAAGATAAAGTTAGTTGTAACCACTAAAACTAATCCCTTCAGATCATAAGGAGTTGTAAATGTTGGAGGTGGAGTAACTATTACCCATAGTAATCTAAAAATACAACTACAAGAGCTCAAATCAAATTGTCTTTATTACTATTTTTCTTATCCTAGGTGGTTGGGAAGTTGATTTTCCACCTTCGGTAGCTTTTTTTTATTTTTTAACTCTTAAGTGTCTAGCAAGTTGGATTTTTTAATTAGGCCCATTTTATATAGTTTTGGTCAGCCAACAAGCTACTTTTCCAACCAAAACTGCCATATTTGAGACATTACCCTGGAGAGATAAGATTGAAGTGTTCTAGTCCAACTCCAGTCAAACCTTCTACTTGATCATTATTTGAACCAATTTTCTCATTTAATGTATGTTTGGGTTTCATATCCATGGAAGGTTTCTCTTCTATAAAAATCCTCTTAATGATATCCTCCTTGTAAAGTGGTTTCTTGTATATCTTAAGATGGTGATTGTTGACCATAGTGAAAATCTAACTGTATCAATGGTACATAACTTGATTGATATATTATCAAACACCTTCTCTATTTTATAAGGTCCCAACCATCTAGTCTAAAGCTTAATTTCATGATCTTTATATTTGGAATCATATAGAAGTTCCCAATTACCCAACTAGAATTCTGAGACTTAATGAGATTTTTATGCCATCTTACCCATTGTTGTTGAATAATTTATGTATGTTGTGGGGCTTCTCTTCTTATTTCATCAAGGGAATTGATTTGTAAGATTATTTCATTTTGTGCTACCAACAAGTCCATGCCAAGGTCTAAGGCTGTCTACAAAGTCTTAAGTTCAAACTCTATAGGGATACTACTTTCTTACTATAAATTAATTCATATGAGATGAATCTCATTTTTGTTTTCCATGTGGTTCTATAGGCTCATACAACCTCTAGAAGATGGTTTTCCAAATCATAATGGTGAATGGTTTTAATTTTGGTAAGAATATTTTCTAGCTCCCTATTAATAACCTCCACTTGGTCATTAGATTTTGGATGGTATGGGATAGACTTCTTGGGGTAGAATTTAAATTCTTGAACAAGGGTTGTTGTCATATCTGACATGACCTAAGGACCTTAAACTGAGATTATATTTCATGGAACCTTATGCCTCATGAATAACTCCTCATAGATAGATTTTACCACCTTTTTATCCCAAGCATGAATTAGGGCTCTGACTTCCACCCATTTAGCGAGATAAGTATTACATACTAGAATATACTCTTTACCTTGGTATGGTAGATCTATTTAACCCACAAAGTAAATTCCCCACTTCTTGAAGGGCTCTAGGACTAGTTGTGGCGGAAGTAAAATCTCATCAAAATGTATGGGTTTCCCCATACATTGAAAATGGTCATATTGGCGAGTGTAAGTAAAGGTATATTTGTGAATAGTTAGACAAAAGTAATAAGTTTAAAGGATCTTATATGTTATTATCCTTACTATAAAATGACCCCCATAGGGTTCATCATTGCAAGCTCAGAGAATATCAAACACTTTATGCACATTTTTAGATGTTGGCCATTGCATTATGGATCTTATCTTCATTGAATCAACTAAAATTCCATCCATGGATATAATGTGTCCCAAATATTTCACTTTCCTCTATAAAAATGCACATTTGGACAACTTATTACAATTTACACTTCCACAACCACTACAAAACTAGTTTTAGATACTGAAGATGTTCTTCCTCATTCTTAGAATATATGAAGATATCATCCAAGTAAAATTAACACAAAGTAGCCCAGATAATCCCTAAACACATTGTTCATGAGCTTCATTAATGTCGTTGGATCATTTATTAACCCAAAAGGCAACACTATGAATTGGTATTACCCATACTAAGTTCTGAATGTTGCTTTAAGAATATCCTCATCTCAAATTCTCAACTAATGATACCTTACTTGTAGATAAATCTTAGAGAATGCCATGCCTCACATCTGATAAAATAGATCATTAATGTGAGGTAATGGATACTTGTTATTGATTGTCACCTTGTTTAACATCCTATAATAAATACATAGGTGAAGAGTACCATCCTTCTTCTTGAAGAACATCGAAGGTGTACCCCACAGTGACACACTTGGTTAAATCAACCCTTTTGATAACAAATCTTAAAGTTGAGCTTTCAACTCAACCAATTATATAGTTTTCATCCTATAAGGTGTCGTGGACTATAGTTTAGATCTAGGTATTATGTTAATCAAGAAAGTAAACTCATGTTTGGGTGGTAATCCCAAAAATTCTTATGGAAACACATCTAGAAAGTTTTTAAGAAAAAGATAATCCTCAATGGATAGTTATTTATATTCCTCCATCTCATTTATTTTAACAATAAATTCTTGGCATCCCTTTTTCTAAGACTTTTTGAGTTGAACTACAAAATTTTGCCTAAGCTTCAACTCTCTTTTCTCACCCTGAAGTTGTGTCTAATTTTCAAAATCATATTGACATTCTACCTTCTTGAGATAGCAATCAACCTTAGCTTAATGCTCCATAAGATAATTAATGCTTAGGATCACATCATATGACCCTATCAGTAAAACATATAGATATATTATTATAGTGAATTCAAGTAACTTGATCTCAACTTCCACTAGACACTTATCAACCTTAACCTTTGATTCAATCCCATACTATACTAACCATGCATTGTCCTTCATGGATCGGTAGATAATGACTGTGTGGTAATCAAGAGTGATAACTAGAAACCATGTGCTATAAGATAACAATTGCATGCAATATACCATTAAAAAACTTATTCTAAAATGATATCATACAAAACATGTAGACTAAATCAAATATATGAAATAACAATGTTTAACCATAAAGACTACTTAGGCCAAAGTTATCATATAGTTATTTGATCTCAAGGATCGGTCAATTTCATACACACCACTCAATCGGATTACACCCTATATGTGTATTAGTGACACTAATTAGGTAAGAGGATCCATCTCACTTACATATTAAGGCTCATTAATGTGAGATTATTTCATATATTAAAAATATTAACACCAACAGATTTCAAAAATGAGTTGTTCCTTACTAGTAGCTATATTATGTGCTAATACAAGAAAGTCTCTAATACTAGCATTTAGTCCATCAAATTCAGCATAATAGCTCCAAACATATAACTAATTTATAACATAATAAAATAGGATATATAAATAGATTTTAAACAGTCAATCTTTTCAAGTGACTAAACATCATAACAATTAAACCATCTGGGTAAGATTATATATCAAGACATCAAGATACCAAAATATTTACATTCAAATCTTTACTTAATGTTATTCATCCATATAACATTATTTACCAGTTTATTACTTTATTTTCATATAATAAAAGTACATCAATAAGCTTATTCAAATACTAACAACATCAATATGGTTTGTATTTAAACTTAAATACCACATAATTAGATATTCCTTTAAATCGTTATACATACATTTAAATTTAGCATGGATAAAAAATGCACCCAAATTTATGTAATTTATAAACTAATGTTTTTAAGCATTGATCATAATATGTATATCTACATATGGTATACATGATTTAGATTTGTATTCAATCAACAAATCACAAGTATCACATATATTTATATACACAATCAATCACTCAGCTATATCCTATAATGTATTTAATTCAATAACCAATATGTATATGCTTGTATACAATATACTCTAAATAGACAAGATTTTTATCCATTATTTAAGTGTATCATGTATAATCCAAATTATCATTTTATTAAATTCCTTTCAATTATATGCAAACACTAAACGATGGTGTTTTGGTTGTGCTCTATATTTTTATACCCAACAGTCCATAACTTGCATATCAAATGGCTCAAATAGCATACAGACTTTGCTATAAATAGCCACATATGTATTTGAAAATATGAATAAATTTATACATCTCTACTCTAACATGTTTCAATAAATTATTTCATGATTCAAACATAAATGTTTAAATCAAATTTACCTAACCATTATATATTTTCTAGGAACTTTATCCTTCTTCGCATTCATACAAAATGAAACTCATAAATATAACCACAACGAATAACCATTTAACATACATTCATAACTTATGGTTCATACTCAGTATAATCATAATGATATGTAAATAAAGAACTATAAACCTGAATATGATATATATATATACATTGATATATTCATATCAACATGTCATCAATTAATAATCCTAAAGATTATATGTATATACCTGTGTATATGTATACTATTATATACAAGCTTCAAAATGAAACAAATCAATACTTGTGTTATTCTACTCATAAAGGGATTTATAAAGCTGAAGTGACCTATATAAAACATTAATACCCATCTACAGGTTTATACTTCCTGAATTCATCATATTTTTGTCTCAACTAACCTCATACACATAATCATGCCTTATCTTGAGTTTATTAGACTTGACCACATTATCATAGAGACAAACTATTATTTTTGTATGAAGAAAGTAATGACTTAACACTAGTTTGAAAGGACTGAGTTTAACTCTACAAACCTATCCATAGCCTAACTCAGGTTTACAAAAATCATGACTTGATTCTCAAAACAAACTAGTATTTTTATATATCAAAAGAAATTAATCAATATAATATTAATAGATTGAGTGTGACCTAAAACAAGGCTGAATTGAAAATGAACACATAAAGTCATGCCCTAAGATTTTATAGGCGGGGGTTTACCTTTAACTATGCCATGTACTAATGCATACACAATTAAATCAAATCCACTATTTTCCAATAAACCTTTTTAATCATAACCAAAATTTTACACAATAATAAAATTTTATTATTTGGCAATGGATTAGTTTGCATAGCCATTCAAACTAGGGTTTCAGAGTCGTATATTTGGCTATGTGGATGACCAAGTCATCCCTGGTGCCAAATATATGACCTTAGTTTTATATCATTTCATACAAATGAAAAATGTAAACCTTAATTATTTTACTAGAATCATTTATATAATTCATTCTATCAACTATGAATTTAACCAACAACCAACCTGGTAAGAAAGTCATGACTTAAAAAATTTGAATTGCTCTCTTCAAAACTTAATCAAATCCCTTCTTATTTCTCTTTCTTTTTCATCTTTTGTCTATCATGTACCCCTCAGTCCCAACTTCCTCTCCTTTTTATCTGACTATATGCTAATTCCATGCTAATTGAACTACCCATCTCTCTGCTAAAATTCCAAGTGATAAAAATGAACTCAATGAATAAGTCAATGTATGAAAAAAACAACTAGCAGAATACCTAAAATCATTTCATGTTTTCTCATGTCATTCAAAGCAAAAGTGTTTTATA
The DNA here is from genome assembly GCA_037957365.1 of Torreya grandis. Lineage (NCBI taxonomy): Eukaryota > Viridiplantae > Streptophyta > Pinopsida > Cupressales > Taxaceae > Torreya > Torreya grandis. The sequence continues at coordinate 1,625,382 of JARHVA010000099.1, read as the reverse complement.
AAAATAGTTTGAAGAGCTTGAGTCAACTCACAAAAACCTTAAGCTCTCAAAACTTCCCCATAATAATTATTTATACATTAATAATAATAGTAGTAATAATCTTCAATTCATTATGAATATTAACATTGACTTCATAATAACATTAAAACAATATAACTATTATCATTTGCCTTAGCATGATATTAGTTTCTAATTAACAATTAACTAATACAATTTGCCAACTAGTCTAATTTACAATCAACTAACACACAAAGCAAATAAGTTCCAAATTTAACCCTTATCTTTATTAACTTAATCATAATAATGATATCTAACTCAAAATAATTAAGTTTCCCTTTTATATAGAAATACATTAGTTATAAATAAGACACTTATATTTCTAAAAGACAACATATTTATACTTGTATCATAGCAAATACATTCATGGATTCAAAGTACACATTATGGAAACATCATCACATGAAATACGCCAAGTAATACGACATATAAGAGTATAAATCTTACACTTGCAAGCACACAGCTAGACCAACATGAGAATCAAACATTTTCAAATGCAGATAACATAATAGAAACCAAAAGAATACTAGAAGCCATTTAAATCAAATAATCATTAAAAGCATATTATACTATTTGTGGTGTGTGTTGGGTTCTTAGTTCTTATTCTATCATCCTCTAATTCCTTCATTTATGCCACCCTCTCTAATGATGCTCTCCCTATGTTATAGTCCAAAGGATAGATCTATCATGCATCCACCTCAAAACAATAAAGGCAGTTAGCCTAAATTAATATAAAATCCATAATATATTGTTGTAATGAACTAAATAAACATGATCATCATGTATATAACATACAATTATAGCTAACTCAAAAAGTTAGTGATCATGTAAATAAGCAATATATAATTATCCATACATCAATATATAAAAACTAGTTTAACAAAATAGTAATTAACCATAAAATACACTAATTAGTAGGTTGTTAAGTCTAGAGAGGAATCAAGATATAACATCCTTCCCCCTAAAGTTGGTCATCATCTTATTGACACTTATTCCAACATAAGTTCTGAAATTAAACATTATTTAGCAGAAAATTAAATAGTATCTAGCAATGTATTAAGTAAACAAATGTGGAAACAACCTATAAAACTCATCATAATCCTTCCAAGTGGCACTATCTTTAGAATATTAGTTCTACTAGACCTTGTACTGTGATACTTCTCTATTATTCAGTGAGTGTCAATTATTCTAACTAGTTCTACTATGACCACCTCGAGATCTAGAACCTGTAAATCATTTCAATCCAATACATGAGAAGCATCGATAACATACTTTTTAAGATAGGACACATGGAAAATATTATGAAATAGAACTAGATCTAATGGCAAAGCAATCCTATACGCTACAAGATTGATCACTTCTATAACCTTTAAGGGTCCCACGTATCTTGGTGAAAGCTTTATTGATTTACCAAACTTAATCAAGCTTTTCTAAGGATTAACTTGAAGAAATAATTTATCACCAATATAAAACTACCTTATTGTTCTCTTTAAATCAGCATAACATTTTTATCTATCATTTGCCTAAACCAATCTTTGTCTGATTATCCTAACTCGATATTCCATCTTCAAAATAATTTCAGGTCCAAAGACTACTTTATCTTTTAACATGTCCTAACTGATTGGTGTTCTACACCTCCTTCCATATAATGCCTCAAATGGAGCCATTTTCAATATTGATTGGTATAGTTATTTTAGGCAAACTCAAATAATGGAAGGTACTCCTTGATCCATGCAATATATTTGAAGGAGATATTATAAACTTGGTTAACCCTCTCAGTTTGTCCATCTATTTCTAGGTGATATGAAGTACTAAAATTAAATTGTGTGCCTAGATTTAAATTCAAAAGTCAACCAAAATCTAGAAATCATTCTCAGATCTTGATTAGAAATGATCTTTTTTGTAAATCCATGTAATTGTTACACCTCTTTCATAAATCTCTTTGCAAGCATTGGTGCATCATCAATCAAATTACCTAGTATGAAGTGAGCTACCTTGGTTAGTTTTCAAATAACCACCAAAGATCATATCATGATAGTTCTATGATAATGGCAAACTTGGAAAAAGTCCATACTAATCACCTACCACTTCCATCCTAGTATATCTAAGGATATAACTATATTATTGGATGCACATGTTTAACCTTCACCCACTGACATTCCAAATAATGAGATACAAAATCCACTGCATCCTTGTTAATCCCTTTCTAGATATAGAGAAGTCTTAGCTCAGCCATGAGTTTAGTTATAGAAAAATGTCTTGAATAAGGGTCATTATGCAAAAATTTTATAACCATAATTCTCAAAATTTCTCTATCAGGTACATACATCCTACCATTATACCTCAAAAAACCATTAGTCTCCAACTTAAATCCTTTAAACTTAGGATTTTGAGCATCCTATGACAATGCTTTCTTAACTTGCTCATAGAATGTATCTCTAGAGGAAAATTTAATTACCTGATCATGGAAAGTACTCCTAATAGTAGCTAAGGTCATTATGTATCTTCTATGACTTATGACATCTGTAACTTTATTTTTTTTCCCTTAATATAATTAATATAAAAATTGTAAATGAATAAGAATTCTAACCAATGTCTCTGAAATGCATTCACGTTTGGTTGGGTAAAGATATACTTGAGTCCAAGTTATTAGTCTTGAGCTCAAATGGTCTTCCCAAAAAATAATGCCTTCAAACTTGCAAGGCATACACTATTACAAGTTCCAGATCATGAGGGGCATAATTTACCTCATAAGGCTTAAGTTTTCTAGACTCATATGCTACAACTGAATCATCTTGCATAAGAACTCCTCCAAGTCCACCCCCATATGTATTTGTGATTACTAAAAACTAACCATTAGGATTAGGAACTCTTAGCACAAGTGTTGAATTAAGCCTCCTTTTTAGCTCCTAAAAGGCTTTTTCACACTTATCTAACCAAACAAAACTCTAATTCTTCCACTGAAGAGAGGTAATTGGGTTAGCTATATTTGAGAAATTTGGAACATTTTTTTTGTAATAACCTGCTAAACCCATAAAACTTCATCTTATAAACATTTTTAGGTGTTGATCATTCCATTATGGCTCTTATCTTCATTAGATCACCTAAAATTATATCTACAGAGATAACATGTCCCAAATATTACACTTTCCTCTATAAAAATGCACTTTTGGACAACTTACCATATAATTTGTGATTTTGTAATCAATGCAAAACTAGTTCTAGATGCGAAAGATGTTTTTCCTCATTCTTAGAATATATAGGATATCATCCAAGAAAACTAACACAAAATGGTCTAGATAATCCCTAAACACACTTCATGAGGTTCATAAATGTTGTTGGAGCATTTGTTAACCCAAAAGGCAATAATATGAATTCATAGTGACCATACTAAGTTTTGAATATTATTTTAGGAATATCCTCATCTCATATTCTTAGTTGATGATACCCTAATTGAATATCAATCTTAGAGAAGACTAGTGTGCCTCACATCTGATCAAATATATAATCAATGTGAGGTAACTAATACCTCTTCTTAATTTTCACCTTATTCCACATCCTATAATCAATACATATGTGAAAAGTACCATCCTTCTTCTTGATGAACACCACTGGTACACCCCACGGTGACACACTTGGTTAAATCAACCCTTTTGATAACAACTCCTAAAGTTGATCTTTCAACTCAACCAATTTTGTAGTTGCCATCATGTAAGGTGTCTTACATTATAGTTCAAATCCATGTATTATGTTAATCAAGAAATCAAACTCATGTTTGGGTGATAATCCCAGTAATTCCTATGGAAACACATCCTAAAAGTTCATAAGAAAAGAATAATCCTCAATGGATGGTTCCTTATATTCTTCTATCTCATTTATTTTAACAATAAATTCCTAACATACCTTTCTCTGAGCCTTCTTGAGTTGAATTACAAAAAAATTCCTAGTCTTCAATTCTCTTTTCTCACCCTAAAGTTGTGTCTAATTTATAAATTCATCTTGACATTCTACCTTCTTGAGATAACAATCAACCTTAGCTTTATGCTCCACAAGTGAATTAACTCCTAGGATCACATCATATGACCCTAGTGGTACAACATATAGATCCATTATTGTCGTGAATTCAGGTAACTTGATCTCAGCTTCCACTAGACACTTATCAATGTTAACCTTTGATTCATTTCCATATTGTACTAACCATGAATTTTCCACAATTCTAGCTTTCCTAGACAACTTATTAAGCATTCTAGGAGTAATAAAACATTCAATATCCCCAGTGTTGATAAAAATTGAAATTGGATGATCAAACAAAATACTTGTTAGTTCAATCAGAGAAGCTTAGAATTCAGCTTGACGATTGTCAATAACTACATGAATCCTCTACTAAAAAGTTCCATATTGTGAAGCATAACCCTTATTCTTACCATCCAATTTAACTTGAGTACACTCTCTAGTGTAATGATCAACTCCATAAATGAAGCAACCTCTAGGTGGTCCTCTCCTATCTGACTATTGGTTCCACTTAAAACTATTTCCAAGTTTATTATTTCTTGAGCTACTATTGAACTTAGCATTCTAGTTCTTAAACTGATTCTTGGAGTCCCCACTCTTCTTCTAGTTCTTCTTTATGAAATTCATTTTAGGACCTCTAAACTTTTTCTTGAATTTATCTCTAATCTAAGAAAAATATTTTAGCTTACACTCATGCTTAACTATCTTTTCAAAGACTTGATCCATAGTAAATGGCCCATGCACATCCACCTCATAACCAATTTAGGGTTGTAATCCCATAACGAACTTCCTAATTTGAAACCTCTTATCCACCTAATACTAAGGAACCTACTTGAGGAGCTTAGTGAATTACTCTTGGTATTCATTCATATAAATGTATCCTTGCTTAAAGTTTTAAAAATATGTCTTCTTCTAATTAAAATATAGTTGAGGAAGCCACTGTGACCTAAACAATGTCACAAATTACTCCCAAGTGGTGCCAACACTGACCATGGTAAGAGGTAACAAGGGAAAGTGGGGGGAAATTTAGAAAATATGAAGACCAGTTAACAAGACTAGAGCAAGTCCTAAACTATTGTACCTAGCTAAAAACCCTACCTATAACCATGATGAACAAGAGAGAGAGGGAGTTAGAATGGACTGACTACAAAAAATCAAAGAAATGACTAACTAAAAGAAGCATAACAAGTAACTTCTATCCCTAGGTGCCCATAAGATGAGACATAGCCTCAGAAGGTTAATGGGGACCCAAAAGGGGTCTCAAGCCAAAGCAAGCCCAAAGAAGCCTTAGCTTAAAAAAGGAGGCTATCAATGCACTCAAAACATGCCAAAACCTCTAAGATGAAGGTTTCATGGTTTGAAATGCAAAATTGGGTAAAACACCCAAAAAAAGGAACATAAAAAGCATGAAAAAGGGAATAAAAAGAAGAAAATGATAGAAAAGAGGTCATTTTCACTTTGAGAGAGCCATAGGAGATCCCACAAGCAACCAAAGCCTAAGCAGAGCATACAAGGACATGAGAGAGAATTAGAGATGCATAAGATGGTCTAATTAAATCTTATGAATGAATTTTATCAAATTTATTCATTTTTTTGGGGTTTAGAAGGCTTTAATTGCATTTTGACTCATTCTAGATGATTCGATAGATGAATTGGGCCAAACAAGGAGTCAAAATTATGGGCTCAACAACATGGAAAATTTGGGACAAATGGGGGTCCAAATAGAGCTCCATATAGCAAAAAAGTAACCCTAGGGATTCCTAGGGCATCCCAATGTAGGTCATAGCTTGGGTAGTCCCAAGTCATATCCTAGCCTACAAAGTTCATGGCTTTGCCTAAAAATTCATATCCTTGGGTATAAGGGCCTCAAAACATGCCTGTTGATGTAGTGGATTGCACCCTTGATAGGAGACTGAGCTCCTATCTTCCATGCATCATGATGGAAACTCCCCTCTTGCCTGTGGGTCTGGCAAATCTAGGGGGAGAGTCTCTAGATAAGGGCTAGCTCTCTTTTATGTATCTCTGAGGTCTTGGATTTTCTACTCCTAACAATGGGGGGGGGTGAAAAGATAGAAGGATGCTGAAAATAGAACCTAAACTAAACGGTGATACACCAAAAAAGTTGATCTACTTAGCTTGAGCATACACTTTTCACCAAGAACAAGCTAATATACACTTCATTTGATATGAGAAACTCTCATACATAAATGACCTAGGGGTCCTCTAGAGATATATGGAGGAAGAACTATCAGAGGTGTTTAGAGACACACTATGGCAGTGTATTCACATACACCTATACTTTGTTGTAGACACTTCTTGCAGACCTGTAAAAGAAGACACTTCACAATACACTAGACATGTTGGAATTGTTCTGTGAAAGCATAAGGAAAATGACTTAACACAAAATAAAAAAATTGACATATATGAAAGTGCAAGCTCAAATAGAGGTAAAAATGTTATGTCTTGATTCAAGGTAAAATCTAGAAGAGCTCCACCTTACAAGCCAAGAGATATCTCTCAAATGAGAGATTACAATATATATAGAAAAAGAGTAAAAGACTTTGGCACTTTCTGAAAATGATTTTGGTGCCCTTTTTACAAGTGGCCCATGTATGTTGAGAGCATCGAGAAGAGAAAACATTGAAAGTGAATGTTGTGTTAGTTGTCAGTCTTGACTTTGTCATTCAAACATTAATGTGAAATCATGAGTCGCGCCTCTTTTTCTACAAACAAGACTACTCCAATAAATTCATGTAATTTGTCTATTCATAAATGTAAAGTGGAGAAAATAGGGTGTGCCATTTACTATTTGTGCTCCTTGATGACCACTTGGCAGAGACTGTGTCAACCACTGGAGTAACTCCTTGAGTCGACACCTTCCTTTGCCACTTGGACTATTTTATTCATTTCTACACTTGGCTCTTTTGTCTCTTCTTAGCTTTGTCATTTATGTCTTATTCATCCCTCGAGGGCTATCTTTTGCTACTTCTTTGGCTCTTTGGGATTTTTCATTAGCAGGTCACTGAGTTCATTCTTAACTTTTGTCTTTTCCCAGCATCATCTTTTCCTAGTTTTGTCTTTTCCTCTCTTAGCCCTTTGGGCTTCCTTCTGATTGGTGCTCAAGTATTTAAAGATCAATGGCTATTTCATTACCATAAAATTGATGTTCGCGGGCCCATCACCATTTAAAAGCCAATGGTTAATTCATGGTACCCAACTTTGACGTATGCAGGCCCATCACCCCTTGGTCAATTCCTTTGGCTTTTTCCTTTGCTTCGGCCTTTTTGCTTCCTTTCCTTCAGCTTTTATTTCCTTTAGATTTCCTTTGACTGAGCTTAGTCTTTGAATCCTTCTAAAGGGAAGGTGTCCTTTCGAGACTTGGGGGAGGTCCTTCTTTCAGCAACCAAGAGTCCCCTGCAAGGGCACCTACCCTTTGGGGTCCTTCAGCGGCCTTACTCTTGCATCCTTTAGACAAAATGTCTGAAGGAAATGTTCCTTCACATTTTTTCTACTTGCTTTCAGGTCAGTTTTCCCCTTCGATCGGGCTTATTCTTCAGGCAACTTCCTTTGAACTTTTTGTCTGAAGGAATTGCCTTAACATTTTGCCACGAGATTTTCTTCCAGAAGGATTTCTTCAAACAAAATGTTTGAAGGAATTCCTTCAAACATTTTGTCTGAATAAATTCTGCCTTTGCTTTCTTCTATTTGCCTTGATCTTTCTTCTGAAGGAAAACTCTACCTTTTAGGCTCTCTTTCTAAGTACTTTCCTGCCCTCCACAAGGGTTGTTTGGTCTATAAAATTGCCTTTCAGAAAAGTTGTAAAGGCCCTTTTTGTCGACCATGTACCCTCCATAAGGGCTCTCATACCTTCTCGAAAGGTACCCTACCCTTTAGGTTTCTTGAAAATGACCCTTCTGAAGGGCCTTAGCTTTAAAACTTGCTTCTTTAGGTGGACTTTTGGATTCTTTGAAGTATTCCTTCAGCTTAGGTGCCTTTGGCCTTGTCTTTTGCCTTGCAGATGAACTCCTTAGCACTTTTCTAGAGGGCTCTTTTTTGAAGTAAAATACCCTTTTGATGAACCATTCCTTTGGAATTTTCTTGTTGTAGCAAAAGGCCATTACCAAAAAGCAATGTATTCTTTCCTCATTGGCTTATGTGTGCGTGGACTTTCTAAAAGGCAAGAGATAATCTGCCCTATGGAAGAATTATCAACAGAAGCTTTGTAAAAGCCTTACATCCTTGAACTGGTCCATCTTCTACTGAAAGACTTGTGTAACCAAAATTGAATTGGCTCAGAATAGCAGGGGAAGAAGGAGATTGATTTTGGCCTGCTAGACCAAAAATGGTCAACAAATTGGTGATTCCCAGGGGAAGCATGCCTGCTATGCTTAAAAGCTAGTTACCTTAAATTCCATTGGGAACAGAGTCAGAATGCAACTTAAAAAAAGTTAGCAATAGCCCCGATAGATCCAAGAATCAATCATGAAGCTTTTACCCCAAACACAAAGGAAAACACACACAAGGCTAAAAACACTACCTATGCAAACAACACTTAAGGAAAATAGGAAAAGAAAATTGAAAGAAAGCTACTATATACAACTAACCAGGCATATATTCCTCCCTCCTGGATCAAAGGGAAAACTTCTTAAGTCTCCTTCATGGCAAGGAAACTTATGGTGCTAGATAAGTGGTTGAATGGAATGGAGACTTGGTGATCTACTCCTCTTGCCTGCCACCTCGATTAGCTTGCATCTGAGTGGATCAAAGTCAACCATGCTCCCAACATATATGTACTCTTCTTGTTATTGGAAGCTTGTCAAATGTTGGCTCTTCATGCTAAAGTGTTTTATCAAAAAATCGATGGATGTTGGCACATCACCATAAGCCCTTTGATATGCATAGCTCCCTTGACATGCATTATGGTTTGACCCGTTCCCTTCTACTTTATTGAAAACCCTATCAAACTCCCCTTCTACTTCTTCATGGCTTTCTTGAAGAAGGGTGACTATTGCGATGTCTAAAATGGAATCACGTACTGATTGCTCATCCCATAGAACATCGCCTTTTTGTTCAAGGCTCTCTTCTTCAAAGCTGTTCTCAACGTAGAAAGGCCTCTCCTTTTCTTGCTCAAAGACCAAAGTTTCTAGTTATTCAAAAACATCCTCTTTATCCTCATCCAACTCAAGCTCCATGGCATGGTCATCCTCCTCATCAAAGCAACAAGGAAGTTCATCAAATAATGGAGGAGAGAGCTCACCATGCTTACTTTCCTCTTCATATTGCTAGAACATCTGCATGTATGCATGACTTGTGTCTTCTCCATTGTTGATGATGTCTTCAAAAGGATCATCCATGATGATTTCTTCCTCATTGTCACTCGTGATATCCTCTTGGGTAGCTACAAATTGGATCCTCTCTTCTTCACTTGCCTCTTTCAAAAAAGGCTCCTCTTTGAGAAGGGATGAAGTGGAAAGCTGAAGGTTAAACTTAGGTGGAAGTGGAGGCAATCCTTAAGCTAAAATCAAATGATTTTCCTCCTTCCATTTGGCTTGTACTTCATCTATATCAGATATGGATTGATAGCTCTCTTGGAGGTGTGTAAATGGGGTGTGTTCAAGCATGGAATTTGTTGTTTGGTCTGAATTGTTCATCACACATTGGCTAAGGAACTTCATTCTCGACTCCAACTCTACAATTCACATGTCTATATTTTCTTGGAAGAGCCTTTCTTAGAGGTCACAAGCATCATCATGATGAGTAGGAGCAGCTTCAACTTCTTCAAGGTTTTGAGCAAAACCTTTCTTCTCCTCCTTCCTGCCCCATGATTCCATTGTTTGCTTCCAACTCATGACCTTGGGATTGGAACTTTCTCCTTGTGAATAGGTAGCAACTTTATCATCTTCAAGGTCCTAAGTTGGTTCATGATATTCCCTCTTCCAACTTGGAATCTTTACATCATGTTGAGAGACCTAAGGAAGTTAAGGAAGACTAGGAAGGGTCTGCTCGTGCACAAGAAGAAATTCCTTAAGAGAGATGTGTTGGTTCATGGTATTTCCTTCAAAATGAGGATTCACAATCTAAGGAATTGAGAAGGTTCATCTCTATGGGGGGTTACTCTAGTTACCTTTGGTGCTGAAAAGCTAGGTGTAAGGGATTAAGAGCAAGATTGATTAATGCATCTGATGAGCTAGAGTGAGGAAGTGATATCTGGTAGAAAGGATTTGGTGCACAAGAAGGGGCTTTCTTTAGAATAAGAGGGGGCACACAAGGCTGATTGCCTTGAATGAATGGACTCTTCCATGTTACTACCTCCTCCTTCATGGATTTTAAGGCCTAAGCTTGCCTAAACAAACACTCCTCTTTGTTCATAAGCTCTTGTTGATATCTATATTGCTAATCTAATATGTTTATTTCCATCACTTACTTTTCAAACTCTAGTGTTACTTCCCTTATTGTTGAAGGGCAACTAAGAGAGCTGTTTGAGGTGATTCCATGAACAACCTAAGCTTGATCATAGTTAAATGAAGGAATAAAGGGCCCATTATGCTAAACAGTGGAATTATACATACCAAAATATGATTTCTTGATGGCACCAAGACTGCTTAACCAACTGATTCAACTCAGAGTCACCATTGGTGTTGATGAAAAAGCCTCCAAAGGCTGGTTGGTTGAAGAACACACCAAAATTCTTCAACTTTTTTGGACAAAACTTATTCCACAATCACTTGATTAAAGGACAGTGCTATATTAATGGTTCATTCTACTGTAACAGGACCAACACCAATCTTGGAACTTTTTTTAGTGTTAAAACATGGTCCCATCAGGTGTGCCAAAAATTGTTGATGCAGTGGATTGCACCCTTGATAGGAGACTGAGCTCCTATCTTCCATGCATCATAATGGAAACTCCCCTCTTGCCTATAGGTCTAGCAAAACTGGGGGAGAGTCTCTAGATAAGGGCTAGCTCCCTTTGATGTATCTATGAGGTCCAAGATTTTCTACTGCTAACAATGGGGGTGTGAAAAGAGAGAAGGATAATGAAAATAGAACCTAAACTAAATGGTGATACATAAAAACATTTGATCTACTTAGCTTGAGCATACACTTTTCACCAAGAACAAGTTGATATACACTTCATTTGATATGAGAAACTCTCCTACATCAATGAGCTAGGGGTCCTCTGGAGATATAGGGAGGAAGAACTATTAGAGGTGTTCTGAGACACACTATGGCAGCCTGTTCACATACACCTATACTCTATTGCAGACACTTATGGCAGACTTGCAAAAGAAGAAACTTCACAATACACTAGACATGCTGGAAACATTCTATGAAAGCATAAGGAAAATGACTTAACACAAAACAAAAACATAGACATATACGAAAGTGTAATCTCAAATAAAGATAAAAATGCTATGTCTTGATTCAAGGTAAAATATGGCAGAGCTCCGCCTTACAAGCCAAGAGATATCTCTCAAATGAGAGATTACAATATATATAGAGAAAGAGGAAAAGACATTGGCACTTTCTAAAAAAGACTTTGGTGCCCTTTTTTACAAGTGACCCATGTGCGTTGAGAGCATTGCAAAGAGAAAACATTGAAAGAGAATGTTGTGTTAGCTATTAGTCTTGACTTGGCATTCAAACATTAATGTGAAAGCATGAGCCATGCCTCTTTTTCTACAAACAAGACTGCTCCTTCAAGATATTCATGCAGTTTGTCTGCTCATAAATTCAAAGTGGAGAAAATAAGGCATGTTGTTTACTATTTGTGCTCCTTGATGACCACTTGGTGGAGACTATGTCAACCACTAGAGTAAGTCCTTGAGTCGACACCTTCCTTTGCCACTTAAACTATTTTTTTCATTTCTACACTTGGCTCTTTTGTCTCTTTTTGGCTTTGTCTTTTCTATCTCCTTCGGCCCTTGAGTGCTATCTTCTGCTACTTCTTTGGATATTTGGGCTCTTTCATCAGTAGGTCACTGAGTTCATTCTTAACTTTTGTCTTTTCCCAACGTCATCTTTTCATGGTTTTGTCTTTTCATCTCTTAGCTCTTTAGGCTCCCTTCTATTTGGCACTCAAGTATTTAAATATCAATGGCTATTTCATTTCCATAAAATTGACATTCATGGGCCCGTCGCCATTTGAAAGCCAATGGCTAGTTCATGTTACCCAACTTTGATGTCTATGGGCCCGTCACCCCTTGGTCAATTCCTTTGGATTTTTCCTTTGCTTCAACCTTTTTACTTCCTTTCCTTAAGGCTTTTATTTCCTTTGAATTTCCTTTGACCGAGCTTAGTCTTTGAATCCTTCCAAAGGGAAGGTGTCCTTTCAAGACTTGGGGGAGGTCCTTCTTTCGGCAGCTGAGAGTCCCCCGCAAGGGCACCTACCCTTCAAGGTCTTTCGGTGGCCTTGCTCTTGAATCCTTTAGACAAAATGTCTAAAAGAATTCCTTTAGACAAAATGTTCAAAGGAAATGTTCCTTTACATTTTTTTTGCTTACTTTCAGGTCAGTTTTCCCCTTCAATCAGGCTTTCTTCTTTGGGTGAATTCCTTCGGACAAAAGTCTGAAGGAATTGCCTTAACATTTTGCCACAAGATTTTCTTCCTAAAGGATTTCTTCTGACAAAATGTCTGAAGGAATTCCTTCGAACATTTTTTCTAAAGAAATTTAGCCTTTGCTTTCTTCTATTTGCCTTGGTCTTTCTTTTGAAGGAAAACTCTGCCTTTTTGGCTCTCTTTCTAAGTGCTTTCTTGCCCTCTGCAAGGGTTGTTTGTCTCTAAAATTGCCTTTCAAAAAAGTTGCAAAGGCCCTTTTTGTTGACCATGTGCCCTCCGCAAGGACTCCTGTACCTTCTTGAAAGGTACCCTGACCTTTAGGTTTCTTGAAAATGACCCTTTCGAAGGGCCTTGGCTTTAAAACTTGATTCTTTAGGTAGACTTTTGGATTCTCTGAAGTACTCCTTCAGTTTAAGCACCTTTGGCATTGTCCTTTGCCTTACAGATGAAATCCTTAGCACTTTTTTGGAGGGATCTTTTCTACAGTATAATACCTTTTTGATGAACCATTCCTTTGAAATTTTCCTATTGTAGTAAAAGGCCATTACCAAAAAGCAATGTATTCCTTCCTCCTTGGCTTATGTGTGTCTGGACTTTCTAAAAGGCAAGAGACAATCTACCCTATGGAAGAATTGTCAATAGAAGCTTTGTAAAATCCTTACATCCTTAAACTGGTCCATCTTCTGCCAAAATACTTGTGCAACCAAAATTGAACTAGCTTAGAACAGCAAGGGAAGAAGGAGACCGATTTTGGCCTGCTGGACCAAAAATGGTCAACAATGCCCATGAGGAGCTTGGTGGAGCCTAAGAGGTCCTAGAAGGGGCTAAAACAAGAAGGAGAGAGAAAAAGAGAAATAAAAAAACATAGTTTTTTACTTTCTCTTACTCATTTTTTGGCCAATAGATTCATCCATTTTCCTATTTGCTTATTTGTGCAAACATGTAGAGGAGTTATCCTACCAAAGGAGGGAGGACCTTTACAAGTGAGAGAGTGGCTCGCATAGTGAGATGAGCCATGTGAGGTGACCAATTAGTAGAGAGTTCCAATATGGTTAGTTAAGGAGGTAGATGCTCTATTAGTGGTATACCAGGATTGTCTATAGAGTACATGGCTTTGGTGGCTAGTACACATACAATCATTACATTACTCCAGAGACTTGGTGAATGCATTGGTGATTACATAGGTACTCAGGAGGCATGCATTCCAAATAGGCCCACGTTATAGGTCATCATCAGCATTGAGGATGTCTACTGACTCTATGGGGTGAAGCTAATAGGTAGAGAGATAGAGCTACCACCAATGTAGTACATAGTAGTAATAGAACTCTACTTGGTGGGACCTCGCCTGAAATAAAACAACCATAGAGTGTAGATCACATAGTTGTCATTAGGGGTACCCACTCTTTGAATATTGATAGCAAGGACTATGGTCAAGAGACTCTACATTGATCAAAGTATAGGATGCTTACTACTCTCATGGATAGGATTTGTCTAATGCACTGAGGGAGGATAGAGATTTACTTGGGGCTCGTATATCCTAGGTGGATTATACTAGAAACTAGATCACATCTAATGCACAAGGTTAGGGGGATTGACATAGCCCAGTTTACTAATGTCTTGGGCCTACAAGAAGCTCCCATTGACATGATCAAAGAGGCCATATGACATTGAGGCATACCATACACTAAAAGAGGGCATGACATTAGCTGTATAGTTCACAGATAGGGTGGGGCCTATACAAACCACCTTATATCTAGATGTAGTATCGAGCTACATCTAAGATCCCTATAGGATGTTGGGGTAGTTACCTACTTAAGATGGGAGGAGTTTTGATGTCCATAGGGATTATACCATTATCCAAGGAGATTGGCTCTGATGAGGTGAGGGAGATAGGAATAGGCTACGCTAGTTGGGACTAAGCCTAACAAGTAGCTAAGGTAGAGTAAGGGGGTGATGGTAGAGAGAGGCCACCATGGTGAAGACCACTACCACCAAGAGGAGCATGTCATATAGGAGGGTCATGGAGGCCATCAGTATTGTCTGGTAAGATAAGTGTATTTGCTATATATCACTTCATCTTGGTACTCATCCTTAACAAGAGCTGATATGTGACTAGCATATGTGTTATATGTGTGTGTAAGAGACCAGCCTAGCTGGACTAGACCCCAAGTGGACCTATTATTGAGGGATTTATTATCTAATGTAGTAGGGATACCATTGATAGAGTAGGTATTGCATCTACTAGTGGGGGTAGAGCCACATACTTAGTTCTAAAAGGTAGGTATACAAGCCTCACTCGAGCTGATAAGGGCATGACACAAGATTCCATAGCTAGAGGCTGAGTCAGCATGGTATAATGCTTATATGACAAACCACATGGTGACTATGGTAGAGACTGAGGTGAGACTAGTGAGAGCATAAGCTGAGATTGATCAACTATGGGCTGAGTTAGCTTGAGAGTAGACTAGATGAGCCGAGGCACTTGGAGTGAGGGTAGACTAGCTAGTTGCACTAGAGGAGACTATAGCTTGATTGGTTGAGGGATAGATATTGATATCTCTACCTATATCATGAATATTATAGATATCACCTAGCCATAGGCTAACTAGGTATGTATATGTAGCCATGCATGTGGTAATTTTTAGGGAGTGTGAGCCCATGTGATGTACCTAGAGAAAAACATATATTTTTTGTGATATATATAATGGTTTTCTCATTATTAACACATGTTTGTATATTATTATATGTGTAATGTGTATGCTTATCTAATATAGACTACTAGATACCTATGATTAGATAGTAGGAACTGCTAATAAAGAACCCTTGTGTTCTCACATATACCAACAGCATGAAGGTTAATAATGAGAGAAAAGAGGAAAGGCTCACCTTACCACCATAGGCAACTTTACTGAAGGGCCATGTAGGCCCTAGACATGAAATGTCTTGAGGTAGAACCTATTGATTAAATGCCATAGGGTTTTGCCTTTGAGGGTTGAGAGATGAAAAACCCCATTTTCTAAAAAGGCAGTGATAATAAAAGGGCCAAACCACTCGTGCACAAGTTTTCCCTTCTTATGGTTCTCCTTATAGAAAATAAGGACTATATCACCCAACTTGAATTGACGAGGGCACACCAAATTCTTGAATCAGTGGCACTGATGGTATTGGTAAGCATGGTTGTACTCAAGAGTGGTTAGGAATTGCTCATCTAACTGCTCAAGCTTGACAAGGTGAATGACACATTCTCCCTCATTAGAAAGAGAATTGAATGTCTTAACCCATAGTGAAGGAATTAAGACCTAAGGGAAGAACAAATTTTGACCCATACATGAGAAAGTATGGGGTTTCTCCCATGGCTATTTAGAAACTATTTTAATAGGCCCAAAGGGCAATATAAAACATGAGATGCTAGTCTCTCTGGATTGGTTTATGATATAGAGAAGCATCTTCTTCAAAGTTTTATTTGAATACTTTGCTTACCCATTTCTTTAGGGGTAATGGGTGAAGGAGAAATGAAGCTTGAACCTAAAGTGTTCAGCAAGATCACGCATCTCAAGGATTTGAAATCTTGGGCCATTATCAGCCATAATGGTAGCAGGAACCCTAAGCTTAGAAATAATTTGGTTCAATATGAACTTGGTGATGGTCTTCTCACACATGCCATTAAGAGGCATGGCCTCAACCCAATTCATAAAATAGTCAGTGGCAGGTTTGAACTCATCGATGAAGTTGAGAGCTCAAACCAAGAAGGGCCAAATAGCTAAAATAAAGTGTAAGAGGTTAGTTGGGGAATTGATAACATCCTATATGAATTGACACATCTTAAACTTATTAGAATACTAGATTACATCCTTAACAAGAGTAGGCTAGTAGTATCCCATCCTGATAATACACTGAGTGGTGGCTTGTCCCCCTGGGTGGCCACCACAAATTCTCTCATGGGACTCCTCAACCATAAGAGGTGAGGCACTACATCAACACACCATTAAGACCCCTTTTGAATAAGACACTACCAATGATGACATAGTAGATAGTGAGTTTATAGATCTAATAGCATTCCTACAAAGATATGATGATGAGATAAGACTGGTCTCCAAGGTAATAGATAATGTCTTGATACTAATCACACTTAGAGACCTCAATATGATCGATCAAATAGATGATGTTATAAAGAAAGGCATCATCAACTAACTCTACATTCAAGTTAGTTTGTGGGCACTCAGTAAGTTGGTTATCCACAACCAAGCCCTTGGTGGACTTTTGGTTAATGATGTAGAGGTCAAACTCTTGAAAAAGCATGATCCACCTTGTAGTCCTACCAATAAGATGTGTCTTACTGAGCAAGTAGCAAAGTGGATCAGATTAGATAATCACATTGGTATTCTAGCCCAACATGTTATTATATAACTTCTTCATGGCAAAGATGAGAGAGATGTATTGATTCTCAATAAGAGAATAGTTGAGTTCAGGGTCAACTAGCATGTGAGAGATGTAGTAAACAGTGCTCTCCCTACCAGTGTCATCCTTTTGACACAACATGCCCTTGATGGAAAGATCGGTGATAGAGGTGTATAAAATGAACTTATTCCCCTTCATGGGTGCCATAAGGATAGGGGGATTATGAAGTAGATGTTTCAATTCCTCAAAATCCACTTGGACTTCAATAGACCACAAGAATGAAGCGTCCTTACACAAGAGAGGTGTGAGGAGTATGGATTTATGAGCATACTCCTCTAGGAAATGTCTAAGAAATTTGAGGCTTCCTAGGAAGGATTACAACTAGATGAGGTTACGCAAGGGAGGCATCTCAAGGATTACCTTGATCTTGTCAAGATCCACTTCAATGCCCCTATATGAGATGAGGAAGCTAATAATCTTTCTAGCTAAAACACTAAAATTACACTTCTTAGGGTTGATATTGATGTGATACTCTCATATATGCTCAAATATTATTCTAAGGTCTTGGACATGCTCATCCCACTTGAGGGATTTACTAAGGAGATCATCGACATAACACTCAACTATCTTGTGGATAAAATCATAAAAAACATGAGTCATGGCATGCTGATACATGGCCCTAGTGTTCTTTAGACTAAAAGGCATGATAGCATAGTAGAAAGTACCCCATAAGGTAGTGAACATTATCTTGTGTTGGTCTTTGGGTGTAATCCAGACTTGGTTGTACCCAAATAAGCTGTCTATGGGCGACATGATCTCAAAACTAGTGGTGAAATCAACAATCTAGTCTATCAAAGGAGTAAGAAAGTTATCCTTTGGGCAAGCCATATTGATATCTGGAAAGTTGATATAATTTCAAAAAACCTCATTCTTTTTGAGAATGGGGACAATGTTGTAAACCCATTAAGGATGTCAACAGATTGGATAAAGCCAATTTGAATGAGTTTCTTAATCTCTATTTTGATCGATTGGGAGACTTCAAGAGCCATTAGTCATTTCTTTTAGTGAATGGGTCTTGTCTTATTATCCATAACGAGTTTATGGATGACTATGTCAAGATCCATGCCCTTTATATTAGTGTATTCCCAAGTAAATACATCTAAAAACTCATGTAATAAGGTAACCAAAACATCCCATTCTTCAAGAGCAAGTCTAGTACTGATATTGATGATCTTAGGCCTTGATAAAGTACCAAGGTTGATATCTAAGAATCCTTCAACATCCATAGAATTCCCTTCCTTGAAACACTCAGGCATGGGAGGGAGTGACTCATCTAACACTTCAGGTTCAATCACTGAGACATTCACCATAGGAAGGCCTGGGGTTGGTCTTTCAGTGAGAGAAATCTCTAAACCAAGGTGATCAATGGGATAATGATACTTACAATAAGAACACATGAGCTTGGTGTAAGCCTTTCTCTCCTTAAATAGGTTGTGTGTTGTAACATGAATGAAACAACACTTGAGATCAGACTCATCCATTCTAGTGGTCTTAATAAGAGATGCATGGAAAGAGCCTATACTTTGATGGGCAAAGTATAACACAAGGGGGAGCTCAACATCTAGAGAGACATCTTGGAAAATATCTCCAAAAAGAGATGGGCTGTCCTAGTGTTGTAGAGTGGAAGAGGGAGTCAGCTAATGCATGTTGTACTCTGAAGGAATGAATGTTAATTGGTACTCAGTCAAATAAAAATGTTCATCCTTGAAAAAATGAGACTCAAAAACAAGGGGTGTATGAGAAATGTAGACCCCCATGAAGAGATAGCTAAAGCCTCACCTAAGGGATTTGTCTTTGTATAAAGAAATTCCCAAGGATCTAGGTCAGCCTCCATGGTGTGAACCTCACCTTCATGCACAAATTATAGCATACAAAACATGGCTGATGTGATGGCCTACATAGTATCTATCTAAGGATAACCAAGAATCATGTTGTATAAAAGATCAAGGTCTAACATATAGAACTCAATTTTGACTATCTTGAGGCCAAACTTGACCCAAGGCTTCACAATCCCCACAAACATAATCATGTCATTATTGAAACTAACATAGTTATGGCAAGAATTGGAGAGATTATTCTAACTGATCCTGAGTTTGTTGAACACATGCAGGGGTATGATATTCAATGTATCTCCTTCATTGATAATGTAATCTTTGATGTGGCAATCATCAATAAAGTTCTCTATGTAGAGATGGAAATGATCCCTCTTTGTAATAATTGAAGCATTTGGCAAAGAGGTTGGGTCAAAAGATAAGATGGGAGGATGAGGGTGCTCATGTACATCAGAGTTGAACAAAACTTCAACATCATCACATAGTGGAGCCTCACAAGGGAGATCAAGCTCATCAAAAATGAGGCCCCTTTGCTCAGGTCAAAGGTGAAGAAGGTCCCAAATGGATATCCCAGCCAAGAGGCCCTATAACTCCTATATGATAAAGTAAGGATGTTCTCTAGCCTAGGGAGGAATGTTACACCTAAAGTCAAATTTGACCTTAGGATTTCCTACCCTTGTGGGCTAGATAGGGGACCCAGCACCATTATTCTCTCTAACAAGATCAGTGGCTCAACCAAAGCACATGTGGATAAATCACTTATACCCAGTAGAGGCTATGTTGATAATAGTAACAACCTTACTAATCTCATGCTTGGCTTTCCCTCTTGGGATAGCCTAGGAAGAGGAGGCAATTTAGGTGGAAGAGCAAGAAGGGGAACATAGGGCCTTAACCTTTGATTTCTTATTCTTATTCTTCTTCTCCTTGTCATGGTCAGGTAGAGGCTCCTTGAACACATTCAACTTGTGGTTAGGTTCTGAAAGAGGAAAACTCTGAGATAGAGGTAAGGCTTATGCACTAGACTTTTGGGTGGCATAATTTACATCATTGTACCCCTTCATTTGATGTAAATTTCAAAACTTTATAGGGTCATAAAGAAACATTATTCATTGTTTTGTTGTGCTTGAGTCAAAAACCTTCTTTTTAGCTAGCTTCTTGCTCAAAGCATTCACCTTATGGTTATCCTTCTTATCCTTCTTCTCAAGAGGAGAATTAGTAAAACCATCATTGATTGTATTACGGTTGAAATTGTGTGAAGAGGATGATTTTTTAGAAGGGATGGGCTATATGCCCACACACACCTCAAATACTTTGATCTTCAGACACTCATTAATAGCTTCATCATAAGATGTAGGTTTATGCTTGAGGACATCAAGGTGAATGTCCTACCTCAATACTCGTGTGAACATATCACAAAGTTAATCATCTGAGAACCTAATCCTACATGTATGAATCGCTAAATGCCATATATGCATAAAATCAAAGTTTGACTCACCCTTGGCCTACAACATGGAAGTGAGTAATTGGATGTCAAGGTTAAAGGGTTTGGAGATATCAAAATATTGGAGGAAATCATCTAGAAGGAGCTAAAAACTAAAGAGAGAATCTAGTAATAGATTTTGAAACTAGACAAGAGCTTTGGCTCACAAAGAATGAGTAAAGAGCTTCAACATCATGCTTTCATCCTATTCCTAATCCATACATTCCATCATGAATGTTTTGATATGATCTGTGGGACTAGAGTCCTGTGTCCCATTAAACATAGGTAGTTCAAGAATAGGAGTAGGAAGGGGAATAACATGCACCCAAAAGGCTGGAGGATTTTGGTGGAGATCCTCATAATCATAGTTGATAGTAATTTGGTCACAAAATCTAAGAGGGGTTTCATGATGGTGATGATGTTGCCTATGCCCATGACCATGATCATAGGGAAAATGATGTTGTGGAGGCTCTTAACAGGGAGGATGTTCATAATGGAAATCATCTCTTCTATGGGGTAGAGAATGGCCACAGTAAGTGTGATGGTCCCCATACGGATGATGGGAAGACATGGAATACTCATAAAAATGGTCATGATGACCAAGATATCCATGGTGCTATTCACATGCCATCACACGAGGGTTAACTAATGATCATTGATGCTCCTAATATGTATCCTATGGATCTCTAGTCTACAAGTGGTAATCTAATTTAGCATGCTCATCAAAAACTCTAAAAAAGGGAATAAGAGGATGGGAGGAACCCCTAGGCTATGGATGCCTCACCAAGTTAGAATACTTATGGCCCATAGCATGGATATGAGGATGTTCTTATTCTATATTATCCAACTAAGAATTAGGCAAGCAACTCGCATGAGAACTAGTTGAGGCACTTGATAATGAGTGGGTGTGGGCTCTATTTCTAAAGGAAGCACACTACTAACTCCTAAGGTGAGAAGGAAACACTTCACTCACATGAATACATCTACATCAATCATTAATGATTGCATGTAACTCCTCAAGTAATAATATACTCATCACCTCGAATGGGTGAATGAGGCATGGCATGAGGCCAAGATAATACATCATTAGATGAATAAAGTTTAGACTGGTGAAAAGGAGACCGAGTTCATTGTTTATATTCCTACCAATCTTGTTCCCTTTCAAACATGAGAGGGTGTGGACTACCATGTTGGATCGAGGGAAGTTCCTGGGTCCTATGGTGTCTATGGCATTCCATTACAAGTGTGGCTTACTCAATGGTGAGCTCAAGGATGAGAACTTAAATTCACCAAGATTAGAATTCCAAAGGTTGGAGATTGGACATGGATACAATGAATCATGAGCAACATAAAACACAACAAAAAAGGCAAATCCATTGAGAACCAACTGGGAGAAAGACACAAAACTAAAGTAAGAGAAAATAACCAAAGCAAGAGCTGAAACATAAGTAAAAGCAAACCCTGATAGCTAACAGAGGGAGTTGGCTAAGAGAGCTCTAAATTAGATATAAATAATGTGAAACTGTATGTGAGGTCCCACTGGGAGTGCCAAAATGTATCTCTAAGAATTTGAATGGAACCATCAGTGTTTGGCAGGGTACTAAAGCAAACCACTAAGAGGCTAGAAGGCTCAAGGGTTTTGTGGGCTATAAGAGGTCTATAATGGCTATCTAATTTTTGAGCTTGCACCAAGATATAGATAGACTTTGTAAACCAATTCAGGGATAACATGAACAAGTACATAAAGTATGCAAGTTACTCTAATGGGTCCAACCACAGTAAAGCGAGTAGCTAAGACTAGACTACTGATTACATAAACAAAGCAAGAACAACAATACCAAATCGAGAAGATAACAAATAAATTTAAATCTATAAGATAGGTAACTTTGAGGTCAAATGAAATACATTTTAAGTAATAAAGGAATTTTCAATCAAGGGTTCAATAGCATGCCTATTCTATATTTGAGCTATCTTATCAAACCAATACTATTATTTTCTAACAATTAAATGTTCTAGTTTAGCAAGAGAGAGAGAATGTTTAAGCAAGTTTTCTAGTTTGTCTTAAACATGTATATCTCTACTATGCAATGATAAAGAGTTCCAAAGAGATCAATGGTATGCAATAAAGGAATATTTTGAGTAATGAAAGTATTCTTTAACCATATACAAATGTAAGAAACTTTGGAAACTACTCTAAGAAATACACAAAACAATTATTTCACTAAAATAGTTCAAACCCTAGCATATACACTACACAAAAATAATGGAGTTTCACTTTCCATATTAAATTTCCCTTAGATCAAGCTCAAACATGAAGTTTAGATGTTCTACCAACCAGGAATCCAAGCTAGGAAGAAATGTAGGAGGAAGACCAAGCAATGTGCAAACTAAAGTCCAAACCAAAATCCAAGAGCAAAGGAGGAGGTGAAGTGATAAACTGCAATGGTGTAATAAATCCAACTAAGTGCACAAATTAGGTTCAATGCCAAATGTATAATCTTAGGAACAAACCACAAGGAAGAAAGAATAACTGAGAGCAATAATGGAATCTCCAAACAAGTGTGTAGCAGCATATGGAATCCTCTATCCCCAATCAAGATCAAGAGTACCAAGAATGAATCAAGAGAGATTCAATAAGGCATGAGATTCAAGAGAGGGAAGAGGAATAAAAATAGGATGTAAAAATGAGAAGAAAAGAGAAGAGGCTCAAATGAATGAGAAAGAGGCATATATCCCCATCCAAATCTGCCAAATGACCTAAAACTAGCTATTTTTTATCATTTATTGGCACTTTTAGACACATTCTATCCAAGACACGACCTAAGCCATAGCATTGGTAAAGGAAACATGTATCCTAGGCCATGGTTCCTTCACACAAGTCATGGCCTAGGTCAAACAGGTTCTTGGGCTAGTCAGTAGGCTCTTGGGAACCCTGGGGGGTCTCTAGAAGGCCTGTGTTGTGTATAAAATGGCCAATATGGAATAGGGATGTATGGGGGTAAGAATATAATGTAATATAGTTCCAAAAAAGTTACATATGTATTAAAGTAGGATTACTAGGGTTGGTAGTCTACACGTGAGCTGATGTGTGATCATAGGGAAGAGTTGGGTCATGGGAAGTACGATTATAGATTCTAACATACTAAAAATATACATAGTGATATTTAACTAAATACATTAGTTTAAGCTAACCAATAGCAAGTTTAAGAGCTAATATATTTAGCTAATGGTCACAATATCAATTACAATGTTGAAAGTGGAAATAAAAATTGTATTTATTTCATAAAAGTATAATTATAAAGTCATCCTGTTGGGGATCAACCAACAATATGATTACAATATGAAAGCAATAAACACGAAATTAAATCAGATAGATAAGTAACTAGAATCAGAATTAGCAAGAAACAAGAGATACAAGAAACCACACTGAAAACTTGTATTAAACTCTTTACAGAAGGAATTACAATTGAAGAAACTTCTTTTCTTCCACACCTCTCTCAGATGTATAGATCTCTTCTTAGATCTCTTTCCCTTCAAGAGTTCTCTCTCTCAATTACAATCAATTCCACAATCTAGAATGATTCACATATACAAATATTGTATAGTCCAATTCTATTATGAAGATTTAATCCTATATATAAAATAAGGAAACATGAGCATGCATTTACAACCAATAGATGCACCTCCTAAACAAGGGCTCTAAAATAGTCTTACTAAAGATAGAGAAGTGGACTTAAGACTAACACTTAATCCTATCATGCAAATAATTTGTTCTATCCACGGAAATAGCATTCTGGATGCACACAGGTAACTGACATTAGTTCTTGCCTACTTGCACCTGACCAACGTCGACTGATCCATTACCGACGCCGACATCTCTTAGTCGACCCCTGACCGATGTCGGTCGCTCCTGACCGACGTTGGTGACTGTGTAATGCCTGAAACTCCTACACTCACTCATTTGGTGAATATTTTAGCTCTATACCCTAACAATCTCCCACTTGGAGATAAACAGCTGCACCAGTACCTGTACAGCATTATCTTCTAGCTCCTCCATCTTCAACTCAATTTTGAAGACCAATAAAATTTGAATGAAGATTCAACTTCTCCTTTGTAACCGGCTTGGTTAACATATCCACAGGATTCTTATCTGTATGGATCTTCTCCAGCTTCAACTCACCATCCTCCAATACCTGTCTAATGAAGTGGTACCTAAGTTGTATGTGCTTTGTTCTTGAATGAAAGGCTGAATTCTTAGCCAAATGAATTGCACTCTGACTATCACTATATAGTCTACAACTCTCTTGCTCCTATCCAAGCTCTTCCATGAACTGTGTCATCCATATCATCTCTTTGCTAGCCTCTGTGACTGCAATATATTCTGTTTCTGTAGTTGACAAGGCAACAACCTTCAGCAACTTTGATATCCAGCTAACTGTCGTTCCACCAACAGTGAAAACATATCCTGTGGTGCTTCTTCTGCCACCCAAATCCCCTACCATATCTGAATCTACATAACCATGTAGAGAAGTATTTGAACCACCATAGCACAAATGCCCACTGATGGTTCCTCTTAGATATCTAAGGATCCACTGAACTGCTTTCCAATGTTCCTTTCCTGGATTGGCCATATATTTACTTACAACTCCCACTACTTAGGCAATATCAGGCCTAGTACAAACTATTGCATACATTAAGCTTCATACTGCGGAAGCATATGGAACTTTTCTCATGTACTCTACCTCATCATGTGAATTATGACATTGTTCTTTACTCAACTTAAAATATCCAGCCAAAGGTGTGCTTACTGGTTTTGCATCCTGCATATTGAACCGTTTCAACACCTTGTCCACATAATCCTCTTGAGACAAAATCAACCTATGATTTTTCCTTTCTCTCTTTATGCTCATGCCAAGGATTTTCTTTGTTGCTCCCAAATCCTTCATGGCAAACGTGTGAGCTAATTTCACCTTTAGCTCAGAGATATCTTGCATGTGTGATCCTGCAACCAGCATATCATCTACATACAACAATAGAATAATATATCTACCATTATCAAATCTCTTAAAATACACACAATGGTCAGATTGACATCTACTGTAGCCATGCTCAATCATAAATCTATCACACCTTAGATACCATTGTCTTGGAGCTTGTTTGAGGCCATACAAGCTTTTCTTCAATCTGCACACTAGCTTCTCCTTACCTTTGACCTCATATCCTTCCAGCTGATCCACATATATTTCTTCATCCAAATCTCCATGAAAAAATGTTGTCTTAACATCAAGTTGCTCAAGATGCAAATCCTCAATAGCAACTAAAGACAATACAGTCCGTATAGAAGTCATTTTAACAACAGGAGAGAAAATCTCACCAAAGTCAATACCTAGTTTATGTGCAAATCCTTTCACTACCAATCTGGCCTTGTATCTCATCTTTCCATTCTCACCTTCCTTCAATCTGTAGATCCATCTATTCTTCAGTGTCTTCTTTTCTGCTGGCAACTCAACCAAATCCCATGTTTGGTTCTCTTCCAAGGAGTCAATCTCCTCATTCATGCCTAGCTCCCACTGAACCTTGGATTCCACCTGTATTGCTTCATCAAAACTCTCTGGTTCTCCACCATCAGTTAGCAATAAATAGAATAATGAAGGGGAATATCAAATTAGAGGTTTAATGAAGGGGAATATCAAATTAGAGGTTTACTTACTCTGTCTGACCTCCTGATGGGCGTTTGAGACTCATCCACAACATGTTGTCCACCCAAATTCTCTGACACTGACTGACCTCGGTCACCTCCAGGCCTATAACTGACCGACGTCAGTTCTGCCTGACTGACGTTGATTCCTACCCAGCCGACATCGATCACTGTCTGATCGACATCGGTTTCTGTTCTACCGACATCAGTTCCTGCCTAACCAACATCGATCTCTGTGTTTTCCTGTCTGTGATTATTTCTTCTCACGAGCTCATTTTGGACCATCACTTCATCCAATTCTCTATTGCTCTGCTCAGATTGATTCAGCTTCCTAAGCTGATCACTATACATCACCTTTTCATTGAAAACAACATCATGGCTCCTAATTATCTTGTTAGTTCCTAGATTCTAAAACCTGAATCCAAACTCATCAGAGCCATAGCTAATAAATGTGCACCTCATAGACTTAGCATCTAGCTTCTTTCTATTTTCTTTATCAATGTGCACAAAGGCTTCACAACCAAAAACTTTGAGAAATGATATATCTACCTTTTTACCTATCCATGCCTCTTCTAGAATTCCACCATCCAAAGCTGTAGAGGGTCCTCTGTTAATTAGGTAAACTGTAGTGTCCACAGCTTCTGCCCAAAACTCTAAGGGCAAACCAGCATGCAATCTCATACACCTTGCACGCTCCATGATTGTTCTATTCATCCTTTTAGCAACTCCATTTTGCTAAGGTGTCCTTGGAACCATCCTTTGCCTACGTATCCCATGCCTAAAACAATACCATTTGAACTTGAGGCTGCAGAACTCACCACCATTGTCAGATCTCAGGCACCTCAATCTCTTGCCTATTTCATTCTCAACCATAGCTTTCCAAATCTTAAACGTGTCAAAAACATCAGATTTCTTCTTAATACAATAGACCCATACCTTTCTTGTAGCATCATCTATTAAAAACACATAATACCTTGATCCACCAATAGAGGTAACCTGAGCTGGTCCCCACATGTCTGTGTGAACAATCTGCAACTTATGCTTCTTCTTTGTTGACCTGGTCTTGAGAAAACTCACTTTCCTCTGCTTTCCAAAAATACAGTGCTCACAAAATTTTAGATCTATGTTTTTCAAATCTAGAAACATACCTTTTGACTTAAGAATTTTCATTCCCTTCTCACTCATGTGGCCGAGCCTGTGGTGCCACAATTTTGTATCTACATCTAAAGTAGATAATACAGAAGGAGAATTGTTAGTAATGCAATTACACAAATAGAGAGTACCTACTCTCTTACATCTGGCTATTACAAGTGCACCCTTGGAAACCTACCAAGATTCAATTGTGAGAGTTACTGTACAACCCTCATCCCCTAACTTTCCTGTATAAATCAAATTCCTCTTCAGGCTGGGAACATGCATCACATCTCTCAACACCCATGTGTTGCCATTCTACATCTTCAACTGCACTTTACCTTTGCCAACTATTTTACAAGGCTCATCATCCCCTAGATAGACTATTCCAAAATCTCCATGGACATAGTCACTAAAATATTCTCTATTAAGGGTAGCATAGAAAGATGCACCAGAATCTAACACCCAAGATTATATATTATTATGCAAAGAGAATATAAGAGCATCTTGTGCAATACCTGCAACTTTTGCTTCTTCTTTTCCTTCATGTTGTCTATCTTCTTTAGGCTTTGACCAGCAATCTTTGCTTATGTGCCCTATCTTTCCACAATTCCAGTAGGCTGTCTTCCTGCCATTTCTAGATTTAGATCTATGGTTCATCTTTGACTTAGATCTTGATCTCCCTTTCTTACTCTTCTCTTTTTGTCTTCCCCTACTCTCAAAACTTAAAGCGTTCCCTGATGCCTCCTCTGTGCTTTTCCTACAAATTTCTTCATTCAAGATTACACTAACCACATCATCTACTTTTAAAATATTTGAAGCAGAAGCAGTATTACTAACTGCCATTACCAAGCTGTGCCAGCTTTCAGGTAAAGAACATAAGATTAATAGAGCTTTAATTTCATCAACAAATACTATTTTGACTGAATTTAATTGATTCACATTCCATGGAAATCATTTAAATGATTAGATACAGAACTACCTTCTTGCATCTGCAAATTAAATAACTGCTTCATAAGATATACCTCATTTGAAGCTGAGGGTTTTTCATATAAATTTGCTAAAGTAGTCATTAACTCTACCGTAGACTTTGCCTGTGATAAATTAGATATCACAGTGGATGCTAGACTCAATCTTATAGATCCAAGAGCCTTTCTATCAAGAACTTCCCATTCTTCATCATCCATGTCTTTGGGCTTCTTTGCAGTCCCTCTTAACGATAAGTATAGATCTTTTTGATACAGATAATCTTCTATCTGCATTCTCCATAATTGATAGTTCTTGCCATTAAACTTCTCCATTCTCAGTTTACTTTCTTCTGCCATTGCTTCTCCCACTCAAATAGAAACCTCTGTGAGTAACCTGTAATCAACACACACTACACAGATCTGAACCACCTATTAGTGAACCTGTGCTCTAATACCACTTGTTGGGGATCAACCAACAATATGATTACAATATGAAAGCAATAAACACGAAATTAAATCAGATAGATAAGTAACTAGAATCAAAATTAGCAAGAAACAAGAGATACAAGAAACCACCCTAAAAACTTGTATTAAACTCTTTACAGAAGGAATTACAATTGAAGAAACTTCTTTTCTTCCACACCTCTCTCAAATGTACAGATCTCTTCTTAGATCTCTTTCCCTTCAAGAGTTCTCTCTCTCAATTACAATCAATTCCACAATCTGGAATGATTCACATATACAAATATTGTACAGTCCAATTCTGCTATGAAGATTTAATCCTATATATAAAATAAGGAAACATGAGCATGCATTTACAACCAATAGATGCACCTCCTAAACAAGGGCTCTAAAACAGTCTTACTAAAGATAGAGATGCGGACTTAAGACTAACACTTAATCCTATCATGCAAACAATCTATTTTGTCCATGGAAATAGCATTCTAGATGCACACAGCTAACCGACATCGGTTCCTACCTACTTTCACCTGACCGACGTCATCCGATCCATGACCAATGCCAGCATCTCTTCGTCGACTCCTGACCGATGTCGGTCGCTCCTGACCGACGCCGGTGACTATGTAATGCCTGTAACTCCTGCACTCGCTCATTTGGTGAAGCTTTTAGCTCCATACCCTAACACATCCACTATTAACACAATGTTATAATCCACTATTTTAATGGCACATATAATAAAATAGTACCATTTTAACATAATACATGTCTTAATAAAAATGTATAATGATACAATGCTCCATGGATAATGCGAGCCTCATCAAACTTGAATCATCCATAAGCAATCATGAGTGTAGTCACTAGTGAAGTATTGTTGAGGGGAGGGAGAACATCATTTGAGTGATTTTCCACACCAACCATGGACCATCAATCCCCCACACAATATCCCAACATGGGAATGGCCCTCCCTTCATGGTTGGGTAGATAATTATGGTGTGGGAATCAAGAGTGATAAATAGAACCCATGTGCTATAAGATAACTATTACATGCAGTATAACATAAAGAAACATGTTCTAACATGATATCATACAAAACATGTAAACTAAATCAAATAGATGAAATGACAATGTTTAACTATAAACACTAATTTGGCCAAAGTTTCATATAGTTATTTGATCCTAAGGATCAGTTAATTTCATATGCACCACTCAATTAGATTTTACCTTATCTGTATATTAGTGACACTAATTAGGTAAGTAGAATCCATCTCACTTACATATTTAAGGTCGTTAATGTGAGATTGGTTCATGTATTAAAAATATTAAAACCAACATATTATAAAAATGATCTTTTCTTTACTATCAGCTATATTATGTGCTAATACAAGAAAGTCTCTAATACTAGCATTTATTCCATCAAATGTATCATAATAGCATCAAACATCTAACTTATTTATAACATAATAAAATAGGATATATAAATGGATTTTAAACAATAAATCTTTTTGGGTAACTAAACATTATAATAATCAAACCATCTAGGTAATATTATATACCAAGACATCAAGTTACCAAAATATTTACATTCAACTCTTTACTTAATGTTATTCATCCAAATAATATTATTTACCAGTTTATTACTTTATTCCCATATACCAAAAGTACATAAATAAGTTTATTCAAATACTAACAACATTAATATGGTTTTTATTTAATCTCAAACACCACATAATTAAATGTTCATTCAAATTGTTATACACACATTTAAAATTATCTTGGATAACAAATGCACCCAAATTTATTTATTATATCAAGTAATGTTTTTAAGCATTGATAATAATATGTATATCTATATATGGTATACATGATTTAGATTTGTATTCAATCAATAAATCACAAGTATCCCATATATTTATATACATAATCAATCACTCAGTTATATCCTATAATGTATATAATTCAACAACCAATATATATATGCTTGTATACAGTATACTCTAAGTAGACAACAATTATGTCCATTATTTAAGATTATCATGTATAATTGTAGATGTTTAATCCAACTTATCATTGTATTAAATTCCTTTCAATTATATGCAAACACTAAACTATGGTGTTTTGGTTGTTCTCTATATCTTTATAACCGATAGTCCATAACTTGCATATCAAATGGCTTGAATTACATACAGACTTTTCTATAAACACCCACTTACATATATATGAACATATCTAAAAAAATATGAATAAATTTATACATTTCTACTCCAACAAGTTTCAATAAATTATTTCATGATTCAAACATAAATGTTTAACTAAAATTTACCTAACCATTATATATTTACTAGGAACTCTATCCTTCTTCACATTCATACAAAATTTAAACTCATAAATATAACCACAATAAATAGCCATTCAACATAGAATCACCACTTATGGTTCATATTCAGTATAATCACAATGATATGTAAATAGAGAATTGTAAACCTGAATATGATATATGCATATACATTATATATTCATATCGACATGTCACCAATTAATAATTCTAATTACTATATGTATATACCTATGTATATGTATACTATTATATACAAGTTTCATAAATGAAACAAATCAATACTTGTGTTATTCTACTCAGAAAGGGATTTCTATAGTTGAAGTGACTCATGTGAACATTAATACCCATTTAAAAGTTTATACTACCTAAATTCATCATATTTTCATCTCAACTAACCTCATACACACAATCATGCCCTATCCTAGTTTTAATAAACTTGACCACATTGTCATAAAAAGAAGCTATTATTTTTGTATTAAGAAAACAATGACTTAACACTAGTTTTAAAGGACTGAGTTTAACTCTACAAACCCAGTCATACCCTAACTCAAGTCTACAAAAATCATGACTTAATTCTCAAAAAGCCAGTATTTTATATATTGAAATATATGAATCAATACAATATTAATGGACTGAGTGTGACCTAAAACAAGGTTGAATTGGAAATGAACCCATAAAGTCATGCCCTAAGATTTTCTAAGTAGGGATTTACCTTCAACTGTGCCATATACTAATGCATACATAGTTAAATACAATCCACTATTTTCTAATAACCTTTTTTAATCATAACCAAAATTTCACACAATAATAAAATTTTAATATTTGAGAATAGATTAGTTTGTATAGCCACTCAAATTCGGGTTTCAGAATCTTATATTTGCCTTTATGTATGGCCAAGCCATCCCCACTGCCAAATATATGACCCTAGTTTTCTATCATTTCATAAACATGAAAAATGTAAACCCTAAGTATTTTATGAGAATCATTAATTTAATTCATTCTATCAACTATGGATTTAACAAACAGACCAACTTGGTAAGAAAATCACAGCTTTCCAAATCTGAATTTGTCTCTTCAAAACTTACTCGACCCCTTCTTATTTCTCTTTATTTTTCCTCCTTCGTCTGGCATGTACCCCCTAGTGCTAACTTACTCTCCTTTTTATCTGTCTGCATATTAATTCCATGCTAACTGAATTACCCATCTCTCTATCGAAACTCCAAGTGATAATAATGAACTCAAGGATTAAGTCAATGCATGAAAAAAACAACTAGCAGAATATTAGCAATCATTTCATGTTTTCTCATGTCATTCAAAGTATAAGTGTTTTGAAAAAATGGCTTGAAAAGCTCGAGTCAACTCATAAAAACCCTAAACTCTTGAACCTTCCCCATAATAATTCTTTAAACATTATTAACAATAATAATAACCTTTTATTCATTATGATAATTAACATTGAATTCATAATAACATTCAAATAATATAACTATTATCATTTGTCTTAGCATATATAAGTGTCTAATTAAAAATTAACTAACACACCTTTCTGACTAGTCTACTTTACAATCAACTAATGCACAAAGTAAACAAGTTCCTAATTTAACCCTTATCTTGCTTAACTTAATCACAAGAATAATTATTTGACTCAAAAACATTAAGTTTCCATTTTATATAGCAATGTGTTAGTTATAAACAAGACACTGATATTTCTAAAAGACAACAAATTTATACTTGTATCACAATAAAGACATTCACAAATTCTAAGTACACATTATGGAGACATTAGTACATGAAATAAGCCAAGTAATACAACATATAAAAGTCTAAATCTTATACTTGCAAGCACACAACCAAATCAACATGAGAATCAGCCATTTTCAAATGCAGATAACATAATAAAAACTAAAAGCATACTAGAAGCCATTTAAAACAAATAATGATTAAAAACATATTATATTATTTGTGGTGTGTGTTGGGTTCTTAGTTTTCATTCTATCTTTCCCCAATACCTCCATCTACGCCACCATCTCGATGATGTTCTCCTTACATCATAGTCTAAGGGATGGATCTATCCTACATCCACCTCAAAATAATAAAGGTAGTTAGCCTAAATCAATATAAAATCCATAATATACTATTTTAATGAACTAAATAAACATGTTCATCATGTAGATAACATACAAGTACAACTAACTCAATAATTTAATGATCATGTAAATAAGCAATATATAATTGTCCATACATTAGTATATAAAATCAAGCTTAACAAAATATTAATTAACTAATTAATAACCATAAAATCCATTAATGAGTAGGTTATTAAGTCTAGAGAGGAATCAGGATGTAACATCTTTAATGACTCCTTCTAGTTTCACAATGGAATGGTCTACCATTTGTAATATCATGGGAGTTTCTCAATGGTTTATGAGGCTGAGTTTACTCATGGATTATGTTGTGCCATTTATGGTTGCTCCTAAATAAATTAAATTATTTTTTTTGTGGGTGCCATTGATGATAACATTTATAACCAGACTACCCAAATTAGAGTATTTGGGTGGAATGACATTTTCTGACATAATATCTGCAAGTTGTCCAACTACATGGATAGTTTTGGGGTCTTTCCATCTCTAACCATGTTTTTAAAGGCAAATTTATTAGATAAAATTAGTATAGATAGGTACATCCTTACTGGTTTAGAATAATGGAATTTTGACACACACATTCTTTAGCTGACCTATGAAGTCAAATTCTAACTCCAACTCTTATTTTTGGAGGTTTAGCCTTTCTGAAGAAAGGAGGTTTATTTTGTATGAATTTTTTGGTAGATATGTTATGTTCAAGAATAGAATTATTATTAGTAGGTATGTTGGGGACCTCTTCAATAAGTTTTGTTATTTCTTGAAGAGTTTTTATTGAATGAAGCTAAACATTATCAACGTGTACTGATTAGGTGGGGTAGGTTATTATATCATTAGTATATGTCAGTTAAACATAATTATTATTTGGGTTAGGTACAATCTAAGTAGGAAATTTTGTAGCTTTAGGTGGAAGTGGGGTAGAATTTTTCATTAATGCAGATTGTTATGTGTGTGTTTATGGAATTTGTGGAAAGATAATGGTTTGGTTGTGCCAAGGTTGACATCCTATCCATGGTTATTTCCATTGGTTAAGTGGTTCATACCATTTATTTTGGTTATATGATGGCCATGACTAAGTTTCAAATTATAGTCATTGGGTTGTGATTGAGTATTCTACCAATTCTATTTTTGTGTTTGTGGTTAGGGTGGTTGAGTCTAGGGGTTAGATCCATACCAAATACAAGAAGAAAAAAATAAAGGATTAAAACATGAATATCTAGATGATGTAACTAAATTGGGTGGTCTTTATGACCATGGTTTTCATTGAGATATGTAGAATATATTCTCTCTGTCTCCTTTGATGGCATGAATTTCTATTGAATCAAGATATTTCTCTATTATGTTGCCCACTTTGACATGAGTATCATGGCATTTATAGTCTATCTTTTTCCTTCGATAGTTCGAACATTATTCAATTAACATTTTATTTATTTCCTCTTATTTATTTCTCATATGTAATATATCTCACTATGTTTCCAAGTGACTTATGATGTCTTATTTCATATCTTGTATCAGATTGATTACTTCCATTAGAGAGATCCCATTAGAATATTTGGAAGAAGATGTAGGGAGCACTCTATTGTTATGTTTTTTTACCATGGATCTTGAATAATTTATGCAGAGGAGGGAAATGTCATCAGTGATAGCTAACATATGTCTCCAATGATCATTAGGTTCAATGCTTCCAAGCATTCATTCATCACTCCCTTTAGGAATATCATATTAATGGAGTTTGGTTTAAGAGAGTTTTTCTTAGAATTTTGGAGACTATACACAAACCATTCCATATAATCTTCTAATGGTTCATCCTCTTTATTCATTATTTTGAAGATGTCATCTCTCCTTGAGTTTCACCCTCAATACTAATCTTGGTATTTGGAGAGGAATCTCTCCTTCATTTCTCACCAATTGGTAATTGAGTCCTTTCCCAACCCCATAAACCATTTGACGGATGTATCTTTTAAAGTGGATAGGAGGAGTTTTAGCTTCTAAACATCCTTGTTATAATCATAGCTCCAGCAAAGAACATCAAATTCAAACAATAATGTGTCTAGATTGTCAGTCAATGTGCCTATTAAATTGGGAAGGGTTAAGGGTGGGATATTATTCATAGGTGAGTTTCCTATATGATTGATAATAGGGAATTCAAAGTTTGTGGATTCATTCCCAGCGTTTTCTCCTTAGGCACTCCCCATGATCTTTTAGATAATTTGGAGACCAAAGGTTTTCACAACCCAATCTTTGGATTCTCTATCAATTTATTTATCCCAAAGTGAGTAATGGATTGTGATTTTAGGATATTTTGATGTAAATGTGAATCTTTTGATTGGGGGTGATGATGTATGATTTAGAAATTCTTCTGGGATTTCAACAAGCATTTCTTCTTATTCAATTGGCTCAACTGACTCAACTAGTGTTTGGGCTATACATTTAAAATTCCCTCTAGGAGTAAATAAGGATGTATATATTGTCTTGAAAAGTAATATGGATGAGGGTGGGGGAATATAAATACTATACTCTTGAGTGGGTACTCTCTAAAATGTTAGATGAGTGTCTTTTTCATAAGTATGGTACTCTTTTGGTTTCCTTTTGATGGATTGCTTTACTAGGTTAGCCAATAATTCCTCAATTATTGTTTATTCCACTTAAGTGACCAAAATGAACCAAATATTAGTGTTCTAGTACAAATTTTTATTGTTTTGGGTGATTCTTCAGTGGTTGGTGGTAATACTTTAGCTGTTGCATGTAACTTTCTAATTATTGTAGGAGATACATTTGTTGTTGCATGCATTATTTCTAGTGTTTCAAGTGGTTTCTCAATCACATAAGGTTCCAAAACTCCTTCCTATATGGAATATCTTAATATTATTAGCAATAATCTTCCTAAATGGTCACATGCACGATGCATACACACACTTCCTTCCACTTTTTTATTTTTACCTTTACCGACACAGGGTTAGTCTGAAAGGGGATTTTAGGTTTTTCTTAATTTATGATTGTATAAATTTTAATTTTATATTGAAAATAATAAATACAAACTTAAAATCAAGTAATTTATCTAGAAGGCATGAATTTTAATGCTATAAAATAGGAATTTATGCTATAAAATAGGAATTTTTACTAGAAAATAGGGGATATTTAAGCTAGAAAGCAATAAATTTATACTAGAAAGTGGGAAATATTACCCAACATTTTGTAGAGTTTGATGTTTGACACTCCCCAAAAATGGTGCCAAAAATAATAGGCCAAATTAACTCCCCAATTTAAGCTGACACATTCCAATCATTGTGTACAACTTGATAAATCTATTTCAGAGGGTAGACAATTGGTTTACCAATTAAGTTGGTACATTTAATTATCAACACAAGGTATGTATGTATTTATATTTTCCTAAATTTTTGTTATGTTGTGGAGCCTATTTCCACATTATAATCTATTTCAAATATTTTACATTAAAATGTATTGTACACTCTTTATGTATTCTAGTTGTTGTTTGGGACTTGCTTAATGGGAAATCATTATGGGTTGACTTGGCCCATGGTTTTGGTACCCATTATTTTGTAAAACCATAATGCATTTCCTATTGATGTATTATATATGGACATATTATAGGTAATACATCATTATGATCTATGTTTTGAGAAGGAAGTACAGAGTGTGTGAATTCAGGTATGAATTCAAGAGAGTTTGTAGAGCACATCTCTAAATGATATTTGTGCATTGTAACTATGAAAAGACTAATCTAAGAGTGGATTGTACTATTGTTTCTTGTAATAATATTTGATCAAGTGTTTTTTGGTGGATGTAGCCCACATTAGGTGAACCACGTTAATTCTTGTATTCTTGTTGTGTAGTTTTTATTTTTATTCATATCTCTTATTATTGTGATTCTATGAAATTATTTCTACATTAATTTATATTTTATTCCTAAAAACTGTATGGTAGATATCCCACCAATTAGATATATAAGTCAGAGCAGTATATTTGTCTACACGACACCTCGTCAGACATACTAACCATTTCCTTTGTCAACCTAGATAAATATGTTGTGCAATGGTTCCAAGATATAAAAAATATAATGGTATGCAAACATGATTTCTATATGAAATTCTCTTGATTCTTTTTGTCCTAGGTGCATAAGATTATTTTTAAATAACATTAATAAAATCGTGGAAAATTGGCTATGTTTGAGAACATTAGACAAAAATTGAAAAACAACATATAAAATGAAATTGTTGATAGATGGCTTCTTCAAAATTTGTTTCATAAGTAGATGAAAAGAGGAAATTTGAGCTAAGGTCAAAAAAATTAAACCATGAGATATGATGGTATCCATTGGGTTAGCTAAGCTGATTGACATAAGTTCACATCTCATCACATATTTTTTAAATCCCACCAATTCAATAATTTGAAGACACCATGAATAATAATAACCAAACCTTAGAATTATATAAATTAAAAACCTAATATAAATTAATATGTGGTATCATTAGGAAAAATGGTTATGTTATAATTACAATAGTAAATTCACATCAAGTCATTATTGTGTAGAACATAAACTATACCTAGATGTGGAGTCACCTTTAAAATTTGATATCAGAAGATATACCAAAATCCCAATAGGATGAAAAGTAATAATAACATGAAACTAGAGATGACCTAGGGCTATAAATTTTGGTACACACATTGGTTGAAATCATCACTCCTCAAACAATAAAGGTTAAGGATTATTTTAAAAAACATTTCCCTATAATCCTCAATGATTCTGGTAGCACACATAACTTCTTCAAACCTCGAATTACCAAAAATCAAAATTTTGTGTATTATTTTTCAAATTTTGATGTCATGATAACAAACTGGGGGGAATTAATTTGAAATTAAAAATCTAAAATTTTGATATCTTAGTGAGAGGTTATAATTTGAAATTAACCATGTTTTCTCTACCTCTAAGAGGTTGTAATTTTATTTTAGAAGCATAGTGGATAGGAACACACGATCTTTACTATGGTTTTTTAAATAAAATATGTATGAAATTTAATAATAATATATATCAACACACCTTAAAAGGACTCAATTTAGGATCAAAAAACATCAATATCTCTCATTGGATAAATAATTTATTAAGAAAAGCATCTCATGGGATATTTTCCCCACTTTAAGCCATCCAACTCAATGAATCATCTAATTCAAACTAGCCTCTATTTATAGGATTTATTTTCTAAGCATATATCCATATTTGAAGATCTTAAAGTGTTACCTCAAAAATGACCAAGAGATCATATCATTCAACTTATTCCATGTAGTGTACCTCCAAACATTCATCCTTAATGGAACCCATTTCTACAAAATACTAAAATTAAAAAAATTGTGTGATAAATTATTAAGGTAGGAGTTATTAGATCAAACATCAATCCTTACACTTTTATATTATTGGTAGAAAAAATATGGATCTTGGTGGTTCTATGTTGAATTTAGAATACAAAATAAACTCACCATCAAGGATAAGTTTCCCATTTCAATGATTAATGAGATATTATACTAATTGCATGAATTTTTAGATATTAAAATTTGGTCTTTGGTACTTGACACACATTTATCACACATGAATTGAACACTCAAACAAGGTCCTGATATTCTATTCGATCACACTTACATGTTATCTTATGATTCAACCCTTCCATCATGTTATTACACACCTACAATAATCTCATTGTCTATTTCAAACTTGATAAATATCTTACACAAACATCTCCAAACTCTTAGTTTAGTCTTCATGTACAAAAGTCAGTTTCAATAGATTTATTCAGTATTACTAGTTGATATTGACCTGAATTGGTTGGTATCGACCCACTCCCAGGAATGGCTATTTTATAAATTTAAGGTCAGTCCATCTACCTAGCATTTTGATGGCATGAGAAATTATTCAATTGGATCCATATATAAATAAATCAAGGTCTCATTCAAAAAGGACCTGGAACTTGTCTGATATATATTTATACATTATTATACACTAAGAAAATCTATCTTATTCTTCTCAAACTTCAAACCTATCACTAGGAGTATTTATAATCCAAATGTGAAGCATTCTAAATCTAAGTCAAAGAAAGCTTTGTTAGGTATCAAATCCAAATCATTAGATACATACATATAAAATAGGAGCATAATTACACAATCACACTAATTGGGAGAAATATGTGGCTTGATTTCCCTCCTCAGAGTACCAAATACATAGGTAGTGGCAAATCATTAGATGGGGTGATTGGGGTTAGCTCAATGCATCACACTTTCCTCCATGTTATAGATTTATAGCCCTCACAAGCACACTTAGAATTTTAAGGAAAAGGAGACTTATTTATGGAGTGGCATGCATCATAAAAGATAGGGATTATGAATATAGAGCAAGAAAAGATAGGCCTAGGTGATTTTTAAGCCACCACTCCCTACTTCCACATTAGTTAGTACTAACTATAAGGTCAATAATGACCAATGATACTAACCTAGATTGGTATAACTAACCCAATATAGACAGAGAATCAATTTTGGAATCGAACAAACCATATGCTTACTTTATCCTAATTCTCACTTCTAAAATATAGTCATAGTTAAAAATTTAACCATAAAATCTAAGTATTCATTCCTTTATTTACTTAATATATTTAGCATATGCTAATATTCAAATCAAAAAAAATGATATTAGTCTTTTACATTCAAATGTGTGTTTGAATTTGATATCTTAATATTTGAATTACATTTCAATTTTTTATCTTAATTATATTAAGTTTGCCACCTTAATTAAAATTAGGGTAAAACATCATAGTGA
This sequence comes from Torreya grandis, assembly GCA_037957365.1. Classification (NCBI taxonomy): domain Eukaryota; kingdom Viridiplantae; phylum Streptophyta; class Pinopsida; order Cupressales; family Taxaceae; genus Torreya; species Torreya grandis. Next base: position 1,585,436 of record JARHVA010000099.1, on the reverse strand, counting down.
ACCCATATACATTTAATGATGCAAAATCTTAAGTTTACATAAGGGTTTCATCCTTCCAAGGTTTCAGACTATTTGTCATCTTGTTTCTAATTTCATTTCTAATCTCCTTACACAAAAATCTATCTCAATTTTTTTGTCCCAAGGTTTCATTGATTTGATTTTTTATTTTCATACACAAAAGATCTGTTCACCTATGGCCCTAGATCTTCACTAGGGTTTCATCATTTTAGGGTTTTATATTTTAGCTTTAGGGTTTTATTTTTTAGATTTGATTTTTGAATAGTCCCTAATAATATACATTAATCATGACCATGTTGAGTGAACATTATTGGTTGACACAATTAATGAATTTATTCTTTTCATATTGTTATACATGGATAATGTATCTTATTTGTATCAATTATTAGGCAAATGGGTCACAAGGATCAAAATTAAATTCACTAATAAGTCTAAAATTACCAATAAACAATCCCAAGCCTTCCTTCAATCTTATTTTTGTCACCTCCAATCTAAGATGCCTATTGTTATTACTAGACAACAAAGGGCATTTATAACCTCCCTTATTTCTATGAATACAAATTATAAATCATATCCTATCCACCCTATTGATGGACTTATCATGAATATTGAGATTGGTGATACAACTACTAAAAATCAATAAAATGCCATAGATGATAAAGGGTTCGTTGAATATCTTAACATGAATCTGCAACAAGTTAAATTATATTTAAAAGATTTAAATCATTTGGTGGGTTATGCCATATAGTGAGGGATAAAGAAATCAAATTAATTACTTTGAAAAAAAATAAGTATACATCAAATCCTACAAATACTTCAATAATGAAGTTTTAAAACAAACCAATTTATAAGGTCAAACCAAATTATAACAGGAATGAGGTGAAGATTACAGTCAATGCAGTATCACAACCTATAAATTGGTTACAATTACAAGCTCCACCAAGAGGTAGTTTTCACGATTACCATCACCTCCTCATGTGCTACTAAATAAATTACTCGAGTGTAACCTTATCACACTCCTATAAGAGCTCAATCTAATTAAGACTAGACCAAGTACATATGATGAAAATACATATTGTGATTATCATCCAATTTTAGGGCATTCAACAAACATATGTTTCAATCTAATACATAAGATACATAATATTATAGATGATAATATTATCAATTTTGGTACTCATACTAAGGAATCTAATTCACAACACAATGAAATAAAAATTAAATATTTTTAGTGATCCTTTACCTAAACATGAAACAACAAAAAGTATAGACACTTCAAAGAAACATTATAGATAAAACATGCATCTTCCACCTAACGCATGTGATCATCCAATAAATACTATCATAGGTACACTTAGCAATACTTCACCACAATAGCCCATGATCACATTCGATGACAATAATATAGTTGATGACAATTTATATTGTCATGTGATCTTCATATGAGCCTACATTGATGAAAAACCCATATATAGTGTCATGATTAACCGTGGTTCCAATGAAAATGTTTTTAGGATGACACTTCTCCACTCCCTTAGATACACATGATGAGATTTACAAGATACATCAAAATCAATTAAGATATTATATATACAAAACTAGAATAACTTGGAACTTATAGTATTACCCATTAGGTTCACTCAACCATAATAACCACGCAATTCATAGTTATATAGAGTAATGGGGTCTTCAAGATGTTATTAGGATGCCCTTGGATGTAGAGACTTCATGCAGTTCCCTCTATAATGCACTAATGCTTTAAGTGCATACACTATAATAGGGTAGTCACAGTTCTAAGTGTATAGTATGAATATCCTCTAAAGCTAATGATGCATCTTCATCTACCCCCATGACCACCCCAATTGGTTATTACACATATTCATAGTCATTATTGAGAGATGGTTGAAATTCCTATTTAGGATCATTAAATAGAGATAGTTGATACACATATTTAGGATCATTATACATAGAGGATTACTACACATATGTAGGATTTATCTATATAACCAGCTATTTATCATTGATCACATTAGATAATTACTCAAAGACCATAGAGGCAACCATATCCTATAGTACTGTGAGATGATAAATTTGAGCAATGGAGTTGATTATGCAATTATATCAATATCTACCCAAAATATCAATCTACCATTAAAATATAGAGCCAATTGGGATCACAATGCAAACACAAATGAAACATTCATACTAGCATTAAATCCTAAAGCTAAGTGCTCTAAATCAAGATCAAAATAAGAAAAATACTTACTGATTATGGATTGCTTTCAAACAAACTCAAATTTTTGTTTAGCTTATAGACTTGTTAGCTTGATCAAAAGACTAATTTAGCATGATAAAGATATTTCCATGAAGGCTTATGAATTTTCTAGTAGTTTGGAAATGGAGGGGTGGCTAATTTAAATATCAAAAGGAGGGAGAATCAATGGATAAAATTCAAATTTGGGTGTAGGAAAACCAATAGTGGAGAATTATTCAAGGAATTAAAAATTCCTTTGATGAATATATAGGAGGGAATGCTCTAGAGGTAGAATCCTCTAGAGTCTTTTTGAATCCTAATTATAATTAGTATATGATTAGTCATGTGATTAGGGGGTTTTAGAGGATCTAGGGGAGTAGGAGAGGATACCCATAGGATATGGTAAGTGTAAGGGAATTCTAAATTTCCAAATATTAGACTAGTTGGATTAGTTAGTAGATAATGGGGATTTAGATAAATTAATGAATAAATTGGAAGGGGTAAGGCTAGTATGATGAAGAATAATGAAGGGGGATGTTAGAGAAATGATCAGAAGGAGATTAGTATTTAGACAAAGTTGAGTGAGATTAGTGATTATTAGATGAAATTAGCGATGTTAGTGTCAACTAATAATAATATTAGTGATGATAAATGAAGTAATCAAATTTAAGTGCATACAAGTACATACTCAATTATCACCATGAATAGTTTAGTATGCTTCATAGAAAACATATATAGTGATACACCCACTTGCTATATAACAGACCCCACATAGTCCTCAAACATCTAGAGTTACCCATTTTACATTAATTTATATGAGAAATGATCATGATAAATATGGTATATTACATGACTCCTTATTATATCCATACCCACCCATAATTGGTACATATAATCCATAACATTTGACCCATTCACCACTCGATACATGCACTTCCCATGATCTTTCCATTTATAGGATCATTGGTTAGCTTTTAAAAATCCAAAATATTCCAAAAATATAAAAAATAAAAAATAATCATAAATTATAAAAACATACAAATATTTAAAAAATCAAAAATTGAGACTTGATCATGACATAATTGTTAGATTACACTATGTACATTTTTTATTTATCACATGTTTGGTATATGACATATTATTTTCATACACACATGAATTTTATGATATGTGTATTATTAAGTACATATAAGTTACACATGGATATATAGATGTAATTTCCTCTACCCAATGGCCATACTAATATTAGGGCATTTTGTCCTATAGGCTTCACTATTACATGTTATATATTTCTAATAATTTTGTACCATGTTGAGTTACCTATATTGCATACACGTCTTGCTTCTTACTCATATCTTACATAGTGATATATGGATATGGTATTATACTATGATGTGACATTGATATGTATGGATGGTGTAGATTAGTCTCTTATTATATTCTCCATTTATGTTGTTAGTCTTTTACATGATAGGATACCTTATGCTTGTCTATTATGTGTGGCCCTTAAGCCTTAATTAATGTGACATGTTTGATGTCCTTTATTTTTTATATTTTAATTTCCTCCTAGTTGTGGCCCTTGGCCTTGTTTGTTGTGACATATTTATGTCCCTTATATGTGGCCCATAATCTCATCCATGACATTAACACTTACTTTTATTGAGCTTGTAGATATTGAACGGTTTCATGATCTATATCATCCAATGTTACTACATAGTTTTATTTAGATATCATTATATTACATGATTCATTAATTCATATATCTAGACATGACACTTACATGCCTTGCATTACATATGTTACATACATGATATGATTGATATATACATTATTATGATGACATATTATCCACATGATCAAAAGATATTACATGATGTTATCTTTATACATGACATGATATAGTTAACACTTATTTTGAGATGAGTGACTTGCATGATACATCCCTCATCTCAAAATGTGGGAATTACAATGGCCTTTTCATAGAGCATAAGCCTCCATGAACATAAAATTAGATTAAGTACAAATTTCAAAGATTTAGAATATACATGACAAATATTGGAACATTGGTACAAATTACAAGGGCATATGTGCTCACTTTACAAAAACTTGATAATGTATTCATACATAATTGGTTGTATATGAATAGGCATATGCACACAATTTATAGTAACATGGATTACAAGTATCCATATACACATACATTTGAGATGCAAATTCTCAAATTAAGCATATAGGTGGATAACATTTTATATCATTTGGTTCATATTCAAGGGACATGATACTTATTATTTCACACATAAAAAACAACACAATTTATAATTAAATGGAAAATGGTGGTCATTCCCCTTCACACTTATCAAATACTAGGTCATGATGGGGGCATGAACACTGTTCATTATCTTTAAATCATGTATTCCACTCTACATTGAGTGAAACTACAAAATTAAAACATGTGTTCATGATGGGGGAATGAATATTTTCCATTCCCTTTTGATCATTTTTATTTTTCACATAAATTAAATTGAGTGAAATTGATAAAAACAATTACAATTGAATACATAAGCCATATGTAGTGGTTGATTCAGTTTCTTTGAGTGAAACTTTCCTTGTGGTTCTCATTTACCTATGTATTTATTTGGCTTAGTACATTAAGTAATTTTCACCACATTTATAAGAATTTGAAATGTTACTTTCTAAAAAACCCAAGATTTTACATAGTTACAAAAATATGGGGCACATTCACCCCAACTCTCAATGTGCTTCCGCAAGGAAGCATAAGTTTATTCAATGCTTAAGTAAGGAAGCATCATCTTTAAAAAATTACAAGGGAAACATGGTTTTCATCAATACACAAATGTACTATAATCCTTTTAATTCCAATTTTTCAAAATTTTAATTTTAGATTAAAATAGTGAATCTATGGACATTGACTACACATGATTGTAGGTTTTGCTCTTAAGTGACCTATATAATTGGAGCTTCATACCAAATACAAAGTGTGTTGTACACATTAAATTATTTTTTATACTTTTATTCTATCATTTCCATTACTATAATAAAATGGGATCATTTTAAGATACTAAGATATGATCTTCGGTAGTGAACAATGATAAACTTGACACACATTTACCAAATGTGACTTGAGCACTCAAACAAGGTCCTAATCTACCATTATATAAAACTTGAATGTTATCTTATGAGTCAAACTTTAACTTTTAATATTACACACCTATAATAATTTCATTATTTTTTTCAAACCTTCTAAATATCCTACACATACATATTTAGACTCTCGGTTCATTCTACCTATATATAGGTTAGTTCCTTCAAATTTAGCCAGTATCACTAGTAGATATTGGCCTAATTTGGTCAGTACTAATCCACTCCTATAAATGGTTATTTTATAGGATTAAGCCTATAATTAAGTTTGTACCACAAACCTATCATGTTGATGGCAGGATAAATTATTTAATTAGATCCATATATAAACAAATCAAGGCACAATTAGAAAGTGACTTGGCACTTATATGATATACATCTACACACTATAACACACTAAGCAGATATTCCCTATTATTTAAAAATTACAAACCTATCACTAGTATTAGTCATAATCCAAGTCTAAAGAACTCTAAATCCAAGTCAAATCAAACATTATCAAGTATCAAATCCAAATTATTAGTTATTAAAGGAGCATAATTACACAATCACACTAGGTGGGAGAATTATGTGTGGCTTGATTTCCCTCCTTGGAATATGGGATACATAGGAAATATTCAATCATTATATGGGTGTGATTTGGGTCTTTTCAAGCCATTATAGTTTTCTCATTTTTGTAGGTTTCTTTCACTTACAAGTAGATGTAGGGTTTCAATGAAAAGGAGACTTGTTTCTGAAGTTGTGTACATCATCAAGGTTTAGGATCATAGATATAGATAAAGTTGAGACAATCATAGGCGATTGTATCATCAATGTGTCCTACTTCCATGTAGGTCAATATCAACTAATAGGTTACTATCAACTAGCAGAATGAACCAAGCACAGACAGAGAATCAGTTCTGGAATCAAATAAATCATAAACCTAATTTTTTCTAATTTTCACTTCTAATAATAGTCACAGTTAGATAATTGACCAAAAAATTAAGTATTCATCCCTTTATTTTACTTACTATATTTATCATATGCCACTTATAAATTAGAATTATCAATCTCAATCATTTACATTCAGATGTATACTTGAAAGCCATATCTTAATATCTAAATTACATATCTAGCTTATATCTTAATTAGATTAAATTCATCGTCTTAAACCAAATTAAGGTAAAACAAGATCCCACTTCTTATCAAATATTTAATTTAGGTCATGCTATCATAAAATATTCATAAAGGAAAAATTTATTCCTAAGATAGCCTTTTAAACCATGGCGGTCATAACAAATTATTAGTCATGCCATTGGCTTCACCAATGCTCTATCAATGTTCTAAGGATTAATGAACAATAACTTATAGCCATTCCTCAAAATGTTTGTCCTAGTCTTATTTAATGGCATACTTGTTTATAAACACACATGGGAGTAGCATGTGATACATTTGGAACAAACCTTTAAACTTCTTTTTAATAACCATTGATGTTCCAAGCAATCAAAGTGTTATTTCTACCAATAATAAATTGAGTACCATCATCTCTAAAGAATGAATTAAAGTAGATCAAGTAAAAATTGATGCTATGAAAAATTGACCTAAGCCAAAAAAAATCAAGAACCTTCATATATTTTTAGGCCTCATAAGCTATTATCAAAATTTCTTCGAAGATTGAGAAAATTACAGGTCCATTAGCAATCATTTTTAAAAATATGCCTTTCATTATTAAAATATGACGTATAATGTCTTCAAACTTCTCAAGTAGGCCATGTGTACTAAACTAATTCTTTATATGCCTAAATTATACAAACCCTTTGTAATTGAAATTGATGTCTCAAGATGTGGAATTGAAGCCATCATAGTGCATGAAGGTTGACCTCTTGCATTCACAAGAAAGTCACTTATAGGGAAAAAGTTTTCCTACTCAACATATGAGAAGGAAATTCTACCCATTCTTCATGTAGTAAAAAAGTGGTGCTAATACCTACTAGTGAGACATTTCTACATCAAAACATATCATCATATTTTTAAGTATGTCTTGGAGCATAGAGTCTTTTCCTAATCAATATAAGTGGGTAACCAAGTTGATGCACTATGATTAAGAGATTAGCTACAACAAAAGAACTTATAAAGTTGTCTTAGATGTGTTTTATCATAATTATGAAGAATAAAAATCTACATATGCATTACTATTCCTTATTTTGGAGTGTGCAAAATGTCCAAAATAAATGGCACAAGGACTCCCAAATTAAACAGCTCATCCAGAACGTGTGCATTAGTCCTTCATCTTCACCAAATTACTCTTTATATGGTCACTATTTGTGATATAATGATCATCTTGTACTGGTACCCAAATCAAAACTATGATAAAAAAAAATTATACTAAAATTACATGCATCACCATGACCTGGCCATTTGATATTTTTTTAAACATATGGCAGGGTTCATAATTTTTTTTAGTAGGGCATTAAACATGACATCAAACAATTTTTGGCCCAATGAGATAATTTTTAGTGCAATAAAGGTGAAACAGTCTAGACACTATGCATGCTTCAATGATTACCTATTCCCATATGGGTATGGATTGATATTTCCATAGACTTCATTGAAGGATTACCAAACTATACAAACTACACTACCATCGAGATAACATGATATAAAGTTGTAAATGTTCAACCACCACCATCTCTTCATAAATGACTTACAAGAAGCTCAAATGTATAAGTAGTATGGTCTACACTTAGTACACATGAAAGTATCCTCTGATCTCTCAAGGATAACCTCTATATGGTAAAAATTTGAATGAATAAAAATGATGATCAACACCTCTCTCAACGTAAGGGACATGGTTTTTCTTTGGCTATAGCCTTATCAAAAGTCCTTATAAAATATTAAGAGTCATCAAAACCTAACACCCAAATTGTATAGTCCTTATAAAGTACTTTAGATGATCAATATTATGTCATATAAGTTGGCCCTTCCCTATTCTTTCAAGAACCACCATTATTTCATGTATCTTGTTTGAGCAAGTTTATTGGTCAACATGATCAATCCTAGATGACACTACCAAAGCTATATACTAATGGATCTATTCTCTTGGATCTTGATTTTGTCCTAGATAAGTGATCATTAAAGCTCTACATTTGAATTATCATAGAGATTATAGCAAAATTGTCCAACATGAAATAAGATGTAACATTGGAACCCTTACTCTAATTACATTAATAATTTTCTCATCACAAGATTTGATGGTAAATATTTTTTGTGGGCGAAAGCATGTTAGGACCCCTTTATCCTAACTCTTTTCTTTTATATTAGTTTTTATTAATAAAATCCATGACGCATATGATTTTAAGTCATCCCATCAAATCTTTATAACTATCCCACATGTATAGAAATTAGAAGTTGTCTTTAGTGGATTAATTTAAATAGAGACCATGTGTAAGAGGAAATGATATATATCGAATGTTTTATATTGAGTTATATTCAAAATAAGTCTCTTCCTTAAAGAGGCTTGTGATACTTTGTCTAGTGTGTTTATACTATTTCAATACAATAGTGTTATCTTATTTAATTTATAGTGCATATATTATACATTTATGTTGTTAAACTAATCAATGTTTAACCAAGTTCCTAGTGTAGACATATAAAGTTAATCATTTAAATGCTTGATAATGGTTATCCTTTACATCTTTTCCCTATTTGGTATATTAGCTACTTCTCTAAATCATAATATATAGAAGAGCCTCTCTTGTCCTCCAAACACTGAAATAATCATATAAACATATGTTGATGTGAGTTTTATACATACCACATAATCATATGAGATAGGCTCTAACATTTTAGGATCAATGAAGAAACTTCCCTCCAAGGCATGAGTTAGGGGTATTTAATTTTATAAATAAGTTTATGGTGGAATAGTGGTGAGCAATGGGTTATTTACCTTGGATGGTTTAGATGTATGGAGTCTAAAATAAATAAATAAGTCTACTTGAGATGGCTGGGTGGATTCTAACCTAAGGTGGACTAGATCAAAAAATTATTAAAAGAGGGAAATGTAGACCATAAAAGAGGGTTTGTGAACCAAAGACAGATAAATCCCTTTCAAATTGGACCTTGTATTATAGATTAGACAAGTGATTGGGAACTTGTGTCTATTGAAAGTTCTTATTAGCACATAAAAAACACAAACATAGTTATATGTCCAAGGAAATAAATACATTAGACTTCAATGCTCATAATCAAAGGTTACTACTAATGTATGATTACAATTACACATCCTCAAATATAGGTTATGATTAATGAATAGAAAACATTCAAATTAGCTATAGCACAATCTGAATAACCCTATTGAAAACACGTATACACAATCTAAAGACTAAAATACCAGTATGATAAAACTTCTTTAATGAATCACAAGATTTGGAGAAGAAGCAAGCACACCAAGTCAAACTTACAGATCAATCCTCAAATTTTCTTATTTATCTCAATTGAAAAATTCTCCTCCCTTTGGAATGTGGAGGATACATACATACATACATACATACATACATACATACATATATATATATATATATATATATATATATATATATATAATGATTGGAATGCCTCATCCTCAAGCAAAGTCTAAATTTACATCTTTTATAATAATAACTAAGTGTCAAAATCCATGTATACATAAAAATATCATCCATCTACCATAATTGTAAAATACAATATATATATGCCAAAAATAGAGTTGAGACTTGAATTTCATCTCCAATAAAATACATGTAATATAAATATATATATATATATATATATATATATATATATATAATTAAGTTGCTTATATGGCATCGCTTGATGATGGAGTATGCATGCTTATAGTTTTGGCCACTGTAGACATAGTTATAACTAGAGTTATAACTAAATGTGATGGAGGCACTAGTAGAACTATAGTTGAAATTATCACAAAAATGAGCCCTTTAGATGTATGAACTACAATATAACCTATAAACTAAGGTTGTGTGCTTGGATGTGTCTAAGATATAATAGATGTACTTTACAAAACATGAGTCTATTTAAATGCCTCCAAATATTTATATAGATCATGACTCACTTCAAAATCAATCTTGATCATCTCATAATCAATGATAGATATTTTGAACAAAAACGGTAGCTAGGCCATCATATTTTCATGAATAATCATATAAGCCTTAAATTACATGTTCAATGTATATACATTGGCTACTTATCCTTCACAAAAGGTATTAATTGAAAAAAATGATCATTAGTTCTATACACAATGCCCTCCACTTGTGTCTAGAAATTATTAGCATCCATTTGCAGCAAGCCTTAAAAAAAGAGCCTTAGGATTAATTGCCCCAGATGTGTATATAGATGTCCAATCTTCATATCCTTTAAAATTGATACTACCCATTGTTCATGACTTATGAATTACTGCACCAAGGCATGTATTTCATTATTTCAATCTAATAAATTATCTATTTTGACTATGTCATGGTTTTGGGCCAAAGTAACATCAGGTGATGATATTAAACATAAGTGTTAATAGTCCTTATTCTTAGTAGCTTGGCCCAAAACATTGATCTTGGAATTCACATCATTCTATTATACTCCTAGGTTATATTTCCCCATTCTAGATGTGACTCAACTCTTGCATGCCTTATTGAACCAACGATATTATATAGTGTTCAAGCCACCCCCTATACATTATTTATAATATCATAAGGAGTTTGTATAGTATTTATTCCTTATATAATTCTTTTGATTGATCATAATTTCTAAACATCTACTTAAGCACTCCCTTGGTTGCATCAACAAAATTATAAGGATCTTCCTCATACTCATTTGGGTCTATGGGGTGAACCTTCCCCTTATTTTTTAGAGATAATATGTCTTCTATTTGTTCTACCTAAACATTTTCACCCTCTACTAACATGGTATGTATCTTAACCTTTCTTAGTGTATTATTCTACCTTTCAAAATGGAAACCCACCTTTGGATGATAAGTGATAATCAAGTCATGTTTGTTTACCTCCTCTTCCTAAGATACATGAATCCAAGGAAGAATGTTCACAATATATTGTGCTTCTGTAGGATTTATAGATGTAGAGGTGGAAGGAGGGGATTTACTTGGTGGGAGCATTGATGTTGGAGTAGGTTGGGTTATAGGAGAAGACATAACCAATTCAATGAAAGAAGGAATGGCCTTTATCTAGGTATTGACCTTCCTCTAGGTAGTGACCTTATTTAATGGAGGTGTCTAAATAATATACTTTATCTTTTACGATGTCATACATATTGCTACTATATAAGAATCTATTTGGGTGGCCTAGGAAATAGGCACACCTAAATTTGTAGATGACCTAGAGGTGTAACTTGTGCAACCAAAATAGAAGTAGACATTAATTCTTCAAAATGCACTCATTTATTCATCCTAAAAGCCTATGGATTAGCTTCACTACTAGATGTATGAGTTACACAAGTCTCAAGTGAGCTCACGGTAGTAATATAACTCTTAGTAGATATCTAGTAATAGGGAAAGCAAAATATAATGGGCCTTGGGCTATGGTTTACAAAATTGGCATTATACTAGGTGAATCAAAAACAAAAGAATGTAAAGAATGAGTAGCTCCTATTGTAATTATAGGAGACACCAAAGAATAAAAATTTTGTGCACTTACAATTGATGGCTTGGAATCACTCAAATTATTAGTGGAAATATAAATTATAGTTGTATAAGTTGTTTATGTAGTATGTTCAATTAAAACCTCTACCTTAAGTCCATTTTTGGCACTTGTATCAAAAACTGAAGCTAAATTAGTAACCACTAGGGTCTCCTTGGGAATTGACTCTCTTGTTTGCTCTTATATAGAGACTAGTGTCATCTAACCACCTTCTATGTTTGTTACTCTAGAACTTGAGGTGGAGAGCTTAGAAGTACAACGAACAATGTAAGTTCCTAAGTTGGAACTTATGGTCTGGAATCTGCCTTTGACTTTATATCCTTTTCTTCTTTTTCCTTTTATGATATTAACTTTGTCTTAGTCAAGTCAACATTTTATTGTTCTACTTCTAATTATTCATTTATTTTAGTCCCTCTTGACTCAATTTCCTCATGTTCTTATATTGCTTTTATTTCTTCTTGCTCCTCCTTGGACTCCTCATAAAGAGGACCTCCTCTAACAAATAGGCCTTCAACATGCCTTTCTTCTTCTTTTACAATGTTGTGGGACACTAAATGAGTCTTAAGTTTATTTTGGTATGTCACTAGTGGTGGCCTAATAGGAATATGAGTTAGCCTTGAAGTGGGTGGAGTGGAAAATGAAGGGAATATAGTGGTGGAAAGTGTAGGAAGTGGAATGGGAATGGTAGTGACAATTGGTGGAGTAGAAATAATATAAACTTGTGATAGAAAAGAGGTAAGAATTATTTATTGTAATGATATTAATGGAAGTAAGGGTGAAAAATAAAATGGCCTCTCTAGCCTGAAGAAAATTATGGATTCTTCTATATCAGGTCCAAGTTGAAAATTAGTAGCACTTGGAGGTGTGGGGAGACCTCTAGAGACATTGGATATGATTTTTGGAACTATCTCCCCAAATGCACCTGCTTCCTCGACAATTTTAGTTCCCAATTTTGATTTTGGATGAGGAGGACATGAAACAGTGTTGAGGTCCATTCTTCACTATCAATTCTCTTCACATATTCCTTTATGATAGTAGGATCATAATGGATCCTTTGGGTTACTATCATATACATGCCAACCTTGAACATATTGATAGTCACCTCACTATCATCTTCAACATTCAATTAAATAGAATCATGATTATACCATTGGTGTCCATAAGATATTTTAACTCCATTCTCATACTTATTAAGGTGCTCCCTAACCTTATTCTTAGGATCTCTGTACCTAAATGGTGCCCTTTTCAAATCATAATGCATTCTAATCTTTCCCACAGAGCTAAGGCACTCCCATTTAGTATAGTGTATGAGGTCAATGTTGAGAGGGGTAATATACAGGCTTGTTTATCTAATACCCCTTAGTTTAGTGTCCACACTATCAAATAATATGCAATAATATAATGTTTAGACACCTTGTTAGGAATGGTATGTGCTAGATATAAAGTTTGTGCACTAGTACCCTAAATTTTGATTATAGTTCAATATAGGTAATACTAATAATCACCCATTTTATCAATTCTTCTATTAATATATTTTGATAACATGGACATGTTCTACCCATATATATCTCTATTCACCATCAAATAGAATATTTTTGTGAGCATTTGAATCTGTCTCCTAAAGTTATATATATGAAGAATATTGAATTCATCACAAACCTTTTTTTTGGATATTTTGTAGATGGATACCAGGTTTCTACATAGGATAGGTGCATTGTAGTAGTTATGGCATCTACCAAGTATGACATCACATAAAAGTTTCCATATGATATTGGGTTGCTGATTTGGTGTATTGAATTGGAGTTAATTATTCCTCCTAGGGCAATAATTTTCTTTGAATTCAAAATGATGTCCAATAATTGGAAAGTTGTATAATCAATTCAGCAAAGCCATGGTGATTCCCACCCCTATCCTAAAAATGGCTATGGGAATGAAGGAAAATTATCATTTGATCATGAAATTACTTGGGTTGGATTCCCATTTCTATAATTTGTCCTTTATGGAGTTTGTGAGCAACCATAAATTCATCATTTCCTGGTCATAGATTATTTCAATGATAGGGAGCCTACAATATTATTCAAATGCATTTACACTAATTTAGGTTATGAGGGTAGTATTATCCTAATGGTTTAATAGTTTCCCATAAATTTTCCCATTTTAAAATAAATCACAAACCATGTTGATGCAAGGCATTACCTTTAGTTTCATAGAAGTATTATGTAGGCCTACTGCTTTAATAGCCAGAATGTCATCTTTGTATCATTGTGTGAGTATAGACATCTATTATTTTATTCCATATGGCTCTATAGCATTAACTTATATCCATATGGTTGAATAATGTTTGAATTACTACTCTATTGCTAAATCAAACATTGTATCCATGAATTCAATCATGCTTGCAATAGAATATACATAAGTTCTCTAAAAATATGGAGGTCTTTTATTCACTAAAGAGATAAAATTCATAAAATGCATAGAATAGTAAGAGGGTAATGTTATCAAAATATTCTTTACAAATTTAATATATCTCTTAGATTTGTTGGATCTGAGAATTAAATGCATTAAATTGCCAATTCATGTGAATTAATTTCAAATAATAGATTTTAATTCATTACCTACTTATTAATTCCTCATTTAAATTTGAATTTTGCCTTGCCAATATTTATTGTCATGTGGCATCTTTTCATTATTTCTAGGTGCCCCATCATCTTAAAATGGCAGATGTGTTATTTTCACTTTCAGAGCTTGTTTTTATGGCAAATGTATTATTTTATAATTACCTGACTTGGTTCAAAACATATGGAAACACATTTCTCATTCTCTAGTGCTAGACCTTGTCTTTTATACTTTACGTCTTTGGTTACGGGTTATTGGGATGATGATACTTGGGAAAATATCAAGGGCTCACTTACCTAGAATACAAAATTATTTACTTTACACTATGTAGACCTTGGGTTAGTGGGATTATGACACATGAAAAAATCTCACTTCACTAGAGAGTCTTTGAATTTTGAATGGGTATTTTGATGTTCCAAACTATATATTGTTAGGATGGTGTCACATAGATGGTTATAACTTGACTATGGTATGAAACTCCATACTATGATCTTATAGGTCATGGATCTTTGAGATGATGACATGTGGATGACCTGAGATACTCAATATGCTCTTTGGGTTTTGATTATTTAATTTGATCCTATAGTTTTTAGGTCACCAAGATTATGACACATGGAGCAATCTTGCTAATTCATAAGGTAGCAAAGCTCTAAAAACTATGTAAGAACCTATTAGTCATGGATCTATGTAATGATGCCAAGTGGACAATCGACACTACTTTAGATAACTTCAACATCTTATAACATGTATAATTTTTGAATAATTTATGGGTCATAGAGATGAAAACATGTGACATTATCTCGCTTGCTCAGGGGCCCAATTGACTATGTAGACTGTGTCTTGGACTTGTACACTATGGATAAGTGAGATTATAATGTGTGGATTAATCTCACTTACTTAAGTGAATAGTAGACTTGTAAGTTTGAATATCATGAGTGAGGAAGTTGGATTGATATGCATGTCAATATCTCATGATGTTGGGATAGTTTACACACTTAGATATAGAAATAACTTTGAACAAGACATTATATTAGTTTGTTGGTCAAAACTATCATAATCAAAATTCATTCAGCATGACTATTGGCACTAAATTCTTAAAATACTTGTAAGATATTTTGATTAAAACACATTTAAACCTTTCAATAGTCACATTTAAAAAAATTAAAATCCAAGGTCTAAGATATCCAAATAAAACATCTCTCAGTCTAAATTCATCATGATATGAAAGACATAAATCGACTTTGAGAATCTTGACATAGTAACAGAGTCTCGCTTATATCTATTGAAACTAAACTGAATATCTATTAAGGAATGCAAGTTAGACCTAAAAATATGACACACAAGATTTTATCATGAATTTTTTGAATGAAAATTGGGTCCCCATCTAAAAATTCTAACTATCCCTATTTTTGTCATAATTATCCCTATTCAGCTCATAGACCTTTTTTAAGCACGTCCCAATAGTCTTTGGTCCACTTGGATAAGTCTGTACTAAGAGGACATCGGCCCACTCTAACCCTCTTTGACTAGTGTGACCTTGTCTCCCACACTATAATGATTACTTTTTCAAATTGAGATGTTGTAAAATGGCTCTATTGTGCTTCTTGAAAGGCTAGTTAAGGAAAATGTTCTCAAGATTCCCTTATAAAAGCACATCAAGGCATTCACTTGAAAGGACCTAACATGCTGATTTCAAAATCACTATACGTTGAGAAAAATAACATTATTTCTTCCACTTTCAATTTTGTCAGATTCTACTAGTCACATAACAAGTATAAGTATTATTTATTGAAGGTCAAGGCCATCCATTTGTCAAGAATTCAATTAAATATTCTAGTTATAATCATTCTAGTTACATAATCACTCTATAAGGGAGAGAAAATTGGCTTAAGGCCCATATGGGCTATGTAGGCAATGCTCAGTCACAAGGGGTTTTTGAGGCCAGCTGTGTTATTCTCTTAACATTATTCCCCCTATTTCTTATCTAATTTTATATCTAATGCATGGGATTTATATTTTTAGGGATTCAACACATTTATTCAACTCACATATGAAGATAAAAACCTACAAAAACTTTTTCATAAGCCTAGATCAATAATTCAAGTGGACAATTTACCAGGATACAACTTTGATCAACATATATAGTCATATTATGACCCTGTCTACCTCTTATAGCCTTGTCCTAGCACAAGATTCATTTTTGTTTACAAATATGACTCTATTTTTAGGTTTTTGTAAACACATTAAAATATATGTCAGTTTGCACAATCATCGTACAATTTATTTTATGGAGTTTTGCACATCTTAAACTCTTTTACTATTTTTAACAAGTTACTAATCTCTATACATTCTATATTTTATTGTGGCATACTTATTTGATATTTAGATATGTATATTCCAACATTATAATTTCAATAGTTTTAATCACTTAGTTATATTTATCTAATTAAAACCATTTAACATTCTAGTGAACCCACTATTTTTAAAACATTACCTGATTGTTGTTTATTGATTTTTATCCTAGGGTTTCATTAAATTTATATAAATTCCTAACACTAAAATAGAATGACCTTCAACTTTGGTTATAAATCTAAAACATAATGATTCATCTTCTTCAACCTTGGAGTAATTCAACATGAAATAATTTTGTCTTGTTATTGTTATCAAGTTGGAATGTACCCCTTGGAGAAGTAGTTTCAGGACTTCTCCTGCCAACTGATATAATGGGATCGCTTCAAGGTTATGGGTCACCTATGGTTGGAGTGAACCTCTAGGAAGGGTTGGTTCCCTTGTTGAATCAACTAGACTACACTAACAGTACTGTAACTGTAAGGAAAAGGAAGAAAGAGAACATAAAGCAAAGAGATGAAATCAAAAGAGGTGATATACCAATGATGTTATGTACCATATACAAGCTTCTTAATAGCACAATACGACTCAATATGGACTATAATTCTCTTACACACTCTTCAAACTAGGTTATTCATACATCAATGTTTCATATGGAGTTTATGACTTTATGTGTAGGAATCAAATGGATAATTGAGAGGCCCTATATCAGACACAAATAGCTTATTTCCACAATAATTCACTAACATAAACAACTTCAACACAACATATAACCTGTATAAACTCATCCTAATGATAACAAGGTGAAGGACAAAGGACATACAAGAGGGAGAATGATTTCTACAATAGATTTAGATCAATTAAGTATTAATATCAGATAATAATATCAACATAAAGAAGGTAAAAACCATTCTTATATTAATTCAAAAGGCTTAAAAACCCAATAGTACAAGTGGGTATAGTATTGTCATACCCAATGGAGGGATACAATGAGAGTCATTCTTAGCCAAAATTATAAGAAAATAGAGAATAAGATTGTTGTCCCCTAAAAGATATCACTTATTTTTGGAACAACATTTGAACTATTTTGGCCCTACAGACCAAAATCCTCTCTTCCCCTATCAAAAATTGTTTTGAGCATTCAGGTTCTCCATTCTTCAAGCTTTTTAGAAATCTATGGACTCTGCAGGCTTGAATCTATGGACTTTATAGGCTTGAATCTATGAACTATGCAGGATTGAATCTACGGACTCTGCAAGAATAAAATCTATGGACTCTACAGGCCAAGTTCTATGGGCTTCATAGGTTGATTTCTACGGACTCTGTAGGAAAGAAGCAAGCTCTCAACACTTAGGCAATTTCAAAGTTGGTTCACTGACAAGGTTCAACCAAAAGAGTTCATCAGCAAGATTCTAAGCAAGGATTGAACCATTAAACTGTTGAACCTTGAACCATTTTGGTTCAATGGGTTTAATAGGTTCAAAGGTTCAATGTCAGCAGCAAGAGTTAAGCGCATTTTTCAAGGTTCAACATTTAACCACTTCAAGGTTCAATAGCTTCAAAACACTTATCAAAGAGAAGGCTTGAACCATTGAACCATTGAACTATTGAACCACTTTGGTTCAAAGGTTCAATGGGTTTAATGGATCAATAGGTTCAACGACTAAAAGGTTCAACGATTTCACAGGTTCAAAGGTTCAACCAGTGTGATGAAGACCAAAGACCTTAGAAAGAACAAGTGACAAACAAAGGATGAACCAATGAACTGATTGAACCTTGAACTGAAAGAGTTCAAAGTTCAATGGTTCATGGGTTCAAAGGTTCAAAGGCAGCCTCAGTCAAGGAAAGAAGCAACAAAAAGTTGGTTCGATCGGTTGGTTCAATTGGTAGGTTCAAGGGGCTACCCCAAATCCAAAGGAACAAGTGCCCTTGCAGAGGGCGGTGAACCAAGGCCAAGAACCCTTATGAAGGGCAATGAGAAAAAATAGACAAAGCGAACTTTGGAAAAATGAACAAGGCAAAAGGCAAAGTAGAGTCCTTCAAACAAATTATTTGAAGGAATTCCTTCAAACATTTTGTCTAAAGGAATTCACTCGGGAAGAGAGCCCAAAGAAAGCAAAGGAAAATCCCAACTGAAGAGAAAATCCCACAGAAAAGTGCCCAATGAACAATGACAAAGTGTAGTGGAAGCCGCCATGTGTCCATTATAAAGCAGAGCGGAAGCCGCCATGTGTCATCTTCTGTAGGACTCTAAAAAGGTTTCTAAAGCTTCTGTAAGTTAAGCGGAATATGTCATGTGTCCTATTATGACTTAATAGAATGTGATAAGTGTTTGCATCTGAATTCCCCTTTTGAAGTTGCTCAGGCAAGACGTGTTGTGGATCCCATTTTTTGTAAGTTTCTAATGAGTTTCATAACAGTGGAACATGCCACTTGTCAAAGACACAGAAAGGACCCCCCAAAGACTTAGACAAGAAGGGTTATAAAGGATAAAGAAACAACATGGATGATTCCAAAGGCAAGTTCAATTAAATCAATGGTTTAACCAGAGAGAAAAGAAGTGCTTAAGCAGTGAAGAGAGGAGTGAGACCAAAGGACCAAAAATATCTTCGAAAGAGTTATTTCTAGTAGGTGAAATAGTGGATCAAGTAGACTTCTGAGCACACCAAATCAAGGATGCAAGCCTATTTTTCTTCCATGAAGTAATGGCAAATTGGATAGCTGCACAAACATCAGAGAAAGGACCAGACAGTCCATACCAAGATGAATGGACATGCCATAGTTGAGTTAATGTGTTGTTCCTAGCATGGTCCCTCTAGACAGAACTAAAGGCGCATTGAAGACATTGACTGTAGCATGGGATTTTTTCATGAAACAAGTGCTCAAGTCTTTCTTAGAGTGCTATATATTGTAATCTCTCATTTGTTATAAGAGAGATCTTTCCATTACCAGAAGTGAAATTTTTGCCCAAATTGAAAGGCAGTACTGAGACTTTGAGCTCAGATTGTAGTTCATATTTCTTTGATTGAATGAGAAAGCAAGTTACTTGCAGACTTTGTGTTGTGATAGCTTGTCCTACTTTAGGATATTGTTCTTATGTCTGTCTTTTGAAAGCATTCTTGTTTATTTTATTTAACAAGTAGAACTAGTGGAGGTGATAAGGAAGGTGTCCTGAAGCCAACTATTTTCAGACTTTGCACTGTCATAGTTGTCTTCAGTGTGTGTTTATTTTTTGTTTTTGTGTAAAGGACCTTGGGATGACTTTGTGCCCCCATTGTTCTTCGTATCTCACTCTTGGACAGTCAAGGTGGAGACTTTGTGCTACATCTTAGATTGCTGGTTACTTTGTACCCTGTTACCAGTCACTTGTTACCAAAAAGAGTCCTACTGTTTGCAAGAACAAACACTTCTAAAAGAAGAGGAGTGCCTTATGTTGCTTCACCAGGGTTTCTACTCTCCAAGAAGGGATCTGGCTCTTGGTTGAATGTTACTTCTAAAAGAAGAGAAGTACCTTCACCAATCACCCAGGATTTCTCCTCTATTTGTTAGCATCATCTCTAAAAAAAGAGAGATGGATGGTTTATCCCACCCCTGTGTCTTACTTTCTGCTTATATATATAGTATATAGCTACTTATATTTAATAGGGAACCTCCCCTTGATGAGAGGATAGATTTGTCCCCTATTGATGTAGTAAAACTGCACACCTAGACGACCAATCTCCCTATGATGTGGTGATAGGAACTATTTTGATCACCAGTTAGCTGGTCGACAAAATTTTCACCCAACAAAGATCACTACCAAGATGCATAAATGTAGTTGTTACAATCATATTTGAGCCTATTCATGAGGAAAATAACTAAAAATAAGGCTATTGTATCTTTTACATTGCCATCATACCTACTATAATGAAGACCTCCTGAAGAAAGTGACATAGGAGTGGAGGGGAGAGATTTGAGTTTGATAAACACAATACAGGATCTCCAGCATTTTTGAAGTTTCCATGAAACCTACAGGCCTGTATGGGAGATGAAAGACAAAGTTAGGTATTGTCTTTGTCTTAACATTAAGGATAGAGCTTTAAACATGTAGAGAAGACACCATGCTAGTGGTGAGGTCTTCAAGGCTCATTTGATGTTATGATAAAGACAAACAAGCCTATAATGGAGTGTTAAGGTTCTAAAAGAGTGATGGAGTATGTAGGCAAAAGTTTGAATAAAAAGACATTAGAAATCCTTTCTCAATGACCTCTAAAGAGTGAATCAAGTCTAAAATATTTAAAATATGACTTTGATAAGATAGATACCCATAAAATAATTTATTTTAGCATCAAGTCACTAGTCAAGAGATAGTGAGGTAGGGGTGTAGGTTCAAATCCATCCACAAGGTTAAAAGAACAAAGAGACAGGTTTCCATGCCAAGTTCTAACATTGAGGACATGTAAGGTTATGACCAAGAAAGTTGCAAGCATAAAGATAGAATATATATGTTATGAGGAGATTTTTTACTAATAAAGAGTATAAATTAGTCAAGGGACTATCATTCATTCAAACCATGTCATGGAAAGCTCTAGGTCAAAGGAGACAAGATTTAGGTCATTGGCAGACCTATAGAAAGGGGACATAGTTCATAAGAGATATCTTGCATATCAATGTCTCTATAGCATCTTCTAGCTTGAAAAATGACCTAGGAGGTTTCAATAGGTGAAATATGTTATATCTCTTCATAATGGTTTTAATCCAAGATCAAGGTACTTCCAAATAAAGTTATAGTTCTATCAAGATTTACAATATTAGAACATGCTTCTCAAACTACCAAGAACAGGCCTAATCCTCAAATAGCCTTGAGAAAATCATCATTCTTACCTAGATTGTGTTAATATAAGGCTTCCAAGACTTTAATGAAGATGAATTAAGGTCAAGATGATAAAATGAGGTTTTTAACATGGTTTTACAATAAGAAAGAAGCAGAATTACCAAAAAAAATGAAGTTTCAGACGTTATGTAGAATTATAATGTTTAAGAGGTTTGAGAAAAAGATCATTAATCCTCATAAGCTAAGAATATAGCATCCAAAAAATTGAAGTTTGTCATGATCTTCATGAGGTGACAAGAGCATTTCAAGAGTTTCTATAGGGTCTAAGATCCTTTAGTCACATGTTTAGAATGGTTCTTAGCATTATTTATGGTAACTTAACACTTTTAAGGTTTCCCTAGCAAGACTAAGGTTCAATGATTATAGTATCATCTTGGTCCTAGTCATTCATTGTCAGAATTCCCTATCGATAACATGGAAAGTATGTTTAAGGTAATCATCCAAGCCTTGTTGAGGGGTCAGGGACAGTCATGTAGAAAGGTATACAAAAGTCTTATTTGCTCAACATAAGCATGAAAAACCATATTTCTCTACCCTGTAAGGTGTCCAAAGAGGTTTTCATAGACAAGGGGGTCTATTAGGCCATGAAATCCATTGTATAATGATTTTTAGGTTGAATAAATTGTTTGAACTTGGAGCATGAACTTTGAAGGAGCATTGAGCTAGTTACAAGCATAGAGTGGTAGACTTCAAGCACGTGCCAACTTAGCTACCCATGAGCATGGATCAGAATGACCATCAAAGAAGCTAAAGAGGGTCTCAAAGGACCTTTTTCAAAAATTATGAGGTAAAAATATCCCTTCATATCTATGAATAATCCTTAAGAAGGTGAAAGAGAGATAGTCAATATGGAGAATTGGAAGGGTTAAGAGCTAAAACTCAATCTAGAAAATGTATGACCTCATATGGTTCCTAGATATGTCCAATATGTTTTTTTGAGACCTAAATATAATTAAATATTGGTGCATTAATTTTGAAACCATGTAGATTTTCCCAAAATAGACTTGCAGGCTTAAACCCTCACTAAACCCTAGTGTTTATTTTTTGGGCTCTTTGTCACATTTAAAGAGGATAACAAGGATCCAAACATATAAATATGGTCCTTCACACTCTTAAAACACCCAAGAAATCACTAAATCAAGTGTCCAAGATTTGTATAAGAGTAAAATGAAGGTACAAGTCTGCAAATCAATTAAGGATGACAAGTTTGTCTAGGTCAACCTAGATGGTCTTAAATGGAATATACAAGTCAGTATCATATTAGAATGAGGTTCTTGAGAGGTTTTTTGACATATCCAAGGTAGGAATCAAGCCCCAATAATATTTTATGCCTTCATTAAGGTTTGACACATAATAGTTATGCATAATGAAGGGAGGAAAGGGGTAATAAGACTCAAATAATGTCTTGATTTTTGAGCTTGAGGAGGATTGTATGTATGAAAATAAACCACAAGTGGAAAGATACCTAACAAGGTTCCATGTAAGATAGATATGATTGGAAGAGAGATTTATGAGTCCTTAAGACTCAACACATAAGTTTATATATGCCTTGACCTTGAGGCCTATTGAGCAAGCCTTTAAATAAGAGAATAGAGGATTCAAGAGCCTCTAGATCAATGTTGCATGTTATGAATAAGTTGCAAGAAGATCTTATAATGATGATGATTCAATCCATAGAGAGGTCATATCAATGACATATCCTTAGCAGAGAGTTCTCAAATCTTGGATATGGCATGAAGCTAAATTGAAAGAGACACTAAGCATCAGGAAGCATGAAAGATCACGACTCTAATGAGTTATTATATAGATGGCCAAGCTTAGAGATGCAAGATCAAGAGCTCAAGTAGTAGCACCAACCTTATACCCTTATTGAAGATCATTAGGGAGGGATATAAATAATTTTTTAGTTGAGATTTACTAAGTACATTAGTTGAGCATGATCTTGGTGTAGATTCAAGGTCATTTAGGACCACAATGGAGATTCAATGCATTGAAAAAGTGATCCATCAGTGTGTGGTTGCTCAATAAATTTCCCTGAAATAAGTAACTCCTATGAGGTCAAGTATTGATCAACCCAATTTAACCATGGAGCTAACTTTTGCATGCACAAGGAGGTCGAAATGAGGTGAGTTAGAGCTAGAGGTAGGAGTTTAAAGAGTTAAAATACACTTATTCTCCATCAAGCCACCATGAAGAGATAGATTTAACAAATTAAAATCTCTCCCATCCACTCCTATGGTGACTTTATTCAAGAGGTCTTCATTATATCAAATCTAATGGCATTGGAAAGACTATAGTGCCCTAATTTTCAATTGTTTTCCTCATGAATAGGCTCAAATATTATTGTAACAAATGCATTTATGTACCTTGGTAGTGTTCTTCTTCTCTATTTTCTTATAAATTTGGTTGAGAATCCTCTCATTGTATCCCTCCATTGGGTATGAAAGGACTATACCACTTGTACTACTAGATTTTCAATCTTTTTAAATCAATATAAGACTAGTTTTTACCTTCTTCATGTTGATATTACTATGTGATCTTAATACTTAGTTGATCTACTTATGTGGTGTAAATAATTATCCCTCTTGTATGTCCTTTGTCCTTCACCTTGCTATCTATAGGTTGAGTTTATACATGTTATATGCTATGTTGAAGTTGCTTATGTTAGTGAATCATTTTGGAAACAAGTTGATTGTGTCTGATATAGGGCCTCTTAGTTATCCCGTCAAGTCCTCCATATGAAACACTAGTGTATGAAGAACCTAGTTTGAAGAGTGTGTAAGAAAATTTTAGTCCATATTGAGTCTTACGGTTTTGTTAAGAAATTTGTATAGGGTACATAACATCAATGGTGTACCACCTCTTTTGCTTTCAGTTATTTGCTTTATGTTCTCTTTCTCCCTTTTCTTTGTAATTGTAGTGTTGTTAGTGTTAATTTAAGTGATTCATCAAGGGAGCCAACCCTCTCTAGAGGTTCACTCCAATCATAGGTAACCCATAGCCTTGGAGTGATCCCATTATATCAGTTGGACGGAGAAGTCATGAAAACACTTCTACAAGGGGTGAATTCCAACTTGATAATAGTCACCTTGGATAAAATCTAATATTGAAGCTCTTTCTTTCAACCTCAGGTTAGAATTTATTTTCACCCATACACGAAAATATTTTGATTTTTCTTTTATTTTCTTTTCCATTTACTTTTGCTTGTTATATAAATTGTGTTTCAATAGTTTTCAAACTAATTAGTAACTATTGTGAAGGGTTGTATGGTATATGTTTATAGAAACAATCATGTGATGGGTTTACCCAAATACTCATAGCTATTATAAAACACTAAACATGGACTTTAGTTTCCACGTGCCTCATGATATATCAAAAATACCTAGGATCCCCTTATTTATTCCATAAGAAGCCTCTTTTAACCATCTTATTTATGGTGCACTTGAGAGGAGTATATCACCCAGGAAAATTACTCTTACCATACCTTAAAAAATGAGGTTAGTGGGCTACAAGCATGGTTATACCTCTGTAGTTAGTGCCATGAAACATTAGGTTAACACTAATCAATGCACAAACAAGTATTTTTGAGAGCATACAAAATCATTAAAACCCTTACCTAGATCACCCTTATACTTTGATTTTTGTTTGTATTGTATCCTTAGTAATTAGCATTATTTCATTCATATCATATTGAATTCCTTTAAGGCATAGTGCTAGATTAAGTGGTCTTTCTATTTCACATATGCAACTTCCTTTAGTCTCTTATGCAATGGCAAATAATGATGTTTTTTATCAAACTAATAATTCTACTGTTAAAATTTCTTAGTCTCCTGCAAATGAGGTACACATTGAAATTGATAATGCAAGTAATGAAGAATAATATGATCTACATAATAAAAATGAATCTCGTATTAATCCAAATGAGCTTAATGGAGTAGATCAAGAGAAAGTGAAAGAACTATCTAAATTTTTGAAAGGTTTTCAAGAGAACCCCCATGAGGTGAATAAATTCATTAGTCTACTTCTCACATCAAAATTTGAGCATCAAGCCAAATTATCCACCTCTATACCATAACAGTTGCCTTTTTGGATTGTCAAAATCCCCACTTCTAATATTGCCACTTTTACTATGGAATCCATTCCTATTTCTACACCTCTTATTACTTCCATACCATCTTCCTTTGGTTTGGTAACATCACTTGATTCAACAAATTTATCTATATCTATACCTAATCATGATACTTACACTCACCCCATTACTTCCACAAAGACTAATCTTGAGCATGAACTTCTTGCCTTACAATCTAAGTTAGCTAATATTTAACAAACTATCTCTCATGTTATCCCATCTATGGAATCTTGTTCTTTGTTTCACAACCCTTTGGCACTCAAAATTTCATATTATCCAATGCCATTTGGCTTTGTGGCTCCTAAGCCCCCTCTCTATGAAGGTAAAGGTGATCTTGAGAAACATTTATGTGTTTTCCATACAACTTATGTATATTATACAGAGAATGATAAATTGTTGACTAAGTTTTTTCCAAGAAGTCTAAAAAAATATGCTCTTTGATGGTTCTATGACCTTCCTCTTCAATCAGTAAAGGCTTTCAACCATTTGGCAAACTAGTTCTCACATGCCTTTTTATCAACATTGGTGAAAATTTATCACCTGCTCAAATTTCAAAATTCAAACAAGGATATAAAAAAACAATCAATGAATACATGCTAAGATATAAGACTAAAGTTATAAAAATAACCAATCAAATGGTTGATAATGAGCTTCAGGGCATATTTACTCAAATTTTGTTGCTTCCATTTCGAGATTTAATTATGTTTTATAATTTTAATGAACTATGTCATATAGTCAAAAAGCATGAGTTCAAATTGATTACCTTGAACAAACTCAAGTACACTTCAAATGCTCCTTCTACTTATAATGTAAAATTTCAAATCAAGATAAACTATAAAAATGAACCAAATGAAAGTAAGAACAAATCTAAAGTTGCAATTAATATTATATCACAACCAACACAAAATCTTCAACTACAAACTCCATCAAGATGGCAATTTTAAAAATCACCTTCACCTCCTCATGTATTATTAAAAAAGTTATTAAAATTCAATGTAATCACTCTTCCTCAACTAATGGAGTTAGACATGTCTAGACCACAATCTAAAAAATCTAATGCTAATGCATATTGTGGATACCTTAGATGTATTGATCACTCTACATATAGATGCATCAAGTTTAGGCACAAGATTCAAGATAATATTTAGTAGAACATTATTGATATTGGCACACCTATTGAAAAGCTAAGCCACAACCAAATAACAATGCAATGTTCAAAATGAACAATGATCATTTTCCAAAACATGAAGTAAATAATAAGGACAATTCTAAATTACATTATGCATATAATTCTCATCCTTCTCCTTTTTCATATGGACATCTACTTGATAGCATTATTGGTACAGTTATAGGTAAACAAACACCACAACCTATGATCACATTTGATTAAAGTGAAATTATGGATGACAAATTAGATAGATATGCACTCTTCATTTGAGAATATATTGACAAATAGTGTATACATAGTGTTATGATAAACAATGGATCAAGTTAATATGTGTGCACCATAACACTCCTTCACTCTCTTGATTATACATAATAATATCTATAAGATATTTTTATAGTTGTCAAAGCCTTTGATGATCATATACATGATACTGTTGGGCATATAGTGTTACATTTTCAAGCTGTACCTCTCATTGTACCCACTCCATTCCTATTTATACCAAGTATATGGGTCTTTGATATGCAATTAGGGTGCCCTTCGATATAAAACGTCAGGCAATACCCTCTACAGTGCATAATTATCTCAAGTATATTCATGATAATCAAATGATCAAAATTATAAGAATTCAATATAAATATCCTTTGGAACAAATGATGTTTACTTATTATTTAAGGAAATTTTATGACATAATCATTGAGTAACACATTAATTAAAAAGTCTATATAACTATTCAAGAGCATGATTTACATATTCTAAAGCACATTATAATTCCTTCACCCACTACAGAGCGTGATCATATTATAGATTCAGAGTCTCCATCCATATGTGAGTATGATACAATTATACATGAGAATATTCAATTAGTTTCAAAGATAATGGCACATTCTCCTAAACTATAAATGAAATAGAAGAGTGGATTCTCATCCTCTAAAGCAAAACAATTTATTTATAAAGCTCAATCACATGTATAAATTCTTACATCTTCTCCAACACATGACGGTACATGTTTACAAGGATATATAAGTAGTGATTTAAATGGATACATTGCAACACATTATTCTTATCCATATTTAGAGGCATTTTTAGTTGGATCTTCTTCTTCATAATAAGTTATTCCTTTATATCAGGCAGTTGGGTACACATATGCACATCCCCTTAATGATATGCCTAGTTGGATAGAGCCTCTCATTTCCTCCCAACCAACTAATTGGGTTGCATCTCTTGATTATCCATATTTTCCCTCTGCACTTTTTTTTTTAACTAGTTCTTACATCCATTATCCAAGCATTCTTCTAAGTCCTTAACTTTTTATTTCCATTTTCGGCACTTACTCTTTTTAATTTTCAAGTTAATTCAAGCAATCCATGACAATTATCTTATCAATTTTTCTATAACATGCCTCACACTTACATGATCACATGTATCTCTTATCCATGAGGAGCATGTACATTTTATCTATCTTAATCATTCAAGCTACATTACTATGACTCATTTTTTGCATACTTTGGTGGTTCATAGCTTGCCTTTTGCTTATTATCATACATTTTTTTCACCTTCTTGAGGACTATTCAGATCCCTTACCCTTATTCTATCTTCAAAATCCTTACTCTTGAATCAATTTATCAAATTAAATATTCCAAAAAAAAATATGGCAAAATTTTTAAAACATGTAAATAATTCAAAAATTCAAAAAACATCATTTTTATTTTCAAAATGTTCAAAATAAAGACCTAAAATCATTTTCAAAAATTTTTAAGTTTATTTATTTCCATATATCATGTTACATACACCGTATAATTTATTTTCTCAAATAAACATTACTTTTCATGAGGCACTTGAGTGTGATACAAGACATACCTTTACATGGTTTTGATGTTGAGCTTTCTTTACTACCTAACAACCTTACTAAGCTAGGGGTATATCTTCATTCTCTTTAAACATATTTTTAGTTATTTTTATCCACAACATTCCTACCATAATGAGCTATATATCATACAAATGTTTTTCTAGTCACTCACAATTTACATGTGCTATATGAATATGTTATTTTGCTAACAATGACACTAACACATATGGTGGATGTAAACTAGTCTCATTCGCTTATGCTTCTTTATTTATTACATAGTATGTTACACTTTGTTTTCTTATTGTGTATTATAAATATACTTGTTTGTATAACATAATCATTCCATATGCATGTGGCCCTTGGTCATGTGTGTTCATGTGTGTTATACGACATTATCATGTCCCTTGTATGTGGCCTTTCAAGCATTATGTGTGACATTTATGCAAATTACATAACTTCATATCACTTTACTTGTTTAATTTTTTATTTTTACCATGATTCCATGCTTTACATCATGCATTGCTACCAATTACTACATATATTATGGTGTCGTGATCTATATCATACATATACTACTTATGTGCTTCAATGCTTTATCTATCTAATACATATTCAAATTGTAATTCAATGTTACATTCTATATTTTAGATGCTAAATCTAGATTTATATAATAAAATAGTCTTGTATAATTAGAAAATATCAATCATGTCTCAACCCTTTAGTTTGAGACCTTCCCCGATGCCAAAAAGCTTGTGTTCACCATCTCATTATGGTTAAATGTTTATCATATAGTCCAAAGCTCATATTCTGAATACCTATATCACCTCTATCCCTCATAATGCTTCAAATATGATAAATATTCTACTTTGTTAGTTATAGATCTTAAGAAATTTTTTATCTTTCTGGACACTACCTTTTAGATTAGGACAATAGTGTCGACACTAGTGTCCCTGATCTAATACTAGTGTATGTACCTTACAAATAGTCAAAACTTCAAATATATTGGCATGTATGGGTTGGCCTATTAATCTTCTTTAACCCTTTCATGAGATTTATTTCAAAAGGTGTGGTATAAATATAAATCAAAGGCCATTCATTTTCATAAAGCATTATCAAGCACACATCTAACATATACCAAAGAAAATAACTTTTCAAGTTTACCAAACTACCCTATTTTAGATATTTATAAATTATTAATAGAAGTAGTCTTCTTGTAGATATGAAGTCTTCAAAGAGTATCCCATGAACAGTATTTGCCAAATTAAACTCTAGATCACTCATCCACTTGCATATAACATATTACATAATTGTTCACACATAATCCCACATAAAGGGAGAACTACATTGGTCTGAGGCCCTCTTCAAAGTATATGGATATGTAGGTAGGGCTCATTGTTGGTTAGGTCTTTGAGTTTAGCTCAACTTCTTTTGAGATCACTAACCATTCCCCTTTCTAAGGTGACATGCCCTAAGTTGGAGGATCTAGGGTTTAAACTACACACTGATATCTAAAACCTAAGTGCATGAACCACATTGACAATTTGGAAGGTGACAATGAACCCTAACAAACACAAATGGAATTTACAAAAAATTTGCAAGGTAGAAGCATTAGTTTTTGGGCAGAAGCATCAATGTTAATGTCCCTATTTTGATGGTAGCATCCAAGTTAACAAAGAGCTTATTTCAAGAATCAAATAAATCACAGATGAACATCATTCTGACTATTTATACACCTATTTTTCTCATATCTATTTATGCATAAGTAAACAAGATAAGTATTTTCTCTTCTTTTGTTTAAGCATTCAAATTACTATTTGACATTATACTTTATATATTTAGCAAATCTCCATAATTTAACATTGTATCAGGAAATATTGTGAATCTTAATTTTTTAATTGGTTTGAATCTTAGAATAGCTTAATGTAATTTGATTAGGATATTCCCAAATAATCCTTTCAAAAAGGGGTTAAACATTTGGTGAACCCAACCTCTGAGTCTTCTTATGTAAAACCTAGTTTCCTTAGGGTTTTTATCCTTCTAGGGTTTTAGATTATTTTTTTAACCCAGAGGCATCCCCAGTCTCATTTGGGATGTTGTGACTTTGCCCAGTGACTTTCATTGAGGTGAATAGAGGTGAGACTAATCCTCAACCTGCACACACCAAACAACATTAAAATCTAGGAGGTGAGAATCAACCTCAGGACTTATATGGGAAGAACTCAAAGCCCTAGGGTTTCAGATTATTATGATTGTTTTTTAGATCTAAAATTTCCATTATTATTGGCATCTTTTTTTTCATTACGAAAAAAATGGAAAATATTAATACAAATATCATTTTGAAATTGAAGATAAAGAATCATTAATTAACCATCTAAATACAAATAAGGAACTAATTGATTCATTTTTATATGTCATATGAGATGAAATCAATAAACATGTTAAGGCTAATGCATCCACATCTAGTGATGGTGAATCTTTAGGTGGTGCCACTACATATTTGATTCTTTTATCCCTCCCTTTGAGCACGTCATTGATTACTACATCTAGTGGGGGCATAGGATGTGTTTTCAAACCATTATTACCTGAAGGCCAAAAAACTATTGCTACATCCTCCATGGGAATAAGTAATGTTTCCACTCAATTACCAATTTTAATTCCTATATCAACACAAGTAGTATTTACATCCCCTTTGGTGACTTCTCAGATATCAAAAATTAATCATGTTGGATGAGGAATAGGGTGTACCAAAATTTCAAAGTATAATAGATGGACATATGTATAAATTAGATGATTTTATCTTTTTTATAATCCTTTATATGTATTCGACCTTATAGACATACACAATAAATGGAATAATCTAAAGAGTCTTTCTTTTTGTCATATTGAAAGGATGGAATATGAAGATACAATGCTTTGTAATACTCTACAAATAACACTTAATTGTATTAGATGATGTTTTCGATGTGTGATAGAGATTAATACAATGTTTTGTATGGTTTTCCTATACATCTTTTACTTTTTATTTGTGCATTATGAGTATTATGGATTAAATATGTTATTTATATAATTATGATGAATGTTCTATATACATTTCCTTATCTGGTATTGATAAACATGAGTTTGACTTAATAATTAATGGTGTCCTTAAGTCTGAAATGTTGATAATTGCCCTAATTTATCATTAATTACACAAGGTATCTCTATCATTAATATATTCTAGAGTATTTCTAGGAACCTCTACTAACAATGGTGTGGTGAGCATGGAAATTTTTTAAATATGTTGAGATGGTTTCTAGAACAAAGATATTTAGAAATATGGTTGGATGAGACAACCTAGAACTTTATAAAGGAAGAAGCAAGAACAGTCGAAGTGACTGTAAAAGAGATCATTCAAGAACATATATATAGAGATATTTATGAAATATTTTGGTGCAAATTACCTAGATTGTTAATTGCATGGTTTTAAAGATGAGAGTATTATTGTTTTCAATAGAGAATTACAGAGTGTCTAGTTTGGATGGAAGATAAGGTAGATAAACTATGAATCCTAGATAATGATTGGACCCGTTTTGTGGACTACTAGACCCAGATTAAAATTAATAACTATATCACAAAATTTTATATATGAAGTTATTTGACTTTTGAATCTATGCAATACCTATTTGTCAAAATAATTTATGGTAAGTTCCTTCAGTGAATACCTATGTTATTCAAAATATTGGTTGTGGAAAAGGCCATGGTGCCTATTCCTGCCAACATGGAGTAGTCACTTCAGGTACCATGGGGGTGCATGAAGGATAGAAGTGAATGATGTAGATTTGAGAAAGAAACTTTAACCTGACCCTAGAATATGGAGGACAATAAGAGCTAAAGTGAGAATAAAATTATGGAATTAGAAAGGGAACTGAAACAACAAAGAAGATGGAATAAAGTGAACAATCTTGAATTAATTATTAATATGAATAGGGGTAGAGTATATGATGTTGAAGTTGAAATGGTGTCGAGAGAGGCTGTGAGAGATGTTGAAATCAAAGAATGTGAAGATTATGTAGAAGGGCTCAATGAAGAGAAAGACATAAATAAAAATAATGTAAATGTGGAGCTCAAAGAGTAGGAAGAATAAGGTTGGTTAACAACAGAGTAATTAGAATATATAAATATATCATAGTTAATAAAAAGGATTTTGTCTAGATCTAGGAAGGAAAGTTCATGGGAAGAAGTTAGGTTTGAATGCAGAGCTATCACAGGTTCAAGTTCAAAGTTAAAATAAGTTCAAATTAGAGATCATTCACTTCAAAATAACACATCCCCCTAACCTAATATATTATTTGGGAGAAGAAGAAGTATAGGAGAATAGGAGGATGTAAATTGGTTTGATTTAATTATAGATAAGTTTAGAAAGTTAAGTGCAAAGACAAAATAGGCAATAGAAAAGAAGAGGACAAAAGAGTTAGGGTTCTTTGTTAGGAAACCTAAAAATACTAGTGCATAAAAGTCCATAGTTGCAGTAAACCCTACATAGGCACATATAGTCATAGTCACCAGTGTGCATGTACCTATAGTCATAATTTCTAGTGTATAAAAACCAATGGTAGCAACTATAATTATGCCAACTATGTCACTCAATATAGGTATGTTGATTTCTTTAATGTAATATAATGGGTCTATAGATCTTGAACAATACTTGGTAACTTGTGATATGAAATGGAATGTTAAAGAGGTAACATCTAATGATGTTAAGAAATGTGAAATTAGGAGGGAATTGTTAAGATGAGCCTTAGAGTTCATCTATAAAAGAAATGTAAACACTCTCAACCTTATGCAAGTTAAAGATCTGTTAATAACAAAATTTAAGGTAAAGAAATGTACAAGCCAAACTATTCAAGACCTAAAGGAGATTCAGCAAAAGTCTATGGAATCTATTGGATACTATGATCACATATTTTATAATGTTATGAATAAAATAGATTTCATACTTAAAGATAAGGATAAGGTTGTTTGGTTTGTAGAAGGGTTGCAACCAAGAATTAGATTTTTTATTGCACAATCTTAGTTCCTAACTAAGGTTGATGCTCGATCTACTACTCTAAAAGTGGAGAAAATAGAGGATTATGGTGACCTTATAGTAGTAGGTTCTAAAGTAGAAGCAAAACTAGATACTTTTATGAAAAGAATGGATGAGATACACAGGAATGATAATCCTAAATTAGGCTTAAGGTATGTATAATGTAGTCAAGAAGGCCACCACATGAATGATTATCTAAAACTTAAAGCAATTTTTTGTGAAATTTGTAGAGTAATTGGGCATGCCACTTTAAAATGTCATATTTTACAGTAATATATTCAAAAATCATAGAACATGTATTGTAACTTTTGCAACCCACAAATCATGATGAGAAGAGTTGAGATCCTTCAAGAACTAAAAGAAAATATTATGAAAAATGTATTTACAGTTGCTACACAATAGTTACTAACTATGAATCAAGGTATCCTAGGCTTGAATATGGGCATGGCAAGTACAACACAAGGTAGTCTGTAATGGATACCTTTACCATTGCAATTCCAAGCCTGGGGTCTAGTTTGCTAGATGACATATTCCTCATAACACCAATATCAATGTTCTTGGAATAATCCACAATAATCTAATTAGTCTATAAGTTTACCTCAGCATCAATATGGAGGGTATGACACAAAGAAAACCCAATAAGGAGGATATGTTGCACAACAATCACAAGGATGGGGATACCAAAAAAATAGAGGTGGCTACAGAGGAGGTTATAGGGGAGGATATTGAGGTGAATATTAGGGAGGCCATAATAATGATAATCGACAAACCCAACCACCTATGCAGTGTTATTTATGTGGGGAATACAACCACTATGTGAAGAATTACCCTACCAATATATAAAGATAGACCTACTACATATACTATAGAATTCAAGGCCAACATCAAACAAAATATTATCTAGTGCTCAAGAATCAAAGGAAGGAGAAGTCGGTGCATAATGTAAACTTGATTAATGTGCAACCAAAGGATAATGCACTCATCCAAGTAGTTACCAGATAGCAACATGTAAAATAGGGATTACCTCCTTTAGAGATGTTAGTAGATCAGTGAATTAGAAAATCTCAACTTTGTCAATATCCTAATCCTATAAGGGAGAAGACTTTGATGTATCAATTTGCTCAAGTTATTTAAAATATACAACAATAGAATGATTCAAAAATGAGATACAATGTCATTGATGTGCATATGTATGGACAGATTGTGTGCATAATACTGTAGGAAGGAGTTGTAACTACTTTAAAAGACTTACTAAAGTTACTCAATACACTCTACAATGAGGATATATCATAGGATATTACTAACCTCTTGCATAATTTGTTGTAATGTGCATAGCAATGGAAATAACATACAAATAAGGTTGTTTGGTATTTGAAAACTAAGAAGTCTTGGAATTTTAACTATCACATGGATATTGAGATTACAGATTATGAAATTCCTAACATAGTATTTGATTTTAGGAGTGTTGTAAATATGATCCCAAGATCAACATGGGAAGTTATGGGTAGGTTGAAATTAATCTATAGTCATGTCACTCTTAGCCTTGTAGATTATGAGTAAGTTGAACCAATTGGTTTCCTTGAGGATATAGAGATTCGAATGGTCAAACTAAGTCTGCACTAAGATTTTCAAGTCATTGATATAAAGACTACCAAGACCCAATACCCTGCCTTAATTGGTAATAAATGGGCTTATGGTGGTCAAATGACTATTAACACAATACACAACCAACTAGAAGCTCACCAAGGAGATAAGAATATTGTTATTCCTTTGAATAAATCAAAATAAAATCCATACATAATTCTAAAAGAACCAGAATCACCATATGCGTATGTTGATACAAGTTGGTTTAAAGTTGACATAAATACACAAAGGAATGCATTAAGATATATTGAGTATCAATTTTTAAAACTACACATGAAGCAATCACATATCACAAAGTAACCATCTTATGATCTAGTAATAAAAAAATCACCAGCACCATAGTTTCATCTCGATGGTCATGCCACTCCATCGGTGTGATCTCCTATTAGGTCAGAAGTGGATGTTCTATATAACATAGGTGTAAAAATTATGGATTATACTAAACCTACTCCAAAGGGTGTTTTACCTTAGGAAACAACATCTTCCATAAATGGCGATTCAAACACTCACATGTTAAACTGGGCAAGAGGAGATTATGAGCTACAACCTCTATGCATGGTGTTCACCATGAACATCAATTGCCTTAATAATTTGTAATAGAGGACCTTAATCCATTGATTTTGAGGTTAGATCACCATGTGTTAGAGGTGGATCAAAGGGTGAGTGCACTGATTTATGTGATAAAATGTATTGTTATGACTTGGTGGGCAATACATAGAGATCTAGACATACATTGGGAGAAGGCATGTAAATTTTTACATGTGTGATTTCAGCTACCACCTATGGTGAAATATAAATGGCCACTATTTTAATAATGTCAATATACCAAGCTACACATTCACCAATGTGTAGATATATGGTCTAAATAAGGAGTGGAGCTGAGGTATTGGTTGCACATTTTTAGCCACACCCTAGAGCCACTACCAACAGCTTGGTATATACATCAAGAACATATAAGAGAAACCACACATTGGGCACAAGTACAAGAATATTTCATTTGAACCTCTATATTTGAATATGATAACCCTTTAGTTCATAAGGCATTGTAGAAACTTAAAAATTGTATGTCATGGATGAGCAGAAGATTTGGGAGATACAATAGACTCATCATCATAGTAGGAAGCAACACATGATTTAAATTTGTCAATTCATAATTACAAGGAAATTTAAAATGAACAAGATTTTGTTAATCTTTGTAATAGAATAATAGATAAGCTAACAAATCTAGCAATAGTGATAAAGATTTAGATTTTAAAGGCTTCTTTGAGTTGAAAAGAGAAGTTGACTAAACACTATCCCAAAACATAGAGTAAGTGGAAGAAGATAGACTACATAATATAAACATTCCAGAAAGGGAAGGAAAGCATACTTTATGAGATGATTTACACATTGCATCAAATAAAATGTGTCAAGAACCCCTAAAAAATATTGAATAAAACATAAGAACATAGTCATTTCCTAAGCTTGCAATTGTAGGAGATTCTTGCGGACAGGAGTAGATCTTAAAAGCATTACAGCTACTACAAGACTCTCAAGATGTTTTCTCGACCATTTTTTTTGAAATATAAGGTGTGGATCCATCATTGGTATAAATTCACATAGATTAAAAGAGTGCACTTGACTTATTAAGAAGCATCCATATAGGATAAATCCAAATATGAAAATAAATGTAAAGGTTGAACTAGATCAAGTGCAATAAGTTGAAATCATTTATCTAGTGGAAAAAGTAGATTGGGTAAGTCCTATAGTGATACAACTAAACAAAACTCAAGAGATACAGGTTTGTGGAGACTACCACACACTCAATGATGCCTACATCAATGATTCTTTTCTAATACCATTCACAGATGAAGTCCTTGAGTTAGTCATAAGTCATGAAATATACTCATTTATACATGGATTCATTAGGTACCATTAGATTCTAATCATAGTAGAGGACCAAGATAAAACTACTTTTAAAATAGAATGGTGATCATTCTTATACAAGGTAATGCCTTTTGGGTTGAAGAATGCACCAACATTTTTCTTTAGATATGTAGTAACTGCATTCAAAGACTTCATCCATGATTTCTTGGTAGTATATTTGGATGACTAGGTTGTCTTTTATCTCTTTTAAAAGCACCTGGTGAAATTATGACTAATGTTATAATGATATTGAGCTCTACACATTGCTCTAAATTTAAATAAATTTTTATTCTTCATAACATTTGGTGTTGTTTTGGGCCATGTTGTATATAATGACACCATTATAGTAGACCAAGATAAGATTATTGTAACAGTAGGTATGCCACCATTGACCAACACTATATAAGTGCACATATTTCTCAATCATACATGATAATACAGAAAATTTATCTAAGGATATGTAACCATGTCTGTACCAATGAAAAAAATACTATGTAGGGATATAAGATTTGAGTGGACATTAGAATGCCATGCAGCATTTATTAAGCTCAAACAAAGGTTTGTAACAACACCCATTTTAGTCTTTCCTAACTGGAATAAGCCATTTCACGTGTATGTGGATGCTTTTGGTACTGTAGTTTGAGTTGTCTTAGTGCAACTAGGTGAGGGTGGGTTGGATCACCCCATATATTTTACCAGTAGAAAGCTATCAGCAATAAAAACTAACTATAACATTACTAAAAGAGAAGCTTTATCTATGTTATTTGCATTGCAAAAGTTTTAGCACTATCTCTTATCCACACCATTTGAACTTTACACTGACCACCAAGCATTACAATACCTAGTTAATAAGATAACATTGGGATGGCAGATATCTATGTGGCTTGTGTGGTTTTAAGAGTTTTAATTTTGGATCAATGTAAACCTAGGATGAAAAAATGTCAGATTAGATCATCTGAGTAAGATATAAAATGGGGAGAGCCAAAAGATATAAAGGATGATTCCCTAAATGTGCACTTATAGAGGATAATGGATGCAATAAATCCATAAATTAAGTTAGAAGGCATGACATGATTGCAACCTTCGGTCTAAGCAATTTCATCTAGAACAAGTGGTATTGTTGTATGATAGTAGGTTTAACGCATTCTCAAGAAAATTGTGCATTAGATGAAAGGGACCCTACATTATTCATGATGTTTCAAAATAGGGTACATTGTGTTAAAATATTTTCATGGAACCATATTACCAGCACATGTTAATGGATATAAGATTAAGACTTACCATCATTAGTATCTATCACTCTTACTAATAAAAAGAGAGAGTGTCAAGGAACACCGTGTAGATTACGGTTTTTATTTAATGTCATTTTATGTTTTATTTGTTTTCATAGGATTATAGTGTTTGTATAGTATGATCCTTGCATCACAACATGTCATAATGAATAATGAATAAGGAATAGCTACAGTTATAATGTGCAATTAAATTCCATAAGATAACTTCAAGGAAGGATGACCAGAAACAGCTACAAAAGTTCATGAAATAAGTCCAAGAAGGAAATGATGAAAATATAGTTATGATGAAATAATGGATAACTATCATTCAAGATCGTTAATGACAAGGCACTTGAAAATATTACATTCTTCCCAAGGTGGATTGCATGGCCAATTG
Organism: Torreya grandis; assembly: GCA_037957365.1. Classification (NCBI taxonomy): domain Eukaryota; kingdom Viridiplantae; phylum Streptophyta; class Pinopsida; order Cupressales; family Taxaceae; genus Torreya; species Torreya grandis. The sequence goes on along the minus strand of JARHVA010000099.1, from coordinate 1,546,065 downwards.
ATAGGTGGTGTCATAAAATAAATGGGATAGATGAAAGGATATCACATCACATCAAATAACTACCAAGGAGTAAATCAAGGATTCTAGATACAAAAGGGTCACTTTTAGATCAAATTACATCAAGTGAGATTAAAGTGGTGAGGAAAAATCATGCCCAACTAAGTAGTGCATTTAAAGTAGTTGGTCGACACACATTTAGGTGACAAAAAAATATATAATAAGGGTCATGGACAACACATAAACATTACATATTTTATCTAACAAGTGAATTTTAAATTCTTCCTTCAAAACAACTCTTTGTGCACTGATTGGAAACCAGAGCTAAAGCAAGCCAAGCAAGTATTCAACATAGGTTGTAGCTACAACTATGGACATAAATAAATTATTGATCCCTCTTACATATGCACAAAAGGAGGAGATGGGGACTGGGTTAGGTATGCATCAAACCAAATATAACATCCCAAATCTTTTCAATTTCATCAATGTAGTTGAAGCTACCCTTTTTGCTCAAGACCCTTAGAAAGCCACAAGCAGGAGCTCTAGCACTCCAACATCCCATTCAAGGATTCAATGCTAAGATATTGATCAAACAACCAAATTTTAGTCAATCATATGAGGTAATGCTCACTTGACTAAATAGATACAATGAAGGGGATATTCATTTATAATAGGATATCACAATCTGGATCACTCCCCAGACTATGGTTTGAGTAATAAGCCTTCCATCTTATAGAAAATCCTTTCTCCCCTAAAATTCCACCACTCCACCAATACATTTTAACACTAGGGAGAAGTATATGACCATAGCATGCATAAGAATATGCATTAATTCCATTGATGATGATTTGGTTCACATCTTGGTTTAATGCATTACCAAATGGTTTTGGCAAATAACTAAAGAAGCCAAACAAGAAACAAAAGGTGTTATAGATATTGTGTATCGCATGATATATTTGCATGAATATTTAAACTAACCCAAATTTTTTGCAATATATCTAATCACTAACATTAAAAATATACTTGCAAGTACCTCCCAAACATTCCAGTATCAATTTTTGGTATTACTTCTATGTTTCACATAGTGTAAATCGTTAGGACTACTTAATGTCATTTTAAATTTTTGGCCTGCTACCAGTTTTACAAACATAACATGGACTAACATGGGATACTATGATAAACTTGGGAGAGCCAACACATGGTGGATTGAGGCTTTAACCTTGATCATGTCGCATCCCAAAATACCCTAGGATGTCATTTAATATCTTGGGAAACATGCATCAGTTACAAAATTACATGATAGCATCCAAATCAAAGTACATGAGTTACCTACTCCAACTACAATCACAATATCATTCTTCATCTCCATGCTAGATGCACAAGCTAAAGTGTGGAGGTGGAAAGCTTTAGATGCAAGGTCAATTCTACCTCTACAATCTATTCCCCTAAAAGGACAATAAATAATGGTTAAATAGGCACAAAAACAACATAAATTTTAACCACAAGCCCCATTGCAACCATTGACAACATCATCATCATAATAAGACATAGGAAAGATAAATGCACCTACATGATGAGCCTCACCGCCACCAGCCAAGAAGAGGATACATCACACAAAGTCTTGGTTAGACAATCCAAATGTTTTAAATATAGCAGGAGAGTGTGACTTTCTAAAAATGGGAGTGGAGGAACATGAAGTCTTGAAGACCATATTGGAAGATATTGGCAATGAATTTTATGAGTAGGAGGAGGAGAAAGAATGTTTCTTTTGGAAAGTAGTGCACACTACCAAATATATAAGTAGGTAAGGTAGGACCTTTGGGTTGACATCACTCAACCTCTTCCTTTCATTATTATTGATATTGTAGGTTAGGAAGCAGCTCAAAATAAATCGGTGACCAAAATATTCAATAAAGATCAATCTATTGAATCTTATAATGTGCACCAAAAAAGAAACCTACATAGGAGAGTCCACCTTCACCTTGATGTGTAATCCAATGACTCATCCTTCAGCAAGGCCATCTCAAATAATAAAAGAAAGAATAGTATCCTTTGAAGAGAAAACATAAGAGACATGAGTGCAAAAAGTACCACATGATTAGACACAACCCCAAGGCTAGTTGATGAAGAAGTTAAAATAAACCCTCACTCCTCTAGCCTCATCCAAGAAAAAAACATTTGTGTAGAGTGTTACAATTATGGAATTAGAATCTTTTGAAGACATGTAATCAACCATCAAACTTGATGTCCCAAACATCATGGATGAACCTGAAGAAATAATTTTATCAAAACCTAAACCCATAAAAAGAAGCTACGTAGGAACTATAGGACTCAGAGGATGATAAAAAAAAAGATGAAAGGAAGTGTAAAAAGGAAGAGAAGAAGAAAAATAAGAAAGAATCAAAGGAATAAGCAATTGCATAAGAGGAACAACATAGACACTAGGCAACTGAGTAAGAGGACCTGCATAAATAATAGGCTATAGATTAGGAGCATAGAACACAAGTCAAAGAAGTAGAGGCTTAAATAAAAAGATCCAAATAAGTATAGGATACAAGAAAACAAGATGAATAAGTAGAGGCTCAAAATAAATGAGCCAAAAAAATAGAGGTAAATAAAAAGGAATAGGAACAATTAAAAAGGAAACAATAAAAATCAAAGGCTATGTAATAAAAGAAAGATGAAGTAGAGATAATAACCAAGGCTCACACAGAACAAAAGGCCAAATAGGAACGACCCAAGAAAGCAATTGATGAGCAAATAGCCAGAGAGAAAGCCAAAGCCAAAGCTAATGTTGAAGCTAAGGCTAAGGTCAAAGCACAAGCTAAAGCTCAAGCTGAGGCAAATGATAAGGCTAAGGTTGAAGCTAAAGCTAAAGCCACAAAAGAAAAGGAGGCCCAAGACAAGGAAGAATCAAAACACATAAAATAATAGAAGAGGATAACATAAAAGAAGCACAAGAGGAAGCATCACAGCTAAAACATTAAATCTCTAGCCAGTGGTTGTGGTATGTTCCCACAACATCCACCCAATGCACCATTTTTGCACTTACTTTGTCAAAATTCACATTGGATCCTTCAGTAACCACCACAACATCCATGGACCTTATCAATACTCCACTTGAAACATCTTTGGATGTTGCCCAGCTACCATTATCTAATAAAATTGAAGGTATAATTTTGTTCCAAGAGTCAATTGTGCAGAAGGCCTCAAACCTAGACCAACAAGTTTTTTGGCTGCAAGAGGACAATGCATAATTGAGCACCCAGCTTGCAAATGCACATCAATTGATCAATAGTATTTTCCCCACACTAGTTACATAAGTTCTAGGTGACCAGGAGATGTCTAAAGATAGACAACTTACTACCATTTTGAAGTAACTCATAAAGGATTGGTTGGATGCACAATGATTGTAAATGTTGTGAACCTAAGGGTAGGATATAAGGGAAAAAATAGAGGCAATATGTGAGTTAATTAAAGAATATGAATAATTTTTAGATGTTGCTATGCAATAAGCCAAGAAAATAGCTCAAGGAATGTTGAATTGGAGGCAACATCTCAACAATTCTTTAGTTAATGTTAAATCTAAGTTTGTAACAACAAATAAATCCAAAGCTGTGATGGAGGATCATATAGTCTTTATAGAATAAATGGGTAGTTCCCTCAAGAAATTTATAGATTCAAGGGATAATGTCATGCAAAAATTTAGGCTTGGCATAATGAAACTATACGTAATACATTTGTGATCATCCAAGCTCAATGGACTATGGATTGATTAGATGAGTTGGTACTAGATATTCAGCTCAAGCTATCAAATGCTAAAGCACTAATCATCATCAAAAAATATGATGATATTCAAAACTTGATGCTAGTTTAGATCATGTTGCACATTTTGATTACCATGGTGCATAAAGTGCTAACATGATGGAAGATGCTCAATCAAGACCTCTCTCAGATTGATCTTGATATTATATAAGTGGTGGATGAGCTTCAATTCATTTCACCACATCAAATTTAACAAATTTTGTATTAGAAGAAGTTGGCTACAAAGTTGTAGCCAAAGAAACAACAACAATAACCTTTGCCACTAGATTTGCATAATCAAGTGGGTTAGTAGCAGAACAAGCATAATAACCTCTAAAACAACCCCTTATGCAACCTATTCAAATATCACCACCAGCTAATCATTAGGTACTACACACCTCAATTTTTTAATTTAACAAATTTTTATGAAGTTTTGAAATATAACCTTAAGCATTAAGAGTGGGGCCAATCTAGTTGAAAACCTATAAAGGGTGGTAGGTTAGTATTCTACTAGGTTAAAAACTTGAAAGGATAGTTAAATAGTGTGCAAAGGTTGAAAACCAGTACAATGACACCTGGAATGATAAATATAACTTTTTTTAAGGCTCATCTCATTAAATTCATATCAGATTCCAGTTTTATGACTTTGTCTCAAGATGAGACAATGATTTAAGCCTAGGAAAGTGTTAGAAAAATAATAGGGTGTACTAAAAACATAAATTATAACGGATGGCCACATGTGTGAATTGAATGATTTTATCTTTTGTAAAATCCTTTGTATGTATTTGACCTCGTAGACATAAGTAATAGATGGAAGAATGTGAAAAGTCTTTCCTTTTAGCATAGCAAAAGGTTGGAATATGAAGAGAAAATGCTTTGTAATACTCTATATATAATGCTTAATTTTAATAAATTATGGTTCCGATGTGTGATAGATATTAATACAATGTTCTATATGATTTTCATATGTGCCTTTTACTTTTGATTTTTGCACTATGAGTATTATCGATGAAATTTATTATTCATATATTATGTTGAATGTTATGTATATATTTTCTTATCATGTCTTCATTAATATGAGTTTGAATTAGTAATTAATGTTGTCCTTCAGTCTAAATTTCTAACAACTACCTTGTTTTATCATTAATTGTGCAAGTTATCCCTATAATTAGCATGTTCTAGATTATTTCCAATAATCTTTGCCTGTTTCACTAAAATTTTGCTTTTATTTTTATTTAGAAAGATGTAAAACTTGAAAGAAAGGTGAGATTAATAGAACATGTATTTGGTTTGTGCTCCAAGATTCAGATAGCTGTAGATACTCCTCTTTGGCTTGGGAGGATGACCTACAGATAAGAAAGACACTATAAAATGGTTGATTAGCTACGTAGGTGGGTGGATTACCTACTAAGCTAGATCCAACAAGTACATTACTTGGAGGCTATCAATCCACCTTTTAGACAAGTTAATGTTAAGAAAGTTGTTGATAAGAAAGAATGCATAACATACTGAAAGTACTTAATCAAAATGAAATAAATACTTTTAAATAAATAATGTAAAATAACATTAAAATAAATGCTAAACTATTAAGGTATGGTTCAGGTGTGATCGAGTTGTTGTTATTGATTTTGTGTAGTGATAGAGGTCAAGAAAATATGGGTTTTGGTTGAGGTTGGTGGTTGATAAATGCTTATTATTTTGGTTAAAATAATTTACATAGTAACCGTTGATGATCACTAATAGTTTGCTAGCGGTTAGGGTATGGCCATTGTCGATCGACAAATGACCACTAGTGATCGAAGGTGATCATCGACGGCCACTGTAGGTTTGATAGTCTTAACTTTGGGTGAGAAAGGGACTATGGGTAAGTTGCAGAGGGGTTTTGTACATTGTTTGAGGGTTGGTTAAGGTTTGTGAGAGTAGAGGTAAGGTCTCAAGGTTAGAGGTTTGATATTCAAAATGGTTAAGAGTGGTCAGAGGCTACTTAGTAAAGAGAAGGGTGTTTGGAGTTGCAGAAATACAACACCAAAGAGGTTATGGGGAGAGGTTAGAAGGAGGTGCATGAATTTAACTACTGAAACCAAACAATTAACTAAAAGAAAACTAGTATAGAATACGTAGCTTTGGTGTTTGATGGCCTAAAGAAGTATTGAAGTTGAAAGGGAGCCAATTAGGAATTTAGAGCAGCTTAGACAGAGTAACAATCCTAGAATCCTTAGTGTTGAGATGTTGGAAGTGCCTCCTTGGTCTCTATATAGTTCTATTTAGATTTGGTTTGTCAAGAGTTGTTGGGCATTTACTCTTAGTGATCCTATTTCATCTTATGTCATTCTAACCTTTTTGGCATGGGTCTTGGGCTAGGCTTATATAACCACCAACGGTCTTAGTTAACAACCATCGATCGAGGGTCAACCACCAATGATTAAGTAGAAAAGGTCAAAATGGCTAGAAATAACCATTTATACTTATAATTGGTGGTTAAGGCATTAAGAAATGGTCTAAGGTAATTAAAGGGAGTATGGGGATGCATGAGGTAGAAATGGTCTTTAGGCTAGGTGTCAATAGGGTAGCTATGGGTTTGGATAGGTGAAGTAGAAATAGGTTTAACTAATTTAATTAAATTAACTAAAGGGGTAAATGGGTGTGTTAAATGGGTTTTAAGAAATGATTTAATATAAGCGGGGCAAGGGGTTGTTTAAAGGGTAATGTGACATCTAAAGTCATAGTGTACGATTTTTTAGTATCTACACTACCAACAAATCCTAGTGGGTTTACTGTATAAACTCTTCTCCAAGATATTAAAACTTTATAAGATAAGGTTATCAATATTGATCAAAATGCTTTGAAATTAACTCATGTTACTAATTCATAAGATGTATTAAATAATCCTCTTGCACCCTTTGCTAGCTAGTTTTTTAGTGCCCAAGTTCACATTTTATGATGGCAAGGGTGATCTTGAGTAGCATATTCAACATTTCTATGTGGAATGCTTTGTTTATGCTTACAATGATAAAATTTTGACAAAACTATTTCCAAGAAACATAAAATACTATGCTTTGAGACGGTTCTATGATCTATCAATACACTCAATAAAAGTGTTCAAACCCTTAGCAGAGTTTCTTGCATGTTTTTCAATCAATATCACTAAAAATATATCATATGAACAAATTAATAATATCAAATAAGGAAATAAGGAGCCTATTAATGAATATGTCTTGAGGTACACGATAATGTTGGCCAAACTGACAAATTTAATGGCAGATAAAGAGCATCAAGATATATTTAAGCAAAGTCTACTTTCTCCCCTACATGACTCTATTTTCTTCAAGAAGTTCATATCCATTAATGAATTATGCCATATTATTCGAGATAGAGAAATGAAAATTATTGAATTAAACAAACTTAAGTATGTATCAAACAAACTGACTACATATGTTGGGCCCCAAATTTTGACTAAGTATTTTGGTATTTTGGTGTGGAACATGCATGACACGAGAGGAGCATACACATAAAAATGTCATGGTGTGGAACCAACAAGGTGTAAAAAAACAAGGGCAAAAAATCACCAACATGAGAAGACCCAATCAAAGATGGCATATAACTATGAGAAACCTGAGAGCATATGACTCAAAATAGCATCAAAGGACTTGGGGAGTGCATGGAAGCAAGAGATAGTTAAGGAGTGATTCTCAATGTCCACAAAGAAGAAGACACATGGTAGCAAGGATATAGCATAGAATAAGTATATAGGGGCACAAAGGCCTAAGTCCTTGGGAGAAAACAATTGATAGACTACCATGACTCTCAGTCCATAGAGAGTTCATTGGCCAATCACTCATGTCATTTATTAATGTAACTACTTGGTTAGTGTAGACACTAGAAAACAACACATGATAGTTCTAGTTGTCAAAACACCTTAGGACCCCTATTGGACCTTGATTCTAGTTGACCACCTAATTAATTAACTCATCAACCTAATAACTTAACCTTTTAACCAACTCCTTTTAGCTTATTTTGACCTTTTTCCCCTTAGACACTCGACTACTAATGGTGAGGTGAACCATCATTGGTTAGTCTGACCATCGATGGTCAGGTCTCTTCACCTTCTTAGCACATCATCAATTGTGTGTGAGATAACAAGGCACAATTTAATATGTTCATCTTATATGGTAATAACAAACATACAAGCATTGTGATCAATAGCCTCACCCTCCAAGGAACCTTCCATCTTCCATCTCTCTTAGCCTATAAAAGGAGAGGAGTGGGAGGTGAAAAAGATCCATGTTTAAGATATCAAATCTTCTTGCACACAACTATTCAATACTTTCAACATCCAATCCTCTTTCAGTAACTCAACAACAGTAAAAGAGACTCAAACCTCTACCAAATTTATTTTTGAGGCCAAAGTACTATTACTCTAGCAAAATTACCTTAGCCTTCTATTGATCCCCAAAAATGTCACTCATTTTTGGAACAACATATGAGCAATTTTGGTCCTACAGGACCAAAACTTCTCTCTTCCCTTCTCAGAATTTGTTTTGAGCTTTCAAATTCCTTTTTTTTCAATCTTTCCAGAAATCTATGGACTCTACACGCTTGAATCTAAAGAACCCGAAGGCTTGAATCTACGGACTCTATAAGAATAAAATCTACGAACTCTGCAGGCCAAGTTCTATGAGCTTCATAGGTTGATTTTTACGAACTCTATAGGAAAGAAGCAAGCTCTCAAAAGAACAAGTTTCTAGCACTTAGTCATTCCAGGATTAGTTCAGTGCCTCGGTTCAATCAAAGGTTTCAATCAGCAAATGATAAAGGACTTAGGCTTGAACCATTGAAATTTGAACCACTTTGGTTCAAAGGTTCAATGGATTCAACGACCAAGTTGGTCCAGTGCGCTTGGTGCAAAAGAATAAAGGACTTAGCCAAATAACAAAGAATGAACCATTGAACCAAAGTTGGTTCAATCGAAAGGTTCAAGGGGTTGCCCCAAAGCAAAAAAGGCAAGTGCCCTTGTAGAGGGCAGGTAGCATTGGTTCAAAAGCTCAAAGGTGGCCTCAGTCAAAGGAAAAACCCAACTAAAGAGAAAAGCTTGTGGAAAAATGCCCGACAGAAAAAAGATAAAGCAAAGTGGAAGCTGCCACGTGTCATCGTTTGCAGGACCCCCAAAGGTTTCTAAAGCTTCTATAAGTTAAGTGGAATATGTCACGTGTCTTATTACGATTCAACAGAATGTGACAAGTGTTTGCATCCATTTTCCCCTTTTGGAGTTGCTCAGGCAAAATGTGTCATGGACCCCATTTTTCGTAAGTTTATAACGAGTTTCATAACAGTGGAACATGCCACTTGTAAAAAACATATAAAGGACCCCCCCAAAAGACATAGGCAAGAAGGGCTATAAAGAGCAAAGAAATGCTTAAGTAGTGAAGAGAGGAGCGAGACCAAAGGACCAGTATTATCTTCAAAGGAGTTACTCCAGTAGGTGATATAGTGTCTGCAAATTGATCATTAAGAGGTGCAAATGACAAATGGTGCAGCCCACAATTTCTCATATGATTTTTAAGTGGCGTGCTCTTCCCAATGATGGAAACGCACATGGGTCATTTGTGAAAAGGGTGTAAAAAGGCCTCCTTTCTTCCCCTATTTATTGTAATCTCTCATTTGTTGTAAGGGAGACTTCTCATTTTTTACAAGAATGAAACTCTGCCCATTTCGAAAGAAGAAGACTAAGACTTTGAGCTCAATTTTGTAATTTCATTTCCATTGTTATCTAAATGAGAAAGCAGGTTTTTCATAGACTTTGTGCTGTTCTAACTTGTGTCATCTGAAGGTGTCTTTATTCATTTAATTTGGTGCACAGAATTAGTGAAGGTAACAAAGAAGTGTCTTGAAACCAACTGTGAGAAGACTTTGTGCTTTCACCATTGATTTCAGTCTGTGTTTTCCTTTTCTTTTTGTGTTGAGGATTTTGGGGCAACTTTGTGCCCCCATTATCCTTTGTGATATACTCTTTGAGCAATTGAGGTGGAGACTTTGTGCTCTATTTCATCCTACTGTTACTATGCCCTTTTGATCACTGGTTATTTAACTATCTGAAAGAAACTCCTGTTGTTTCCTATAAGAACACTTCTAAAAGAAGAGAAGTACATTCAGCATTTATAGCCAAGATTTTCTCCTTTGTCTATGTGCATCATCTCTAAAAGAAGAGAGATGGATGGTTTGTCCCACCACTATGTCTTACTTTTTGCTTATTTATATTGTATATAGCTCTACATATTTAATAGGGAACCTCCCCTTGATGAGAGGAGAGATTTGTCTTCGGTTGATGTAGTGAAGCTACACACCAAGACGACCCATCTCCCTATGTTGTGGTGATAGGAACTATTTTGGTCACCAGTTAGCTAACCAACAAAATATTCACCCAATATTTTTAGCTAACTGGTGACCAAAATAGTTCCTATCACCATAGCATAGGGAGATGGGTCATCCTGGTGTGTAGCTTTACTACATCAACTGGAGACAAATCTCTCCTCTCATCAAGAGGAGGTTTCCTATTAAATATGCAGAGCTATATACAATATAAATAAGTAGAAAGTAAGACAAAGAGGTGGGACAAACCATCCATCTATCTTCTTTTAGAGATGATGCACACAGACAAAGGAGAAAATCTTGGCTATAAATGCTGAAGGCACTTCTCTTCTTTCAGAAGTATCCTTACAGGAAATAGTAGGAGTTTCTTTCAGATAGTGAAATAACCAGTGATCAAAAGGGCGTAGTAACAGCAGGATGAAATAGAGTGCAAAGTCTCCACCTCAATTGCTCAAAGAGTATATCACAAAGGATAATGGGGGCACAAAGTTGCCCCAGAATCTTCAACACAAAAAGAAAAGGAAAACAAAAATTGAAATCAATGGTGAAAGCACAAAGTCTTCTCACAGTTGGTTTTAAGACACTTCTTTGTTACCTTCACTAATTTTATGCACCAAATTAAATGAATAAGGACACGTTCAGATGACACAAGTTAGAACAGCACAAATTCTATGAAAAACTTGCTTTCTCATTCAGATAACAATGGAAATGAAATTGTAACCTAAGCTCAAAGTCTCAGTCTTCTTTTGAAATGGCCAGAGTTTTGTTCTTGTAAAAAATGAGAAGTCTCCTTTACAACAAATGAGAGATTACAATAAATAGGGGAAGAAGGGAGGCCTTTTGGCACCCTTTTCACAAATGACCCATGCGCATTCCCATCATTGGGAAGAGCACGCCGCTTAAACATCATATGAGAAATTATGGGCCGCACCATTTTTCATTTACGCCTCCTAATGATCAATTCATAGACACTATATCACCTACTGGAGTAACTCCTTTTAAGATATTTCTGGTCCTTTGTTCTCATTTCTCTCTTCACTACTTAAGCACTTCTTTGCTCTTTATAACCCTTCTTGCCTATGTCTTTGGGGGGGTCCTTTCTGTGTCTTTGACAAGTGGCATGTTCTATTGTTATGAAACTCATTACAAACTTATAGAAAATGGGGTCCATGACACATTTTTCCCAAGCAACTCCAAAAGGGGAACACGGATGCAAACACTTGTCACATTCTGCTGAGTCGTAACAGGACACATGACATATTCCACTTAACTTATAGAAGCTTTAGAAACCTTTGGGAGTCCTACAGAAGATGACATGTGGTAGCTTCCACTCTGCTTTATCTTTTTTCCATCGGGCATTTTTTCATGGGCTTTTTTCTTCAGTCAGGGTTTTCCTTTGACTGAGGCCACCTTTGAGCTCTTGAACCAATGTTGCTTGCCCTCTGCAAGGGCACTTGCCTTTTTCACTTTGGGGCAGCCCCTTGAACCAATCGATTAAACCAACTTTGGTTTAATGGTTCATTCTTCATTATTTGGCTAACTCCTTTGTTCTTTTGCACCAAGCGCATTGAACCAACTTGGTCATTGAACACATTGAACCTTTGAACCAAAGTGGTTCAAAGTTCAATGGTTCAAGCCTAAGTCCTTTATCATTTATCAATTAAAATCCTTTGATTGAACCAAGGTGCTGAACCAATGCTAGAATGACTAAGTGCTGGAAACATGTTCTTTTGAGAGCTTGCTTCTTTCCTACAGAGTCCATAGAAATCAACCCATGAAGCCCATAGAACTTGGCCTGCAGAGTCCATAGATTCAAGCCTGCAGAGTCCGTAGATCTCAGGAAAGCTTGAAAAAAAAAGGAATTTGAAAGCTCAGAACAAATTTTGAGAAGGGAAGAGAGAAGCTTTGGTCCTGTAGGACCAAAATTGCTCATATGTTGTTCCAAAAATGAGTGACATTTTTGGGAACCAACAACTGACTCTAGTTGGGGAACTTCCTTCTATTGTAAAAATCGATTGAAGGGAGTGGAATCTAGAATCTCCAGTGCCTTAAAAGCATGCCATTGGGCTACGGAGTTGAGCTACCCAAAAAGAAAGGCTCCAAAAAATGAAAATGAAAAGCACAAAATAGAACAAATACTTTACAAATATACAAATGTACAGGTGAATTTATTTGGTACTTCAAGAATTGAAGTACCTCAGATGCTGCCCCTTGAGAGGTAGTGAAAATGGCCTTCTGTCCTGATAAACCAGCAAGAAGCCATTTTGTCCCCAGAATCGGTGACGAGTGAATGGAACTCTCCACCAGGAGTTCAATCTCCTATGTCTTCCTCTTGGTTCTCTTCTCTTGTTGCCCCTTGGCAAGACTTGTTTTCTAGATCGAGAACCATGAATCTTGGTTCTCCTACGGAGTCCCTTTTTTTTATTTTAATGAGCAGTAGCCTGGTCTATTACCATAATTTGTTGTTCTAATAGTTTAGTCTACCACATGTCTTGATTGTCCCCTTTAGACGCCTGGCAAACCACCAACTTGGCATCTCCTTTGTTTCGAGTAGCTCCCCATTCAAGTAACAGAGATTCATACTCATTAGTGTTGTTGGTGTTGCTGAACTGTAACTCGTGTAAAGAAGGAAGAATATCCCCCTTAGGACATATCAACACCAACTTGGCCCCAACACCTGTAAAGGAATTACTACCATCCATTTCCCAGATCCAAACATCACTAAAAATGGATCTTTTGTCAGATTTCTCTTCATTAGAGATGGAAGACCCTTTTTCATTTGTACTGCGCCCTATCAATCCTTCTGATGTCTTGTTTGAATCAATTCTTGGATCACCACCTACCAGACTTTCATCTCTAGGAACATGGATGTCCTCTGTGGTCAAGAAGTAATCACCCTTGCCTAAAAACTCAAACAAAATTTGAGCTTTAGGGGCCAACGTTTGGGTCTTGACACCTCGTACCAACTTGTCCAACTGATTGGAGTTGGACTGTAGGACTTCAAATTCAATCATTTGACATTTGGTCTTTTTGACACGATCAATCATGTCAAATGACTAAATTGGACTAGGCACAAAGGATGGGAGTTCATCCTTTTAGTTTTTGGGAGGGGCGAGAGGACTGGACTGCAAAATTGAAGTAGAAGTTGCAGAACTATTTGGGATACTAACTTCTTTAGCAACCACCGAGTCCTTCGGCTAGAAAGACAGAGTGGTTTCATGTTCAATAATTAAAATTGTTGGTTGAGGTCACTTCTCTATTTTTCCTTTACTAGCTTGCTGAGATGACAGGTTCTAGGACCAGGTGAACACAGCATATGGTCCCTCATCTGCATCACCTTCACTTATGGGTTCATCCTAGTAATCCAGGAAACTAATGATGGAGTCACCAACAAACTCTTCTTGATCCTCCATGAAGAGGTCAGCATTATTTTCTTGATTAAACTCAGGTTGGAAAGAGAAATCATGCTCTATTTCCAAATATCTAACTGTTGAGTTGGCTGGAGGTGCTTCAATGGCGAGGTTCCTCTGTGGAGGAGGAAGGCAATTTTGTTGTCCCTGATTCTTAGTAGCATTGCCTTGGTACGCTTGATTCTAAAATGTCCTCCTAGGCATATCTCTATATGTAGGAGTAGATGACATCCCTTGTGCAATTTGCTTTTTGAGAGCTAGCATCTCATTTGCTGGCTTTTGTACCATTGGGTCAGTGGTGACTGCAGGTGAATACTTAAACGATGAAGAGGATTTACCTTTATTAGTGTCTCTCCTTATCTTTCCTACCAAGATAAGGTCATCTTCTACCTCAATAGCCAAGTCCTAAGCAGTGTCAAGGTATATATATCTAGCCTGTCTCAACAGAAAACTCACTTCAGGCAGTTATGAGTTGATGAAGAAACACATGAGATTTTGAGGTGTCAATTGGGCAATCATGGGAATCTTGTGCCTCAGCTCGTTGAACCTGGCAATGAAGTCCCTCATAGGCTCATGGGGCTCCTTCTTCATTTGTGTGACCTAGGGTAGCAAGGCATGTGCATCCTTTGCTAGCCTAAACCTAGCTTCAAATTTAGCTTTGATAGTGTCCCAACTAGCCACTGATCTAGTTTACAGATGGTAAAACTAGTCTACAGCAGCACCTTATAAGGCCTCCACAAAAATCCTGACTGCCACGTCTTCAAATTCCACCCCTATCACACCACAGCCTATGTTGAAAGCTATAATGTGTTCATCAAGGTGAACTCTCCCATCACCAAAAAATTTGGGGAAATTCTTTCTTGAACTGAGTGGTACCTCATGCAAGAGTGGAGTTAGATTAAGTGGGCCAAAAGAGTTACCCCAGGGGCCTCAAACTGCCATGATGGGATTATGAAAAATGGGGATAATGCATTTGGGTGGAATGGCTAAATTACAGGACAAAAATGGAAAAGAACTGGCCCTACTTCAGCTTGAGGCTTGAGGCTTCAGACTATGCACTCTTTTCCAACGACTCTGGTTTTGCAGACCAAGTAAAATAATGGAAATAGAGATGGAGGATGGTAAGGCTAATGATAGTGGGTAAGACATGGAACGGAGTCACCAGACTCTATAATGGATAAGGGTTATAATGATTATGGGTAAGACACAGGTGATGTTTCAATCTGAAACTTGAGATTCCAAATTACACAAAATTATTGTGTCCCTAGTAGAGTCGCCAAAAACTGTTGGGTGAATATTTTGTCAGCCAGCTAACTGGTGACCAAAATAGTTCCTATCACCACAACATAGGGAGATGGATCGTCTTGGTGTGCAGCTTTACTACATCAACTGGAGATAAATCTCTCCTCTCATTAAGGTGAGGTTACCTATTAAATATGTGGAGCTATATACAATATAAATAAGTAAAAATTAAGACACAGGGGTGGGACAAACCATCCATCTCTCTTCTTTTAGAGATGATGCACATAGACAAAGGAGAAAATCTTGGCTATAAATGCTGAAGGCACTTCTCTTCTTTCAGAAGTGTCCTTACAGGAAATAGTAGGAATTTCTTTTAGATAGTGAAATAACCAATGATCAAAAGGGCGTAATAACAGTAGGATGAAATAAAGTGCAAAGTCTCCACCTCAACTCCTCAAAGATTATATCACAAAGGATAATGGGGGCATAAAGTCACCCCAGAATGCTCAACACAAAAAGAAAAGGAAAACACAGACTGAAATCAATGGTGAAAGCACAAAGTCTTCTCACAGTTGGTTTCAAGACACTTCTTTGTTACCTTCACTAATTTTATGCACCAAATTAAATGAATAAGGACACCTTCAGATGACACAAGTCAGAACAGCACAAAGTCTATGAAAAACTTGCTTTCTCATTCAGATAACAATGGAAATGAAATCACAACCTGAGCTCAAAGTCTTAGTCTTCTTCTTTTGAAATGGGCAGAGTTTCATTCTTGTAAAAAATGAGAAGTCTCCTTTACAACAAATGAGAGATTACAATAAATAGGGGAAGAAAGGAGGCCTTTTGGTACCCTTTTCACAAATGACCCATGTGCATTCCCATCATTGGGAAGAGCACGCCGCTTAAACATCATATGAGAAATCGTGGGCCACGTTGTTTGTCATTGCGCCTCCTAATGATCAATTTGCAGACATTGTATCACCTACTGGAGTAAATCCTTTGAAGATATTTTTGGTCCTTTGGTCTCACTCCTCTCTTCACTACTTAAGCGCTTCTTTGCTCTTTATAGCCCTTCTTGCCTATGTCTTTGGGTGGGGGGTCCTTTTTGTGTCTTTGACAAGTGGCATGTTCCGCTATTATGAAACTCATTAGAAACTTATAGAAAATGGGGTCCATGACACATTTTGCCTGAGCAACTCTAAAAGGGGAACATGGATGAAAACACTTTTCACATTCTGCTGAGTCGTAACAAGACACGTGACATATTCTACTTAACTTATAGAAGCTTTAGAAACCTTTGGGGGTCCTGCAGAAGATGACAAATGGCGGCTTTCACTTTGCTTTGTCTTTTTTCCATCGAGCATTTTTTTGCAGGCTTTTCTCTTTAGTCGAGCTTTTCCTTTGACTGAGGCTACCTTTGAGCTTTTGAATCAATGTTGCCTACCCTCCGCAAGGGCACTTGCCTTTTTCGCTTTGGGGCAGCCCCTTGAACCTTTCGATTGAACCAACTTTGGTTCAACGGTTCAACAGTTCATTCTTTGTTATTTGGTTAAGTCCTTTGTTCTTTTTCACCAAGCGCGTTGAACTAACTTGGTCATTGAACCCATTGAACCTTTGAACCAAAGTGGTTCAAAGTTCAATGGTTCAAGCCTAAGTCCTTTATCATTTGCTGATTGAAATCCTTTGATTGAACTGAGGCGTTGAACCAATCTTGGAACGACTAAGTGCTGGAAACTTATTCTTTTGAGAGCTTGCTTCTTTCCTACAGAGTCTATAGAAATCAACCTGTGAGGCCCATAGAACTTGGCCTGCAGAGTCAATAGATTCAAGCTTGTAGAGTCTGTAGATTTCTAGAAAGCTTGGAAAAAAAGGAATTTGAAAGCTCAAAACAAAGTTTGAGAAGGGAAGAGAGAAGTTTTGGTCCTGTGGGACCATAATTGCTCATACATTGTTCCAAAAATGAGTGACATTTTTGGGGACCAACACCTTCCACCATCATCCACCTAGTAAGCTACAAGTATATTCTACTTGTTCTTTGTTATTTTGGATTTCTAATCTCCCTGACCTGATAAGCCCTATCTACGCCTTATTTTCTCTCCACTAGATCCTTAGTAGAACCCTTATCAGACCATTCACCCACTCTATAACTCTTGTCTAAGCATTCCTAAAAATCCATAGGCAATCATCGATGGTTAGTCCAACTACCAACAGTCACCCCCAACCATCAATGGTTACCCAAATAGTTAGCTTAACCATCGATGGTTCACGCAACCACCGACAGTCACTATGGAAGAAAATAACAAGTTATTTTCAACCCCTTAACCCCACCCAAACTTAACTTTCTATGTTCTTACCTATTTATAGACCCTTTTTTATTTTTTGAACTTGACTTCACCCACCTTAGCATGAGTATTGACCCAATTTTTCTATATTTAGTCATTTTCTTTAATAAACATTCTAATTTCTTCTTGTATTTCATTTCATTTACTTTATGCAAGTACCTTACTTTATCATCTCCAACTTGATTATTATCATCAGTGGATTGACAGCCTCCTAGCAAGTGTATACTTCTTGGATCTAGCTCATGCTAGGGAGTCCACTTAACTATCTTGATAACAACCCCTTTGTTAGTGATTTCTTATTTTCAAGTTATTCTTTCCTAGCCAAAGAAGAGTTCTCCATCTTCATCTAGATTATGCACGCATCACCAACCAAGTATTTATACCATGCCTTTATTACTACTTTCATATCTTTTTCCTCTTTTCCAATAATAAGCAAGAAATTAAGAGAAACAGTTAGGGAAAAATAAGTATAAATACCCTTGTATGAGATCCTTATAAGGTGACTGATATTGAATATCATTTTATTGAAATATAATATAGAATCATGGATATTACAATCAATTTTGATGTTATTGCTCAAAATAATTGATATTTATGCATCTAATAGTAGGTTTGCATTGAGTAACTTATAGTTGTAACTCAATATGAGATTTTTACAACTTTTACTTATGGAATTTGCGTAACAATATTTGAACTCCATGGCATTTATCTACGTAATTATGGTTGTTGAGCTTAATGAGACAAGGACCAAAGTAGTGTATGTATTTTTCTATGTAACTTCTCATTAGATATAAGTTTAAACTCAATAATATTATTAGTATTTTACTACATAACATAACCCATGGGAACCGGTCTCTTACTGCACAATTCGAGTGAGTGTGTAAGACCACAATCTTGCATGAAGATGATAGGACCTAGGCTCCACAAAGTTCTGACACCACTTGTCAGAATTAAGAGCACATATGATTACCTTTGTATAAGCAACTAAATGCAGAATTTAACCAGAAGTAACAAGTAACTATAAATTAGAAATAACACAAAATATGAGAGGCAACACACAATTGTATTCAACTCATTCCAGAAAGAAATTACAATAAAGAGATCACACTCTTTCATCCACTTCATGGGCATACCAGTAATCTTCCCTCAAGAGTTATCTTCTATTAATATAGGTCACAACAAACAACTCAAACACAGAGTTATTGTTCACCTCAACCAGTTAGTATCAATACTGCCAGTACAACTGAGTACGAACCATACTCTAAGTAGATCTCACCTAATCTTGCTCCTTGATGTGTTGCTCTCACCTTTGATCTTGCTCCCCAACAGATCTCCTTTGACCTCACACACACACACATACTTGCAGATCAATTGACATTACTTACCCATGTAGATCTTCTCCCTGATCTTGCAACAACCTGCAAATCAACCTGATCTTACATACCTAGAAGAACCCTTATGATTCTACCAATGGAAGAACTCTCCTAGTTCTACACTTTACAATACAGCCCCATGGGTCTATTATATAGATCCCATGCATACAATAATTAGACAAGCGGCTCAAGACTCAAACAGGTCTTTACATGCAAACAACTAGTTCAACAAACTAATTGTTCAGGAAACTAACAGTTTTGGAACTGCACAGCCGACCGACGTTGATCCCTGTCTGTCTGGAGGTGACCGACATCGGCCGACTCCTGACCAATGTCAGTTGCTTTTTGTCGACCTCTGACTGACGTCGGTTGGCCTATCAATGTCAGTGATTGTGACACTCAGCAACCTCCTCCATGTTTGCATCCAGGTGAAGTTTTTAGCTCCACAACCTAACAATCTCCCACTTGGAGATAAACAGTTGCACCTATACCTATACCAGTACATTGTCTAATCTGTATCCTGGCTTGTATCCCTCTTCAAGCTCAATCTTGAAGACCAACCACCACACACCCTGTGGTGCTACACCTGTGTCTGAATTTCTCCATTCTTAGCTTACCTTCTTTTGCCATTGCTATACTCCCACTCAATCAAAAACCCCTGAGAGTGACATGTAATCAAAAAACACTTAACACACTCTGTGACCAAGGTGTTAGTGAACTTCGCTTGAGAACCTCTAACCTCACTCTGATACCAATTGATAGGACCTAGGTTCCACAAAGCTCTGACACCACTTGTCAGAATTAAGAGCACATATGATTACCTTTATATAAGCAACTAAATGCAGAATTTAACCACAAGTAACAAGTAACTAGAAATCAGAAATAACACAGAATATGAGAGGCAACACACAATTGTATTCAACTCATTCTAGAAGGAAATTACAATAAAGAGATCACACTCTTTCATCCACTTCATGGGCATACCAGTAATATTCCCTCAAGAGTTATCTTCTCTCAATACAGGGCACAACAAACAACTCAAACATAGAGTTGTTGTTCACCTCAACCAGTCAGTATCAATACTGCCATTACAATTGAGTATGAACCATACTCTAAGTAGATCTCACCTGATCTTGCTCCTTGATGTGTTGTTGTCACCTTTGATCTTGCTCCCCCATAGATCTCCTTTGACCTCGCACACACACACCTGCAGATCAACCGACCTTACTTACCAATGTAGATCTTCTCCTTGATCTTGCAACAACCTACAGATTAACCTGATCTTACATACCTGGAAGAACCCTTGTGATTCTACCAACAGACAAACTCTCCTAGTTCTACACTTTACAACACAGCCCCATGGGTCAATTATATAGATCCCATGCATACAATAATTAGACAAGCGGCTCAAGACTCAAACTGGTCTTTACATGCAAACAACTGGTTCAATAAACTAATTGTTTGGGAAACTAACAGTTTTGGAACCGCATAGGTGACTGACATCGGTCCCTGTCCATCTAGAGGTGACCGATATTAGCTGACTCCTGACCGATGTCAGTTGCTTTTTGTCAACCTCTGATCGATGTCGGTTGGCCTACCAACGTCGACAACTATGACACTCAGCAACCTCCTCCATGTTTGCATCTGGGTGAAGCTTTTAGCTCCACAACCTAACAGAAGATCTAGTGCATTAGCTCATTAGGGCTACACTTTAGTGCTTAAAAATGTGATTAAAGATTCAAAATCTAACATTTTGGTTCCATTATCGGGACCCATAGCACTTGTTGCATAGTAATGAAAGATGTTTGAATGTCTCACCCTTGAAAGTATTAAATAATGGATTACTAGAGTCGAGGATAATTTTATGGTTCTTTATCTTGAACCAAGGGTTTCCACACATTAGTGGGTGGAACAACATATTTATAACACATTATATACAACTCTCTTTGTTGAAGTCCTTGTTCATTTCCATGCTTGGCTATCTGCTTGTGCTCAAGCTCGATCACAAAATTTTGGGAGAAGATAATCTTGGATGTTAGAACATTAAAGGGATTTAACATGACTAGGATCATTGTGGACATGAGCTGTTAATATCTGGTGGAGATGTGTGTTGAATAGCTACAGTATTGAGTATATTGTAACCATTTATTCTTGTCCTGAAGAAGCTAAGTTCTAATTTTTTAGAGAACCATGTGGTCATTGTATTAGACATTTCCCACTAGAAGTTAAGAAGTTGTTCATTGATTATGGTCTTGAAACTCTACCAATGGAGAGCTAAATCCATCCTTAGATGAGCCAAACAATTAGAAGGGGAATAGAGAAGTGTTGGTAAAGGAATCTATGTTTGAAATGGTAGCCAATTAGCAGGGATTACGGAAGCAATATTATGATGAAGATCAGTAGAGGATCATAGGAGAGATCAGTGTGGGAAGGGACCATGAGAACTCAGGAAGTATTGTTAGGATCGGTAGGGAAGCAGAAACACACAAAAGGACTCCATCAGTTTTGAATCACACCCCATGCCACGTTTATCATATAAAGGAGAAACTAGTCAAATAATATAATCTAAAAAACCAAGTTTGAACCAACCAAGTTCCCCAACCTTAGTGCATGTTCATGGTTTTGAATCAGACAAATTACGTATACATAATTGGGATACAAATAGTGTGGAATTCAAAACTGATCCTATAAGGGAAATTTTAGATGAGCTAATTGTAACTCATATGAAATTAAAATTTTACTTTCCTCTACAAGAGAATTTCATGTCTCAACTTAGGATGCCTGGTAGACCTAGCATTCATAGTGGGCATAGTATAAGCCCAAACCTTATTAATCAACCAATTACCATGCCCCATAGCATGAGCATTGTTGTTGGAGGCATTGGAGGTGAACTAAGAGGTCGTATGGGAGGAAGTGGTAGATTTCCCCCTCAAAGGACAAGATCTGAGGATTCTCAATAGCCACTAGAAAAAGCACCTCAACTACCAATAGTATATTATGAAATGATGCTTCACCTACCTAAATATCAAGGCATGCAGAATCATGCAGAACATGTCTATAAGTGTGAACTCATTTGAAGGGCACGAGGCATAACTTCTTCTGAGTACAAGGCCACATAATATATGACTAAACTTTTTAGAGATAGCACATAAGTGGTATAGGAAGTTCAACCCTCAAAAACAAATAATTGATTATGATCATCTCAAAATAGCATTCCTTTAGGAATTTGACATTCCTAAATTTGAGCAACAAAGTATTGTCGCACTGAAAGATATAAAGCAGGAGCTCATTAAAAGTGTACAGGAATATGATGCACAGTTCAAAACACTTTTGTCAAAGATTTCATTTGAAATAAATGTTGCTCAACATGTATAATGGTTCATGGGTAGTTTGTTACTTCCCTTTCGATGAACACTATCCTAGAATACCTTCACTAGCCCATGTAAAGCTCTAGAAGCCACCCTCCATGCTAGAGTTGTTGGTAGTATTAACACTAGGATTAATCCTTTCATGAAAGCCCAAATAGCTTTAATGGCATCGTAACTTGAAAAACTAATTGTAAATAATGCATATGATACTCATAATGGTCTTTAGTGTACCGATTATGAGTCTGAAGGTCATAATCGAAGTAATTGACCATGAAAAATCATCCATGTTGTACTGAAATAGTTGTGTGAAATTTGACATGAAGAGCATGATGTATGCTACTATCCTCTTTTACAATCAGCTAAACAGTTGAAGGTGTTTAAATATTGTAAAATATGCAATGTCTACACCCATGACACAAATGATTGATCGCTGATTAGTGATATCCATGAAGCACGTGTGCATGATATGCACCAAACCTCTATGTCTAACAATCAAGATAATGGTGGTTATCATGGTTGAAGTAAAGGATGGGGATGAGGAGGTGGTCATTTCCCATCAAGAACATGTTATAAGTGTGGATCCTCAAACCACTATCAAAGGGATTGTCCATTTTATCCAACATGTGCTTTTTGTAAGAAGGATCATCGATTGGAAGAATGCCCTGACCTATACACAACCATCACTAAGGAAAAAAATGAAAAAGGTGTAGGTGTGATTCACATTTAGAAACCTCACTAGTGGTCATGCTCAAGCACCCCAATAGCTCAATAGGTGAATATCACTATGCATAACGATGGACAATCTCAGTTTACATCTACTCATATTGAGAAGGTACAACATGAAGAGCCTTGGGCAAGGAAGTATCTTGATACCCAATAATAGAAGGATGTACTATAGGACACTAACACTAGTATGAGAACTACAAGGATAAATTTAGTTTCTTAAGGACCAAGAAGTAATGCAATGTGTTGACATACAGAAGACAATAGAGCCTCAAAACATGGTGTGAGATGATTTTAAGAGCTTTGTAAGCATATGTTGGACAAAGACATTTTCCCACAATTGAGTACTTAGATTAAAAATTAGGTACAAACACCAACTAACGCTCAACCTCAATTGACTCAGTAAACTAAGGATTGTCAATCAAATCATGCTCGATGACAAGATACCCCTATTCCTCCTAGCCCTCAAGAGGATAAAGAAATACTACTAAATGTTTCCATCGATGGTTGGGTGATTCAAGACATCTTGGTTGACATTGACATTGAGGTTAATGTCCTCACCAAGGATGCATGGTGCAAAATGGCTAGTCCAACATTACAACCATCTCTACATGTATTATTTATGGCTAATAAAACTCATGCTCTACCAATTAGCATCCTTAAGAATGCAATGGTGGATATCTTTGGAGTATTTTTAAATGCTAAATTTGAAGTTATCGAGTTAGTAAAGGCAAATGAATTTACAGCTCTATTGGGGTGACCCTGGTGTTATGAAAATAATGCAAACTTAAGTTTCAAAAAGTGTTACATTAGTTTTGAGAATATTAACTAGCATATTCTTATTCCATTGGATCAAACACATGGGCCTCCATATGTAGAACCTATTAATGTGGAAGAAGATATTAACCACATTTAAAATCTCACAACTAGAGATGGTGAACAACATGATCTGAATCTCGATGGCATCCTTTGATGGATAGACACTTAGTCCCTTTATGATACTACAAGTAATGCTTATAATTTTTGGGCCGACGATGACTATGACCCCACTGTAGGAGTGTGCAGTGTTATTTGTATTTATGAGAATTTTCAACACTAGTATCATAAACACCACAAATTTATTTGCCTTCTTACTGGCCAATTCATGAGGGGACCAATGATAGATGCACCATTAGAAAGACTTGATGAAGCTCCTCAATTTCATGGACAAATGGGAGTCCATGACTTTATCCAACACTTTGAATAATTTTATAACTCTAACAATGATCATATACGATCATTGGTTCACCTCTTTGATGGTACAGCCACAAGGTGGTGGTGAACCCATAATAATCAACTTCTCTAGTGGGATCAAGTATATTCTACTTTACATCACTAGTTTCATCATGACAATTGAGTCAAGGGAACAATCAGCTATAGCAGACTACGAGCACCTGAACCCCATATAAAGGCTTGTGAATCCATGTGGAGAGCTGAAGAGACTTACTTGATAGAGTACATGTGGGTACATGCTTTCTATGGAACTTTATGAACCTAGGTGATATCATGGTATGTTCATGAAGAGTGACATATGGGTACCCATTTTTGGCGTATATTGAAAGAAAACATGAACTCAGAATTATCTTATTCCTCTCCAAAAATAGATTTATGCCTCACTCTTCAAGCCATGCATGAAGTAGTTATTGGTGACCCTAGTCCCATTGAATATTGCTTGAGGTATATCTATGATGTCCCAAAAGAAAGACTAGTCCTCTTTAATGATCGATCTATAAAACTCATTCACATGCCTGACCCTGTCTTTGATCTAAAATGTCATGAAGAGGTACACCTTGGGAATAAAAAACTAGTATTTTAGGTAGATGAAGGTGAAGGGTCCAACCCACCTGACCCATTTCCAAATCATTTGGAGGTCCCTATAGATTATGGCTTATGAACTGTTCATAATACTAGTCCTAAGGTAGACAACCCTTACTCCAAACCAATTTAAACTAGCCAATGCAGCATCGATATAGAGGAAGAAGCAAAGATAGATATTATAGGTAATTACTAGACTGACATAGAAGTTTCAAAGATATTTGAGTTATTAAAATAATGCCAAGATGTCTTTCCAAGAAGCTACAGTGAGATGAAAGGTGTTCATCCATCTCTAGGCAAAATACATATTAAACTAGTTGACTACACTCGACTAATTAAGAAAAGGACATATAGGATGAATCCAAATCTATGAGTGCGCTTAAAGGAACAAATTAATAATATGTTGTTTTCCAGAGTCATCACCCCCATTGATGAATTTAAATGGCTCAGTCCCATGGTGATAAGTATAAACAAAGATGGATGCATTAAAATTTGCATTGATTAATGTATACTTGATTCATCTTGTGTCATTGATCCCTTCCCAATGCCATTCACAGAATAAATACTTGAAGGCATCACTGGGTGTGAAATTTATACTTTCATAGATGGATTTTTTGGGTATCATCAGGCCCAAATTGCCGAGGAGGATCAACCTAAAACTATGTTTTTCACCAAATGAGGATCCTTTGCATATATTGTCATGCCTTTTGGGTTAAAGAACACACTTATTTTGTTTTTATGTATAGCCATTGAGGCCTTTAAATATTTCATACATAAATTTCTCCAAGTATACTTGGATGATTGGACAATCTATGGCTTGGTCAAGGACCATTATTCTAAACTACAGCTCATGTTTGAGCATTGTCGAGTCTTATAAATATCATTGAATCTAAAGAAGTGTCTTTTTACTACACCTTTAGTTTTATTCTAGGATATATTATTTTTTAGGATGGACTTTTGGTAGACCTAGAAAAAGTATTTGTCATTCTTTGCCTCCCAGTGCTAAAGTCTTAGTGAGAGGTTCACACCTTTCTAGGACATACAAGTTATTATGAGAAATTCATTCATGGATATGCAAAGATTACCACACTTCTAGAAGAACTCTTAAGACATAACGAGCACTTCATCTGGACTTGCTCCTACTAAGAATCCTTTGAGGCCTTAAAGGACAAGTTGGTTACCACTCCAATCTTATAGTTCCCTGATTGGACAAAACCATTCCATGTCCATGTTGATGCTTCTTGAATGACAGTCAGTGAAATCCTTGCCAAACCATGTGAAGGTCACCTTGATCACCCTATCTATTTTTCTAGTAGGAAACTTACTCTAGCTAAGCAAAATTACACCACCATAGAGTGTGAAGCATTGTCAATGGTTTATGCTCTACAGAAATTTTTACAATACTTGTTGGCAATTCCATTTGTATTCTGTATAGATCATGAATATTTAAAGTATCTAGTAAAGAAACCTATGAAGCATGGATGCATCTACCACTAGATAGTGTTGTTTCAAGAATTTAAATTCTCTATCATAGTCAAACCAAGAAAAACTACTTGTGGTCCTGACCATATTTCTCATATTGATTATGGAGAATCACCACGTGCTATGAAATATTACTTACTTGATGTTTGATTATTGTGTTTCTCATGTACCTAAGGAGTTGGAAGATATTGCATCTTTCTTAACTATTGGATCAGTGCCTAACTGTCTAACTCCTTAGGCCAATAAATAACTCACAATCTATGTTGCCCCTGTTCAACTCATCGAAGAGGACCTCTACAAGCTTATCTGAGACATAATTTTTTAGCAATGTGTCATGAAAAATGAGTGCTCTAAAATACTCCAACAAGTTCATGAGGGCATTATAGGTGGACACTATGCTAGAGAGGATATCATGCACAAGGTTCTACTAGATGGATTATGGTGGCCTACCATTTTTCAATATGCCAAGATATATGTTAGGAAGTGTGATATTTGTTAGCACTTAGTAAAACCAAATCATTGGGATTCCATGCCTTTACATCCAATTCTATCTCAAGAACCATTTGAAAAGTGGGCCATTGATTTTTTTGGCCCCATCAATCCATCTAGATGATGAACAAGTTCCCATTATATCATTACAACAACTAATTATCTCACGCACTCAGTTGAAGTTGTACCAACAAGAGATTGTACTATTAATATTACTATGTGCTTCATTTGGGAACATATCATAACCCAATTTGGATGCCCACTAAGTTTTACTAGTGATCAAGGTACTCATTTGCTCAATGAAACTATTTCCATCCTACTTGTGGATTTCATGATTGCTCATCATAAAATAAAACTGTATCATCCTCAGGCAAATAGCACTACCGAGGCATTCAATAAAATCTTAGGCATAACACTTACAAAAATTTATAATATTATCCAAACTGACTAAGATGATAGAGTATATGTGGTATGTTGGGTTTATCGAATAACCTATAAGTGTCTGAACAAGAACACACCATTCAATTTGGTATATAGCAAATAAGCAGTTCTACCAATTGAATTATTGATACCATCTCTTTTTATTGTGTGCATTGGACAATTGGATGAGGTGTCATCCCTGAATGCATGCTTAGATACTTTGTTGCAGCTAGATGAAGCCCATTTCCTTGCTCATTAGAGTCAAAATGTAGAGAAATGCAAACAAAAGGCATGGCATGATTGACACATCAAGCATAAGACATTTATCCCTGGGATGATTGATCTATGACTCCAAGTTCATGTGACATTCTAGAAAATTTTGAATTCACTGGGGTGATCCTTTTATAATTCATAGCATTAAACCTAATAGTGCTTATCGATTACAAAGGTTGGATGGCTAATTTCTTCCTAGGCATTACAATGGAAGTCAGATATGACCATATTTCACATCTGAATAGTTTAAATTTTGTAACAATAAGGCTTATGCCATTAGTTTAAGATTTACTATTTGAATAAAAGCATTGCCTTAATTTCATGTAACTTTTTCTTTAGTGTAGAGTTAGTTTAATTTTGTACCTGTAATTTCATGAAGGACCATGACACAGTTTTAGTGTCGAATAAAAAGTATTAATTGTGTGTAACTTTTTCTTTAGTGTAGACTTAGTTTAATTTTGTACTTGTAATTTCATGAAGGACCATGACACAATTTTAGTGTGGGGTAAAAAGTATATGTATACGTGTTTAAGGATGCGCATTCAACTTAAGGTGTGCAAGTTAAATAGCCCAAGGATAAGATATTCTCACCAAATAGTTTAAAATTTTGAAATAAATGGAATAGCTATCTTCCACTCCAAAGAAAAGTGTGGGACACAACTGTCTTCCACTTCAAAGAAAAGTGTGAGATAGGACATGTCATTAAAGTGAAAGAAATAATAATTATGATAAATGTGCCAACATTGTGACAAGATAATACCATTAAATACATTTATGGTAAGAAGTGATGGTCAAAGAACGACGGCCTTTATAAGTGCATTAATAACAAGAGGTGATAGACGAAAAGAAAGGGGGTAGTAAACGCAAGTTATGCCATCGAACCTATAAAAGGACAAGGAAGCTCATTTTAATTTTAACCTTTGCCTCCATTTGAGTTTAGAAAGTTGAAGAAAGAATTAAGTCAGAGTGATTCTAAAGTAAATACTAAACAACATCAAAAATTTGTAAACAGTTATTGAGTCAAGCATTAATCTAAGTAATCAAGCACATAGCTGACTCCAAAACATGACCTACAATAGAAAGAACTGGTAATTGAAAGTTTTAGAGGTAGATTAATGCCATTAGAGGGTATCAAAGTAAGAAAATCTAAAGTCATCTACATAGTAATCACATATTATTTTGAGAACATTGGATGGCTGCACCTCAACCTTTCGGCTCCTCAAAGGGTGATGCAGCCTAAGAAGAAGGCTTTCAAAACCAATTCATTGCTGACTATTATAGAAGAAGAAGTACTTGGGGGGAAGTAGTATTAATTAAGGAAGAGACACCTAAAGAACAAACACAATATGCAGAAGGAGAAGAGGTTAGGATGGTGTGCCAAGTAAAGAAGGCACAATCATCTCCACCCCCACCATTAATGATAGAGGAAATACAATACCTAGATATGGTGTTATGCATGGAAAATCAGGTCTTGAAAGTACCCTCTTACACCATCTTCTATTACAATCACCATCAACATGGAAATGAGGTTGAGTTATAGAACAACTACCAAGCTGAGATCCAGAACACCAAAAACCAATTGGTGTATGACCTAAAGATTTTCAATGCCTTGGATACTATGGGTTTATTTTAATTGTTCAACCTTCCATGCTTTGTAAAACATATTGAAGCAATTAATTTTCTACTCTCATGCATCCATGAGGACTACCTCTAGTTTGCTAGGTGCAGTATGAAAATTACACCCAAAAGGATAAGTAAGGTGTTAGGGCTCCAATACTCTAGAATGGATGTAGATTTTAACTTCAAGGACTCAGAGGAGATAGTGAAGACAATAATGATGATAAACCAAAATTAGGGCCACACCATGAAAATCAAGAACTTGTAAGATCATGCCCTATGGGTGGTGGCGCACATCATAATGACCAAAATCGGTGACATCGATCATTAGAAAGAGGGGGATATGGCCCATCTCTACATCATTCATGAAGTAACTGAGGGATTGAATTATAATTGGGCCATGTATTTTACCCACAAAATCATTGAGGATGTTGAGAAGACCCATCAGATACTCAACCATAGGTTCCCATGGGGGTATTTTTATTATTAATGGTGTTTGATGAGATTGATGTACTTTACTACACCACAAGAAAACTGAAGTGAGCATATCCACCCAAACACAAGTCCGTTATTGAGTAATATAAGGCATTCACATGCCTCAAGCACATCACCCCCACTTATAAAAATAAGATGAAGTCATGGTTTAATGGAATGAAATAAGCCTTTGGGAATGAGTGGTGCATTCCTAAAGACTTACCCATCTAGGTTGGAGAACAAGCTTAGTTTGTTGTAAATCAACATTTATATTTGGTGTGCATCAAGATGGTCCCTTATAGAGAACTTATATGTGATTGAATCTACCTTATGCCTTTTTAGTACAGTTGTTCATTGACTTAGTAAACCACATTTTTTATGCACAGTTTATCACCTTGGAAGCAGATTGGATCAACCTAGAGATTCACACTCTCAAGAAGATGTACGTCTATCTTGGTAAGAAGGCCTAACAAGAGAAGTGGGAGACTAATTAGACTGATATCAAGGTCAACCAAACAATATTGGGATAATAAGTGCATAATCAATTCTACATGTTACAACCCAAAAAGAAGACTTCAAAAGGCATGGAGCATACATAAGAGAAACTCCCACCAATACCTCAACTAGTGAAGAAGAAGGTTGAGCACAATGCCAACACAAGTTCTTAGTAGGATATTCTAAAATGGTAGAAGACTACCCAGGCACCACCTTCTATACCCTCACCACCATGGGCTTATCCACCTAGACCTTCCCCACCTATACCTTCTTCACCCACAGCTTCACCTTCACATGTTCCTCCACCCCTGCCTTCACCTCCATAGGTTCCTCCACCCCTAAATTCACCTATGTCACCTCAAAGAACATCACAAGCATCATCACCAAGGGTTTTTCCATTAAGGGCTATTTCATAAAGTACATCGTAGAAAGAACCAGTCCATGAAGAACATGTAAGCTAAAAAAAGAGGCATAGGACTTTGATTCCAAAAAGACACCCTCCCCAACATGAGAGGAGAGAACCTTTGATGACTTACCATTAGACATTGTTAGTCCATTTGGTGAAGAGTGGGATGGTTATGATACTTATCAAATGAGCAGGATGGCCATCGCTGGCACTTCTTTGGCTACTGACACAAAGGTCAAAATTCTATACTGTAACACACATAAAGGAAAAGAGCTTGTTGGTTTTGAGGGAGAACCACCTTTAATTGATGCATCTACCAATTTGTGTGCTCATTATCAAACATGCATCCCTAATAAGATGTTTTACTTATGGCTGCATTTCCTTCCCTAGGATGTTACTATTGACATGAGGTGACAAATGTCCTTCCTTTTGAACATGTACAATAAAGAACACCATTTTGAGCTCCTTCCAGACAGCCTCCTATTAGATTTTTAAGATCCATTGCTACCAACCCCAATATGGGTTGATCCCCAGAAGATCACCCATCTATAAGTTAGTGTTGCATTTTTTTAAATGGCTTTTGAGGTCATGCACCAAAATATACTATATGATTCTGATGCACATGACGTAGAGAAGAAACATGGCCAAGTAGTGACAATGTATGAAAAAGAGGTTGCCTCTAAAAGGCACTCAAAGAAGAAGTGGTTGTATTGAAATAGTAAATAAAGGAGGCCATAAAGGCCAAGGTAAAAACTTTGAATTCGTGTAAATCAATTTTGGGCCAATAACTGGTATTAGTGGATGGAGTGCCTCTAGAAGGGGAAGCTATGAATAAATTGGAGAGCCTGGTGAATCTCTTATTAAAGCATCTTAAGGAACAACCTACAGCAAAGAATGAGGCATTATTTATGGTAAATCAATTTATCAAGGCAATAAAGGTTTTTAAGCAAGCTCTTGAAAGAGTTGGGGAAGTAATCCCCATCTTAGATGGGATTTTTGAGAAATTGGCATGACCTAATAAAATTTTGGAAGCTCGACTCCACACAAAGAAATACCAAAGGTAGCAGTTAGCAAGTGATACCCTCTTAATAAAGGATCATGTTGAGAATGCGAAGGCATTCAAGGATGTCAAATCTATGGAAAAGAAAATAAATATGCATTGACAGCAACTCGATGCCAATTTTGTAGCTCTCTAAGGACAAGTTGTCGATTGGGTCTCAATATTAAAAGAAGTTCAGAAGGAGGCTAGCACATCCTTGAACCAATTGATCAAGAAGGCCAATGATTATCCTAACCAACCTGAGGAGATGAAATCAAAGGCAACCATTAAATAAATAATGGAAAAGCTACTCAATACATTATCACATTGGGACAATGTCAAGATGCAGATTGAATAAACTAGGCCTAAATTTCTGGTTGAGGCCAAACCAAAACTTAGTCCAAGATAGACTAAGAGCATAGTGTGGGGTGATGTTGGACCCAAAATTTTGACTAAGTATTTTGTTATTTTGGCATGGAATAGACACGACTCAAGAGGATCATAAGCACAAAAATACTACAGCACGAAACCAACAAGGCATGAAAAGATAAGGGTGCTAAAGCACCAGCATGAGAAGACCTAATCAAAGATGGCATATCTACGAGGAACCTAAGAGCATATGACTCAAAATGACACCAAAAGACTTGGGGAGTGCATGGGAAATGGGAGATAGTTGAGGAGCAATTCTCAAGGGCCATCTAGACTTTAACCATCATGAGTTTTGCACTACCCTGCAAAGAGGAAGACACATGGCAGTAAGGATCTAACATATAGCAAGTATATAGGGACAAAAAGGCCTAGGTCCTTAGGAGAAAATAATTGATAGACTACTATGAATCTCAGTCCATAGAGAGTTTGTTAGCCAATCACTCATATCATTTATTAATGTAACTACTTGGTCAGAGAAAAACAAGTATACATACCCTTGTATGAGATCATTATAAGGTGACTAATACTAGATATCATTTTACTAAAATATAATATAGAATTATGGATATTACAATCAATTCTAATGTTAATTCTCCAAATAATTGATAGTTATGCATCTGATAGTAGGTTTGCATTGAGTAACTTGTAGTTGTAACTCATTATGAGATTTATTCAACTTTTACTTATGGAGTTTGCATAACAATCTTTGAACTCCATGGCATTTATCTATGTAATTATGGTTGTTGAGCTTAATAAGCCAAGGACCAAAGTATTGTTTTTTTTGTAACTTCTCATTAGATATAAGTTCAAATTCAAGAATATAACTAGTATTTTACTGTGATAACCCATGAAAATTAGTCTCTTATTTCACATTTTGAGTGAGTGCGCAAGACCACAATCTTGCATGAAGGGCCAATGTGTTAGCTCTTTGGGGCTACACTTCAGTGCTTGAAAATGTGATTAAAGATAAAAAACCCAACAACATCTACTATTGATTATCATATCAAATCAAGCTATAAGGTTAAACATAAAGAGGCTAAGAAGGAAATAATAAGAATGATTAATATAATGTCACAACAACCTAGTCGGTTCATCTTATCCAATACACATATGAGACAATTTTCAAGATTACCTAAGTCTCTAGCTTTACTTATTAAGAATCTTGTGGAGTGTAATCTCATATCTCTCCCTCCTCCCATAGAGGTTGATATGAGTTGACCTTTATCAAAAGGATATGATGGAAATGCTTATTATGACTACCACCAATGTGTTGGGCATTATACAAAAAAATGTTACAAATTAAAGCATAAGATATAAGACCTCGTTGATAATAAACAACTCATGTTTGAATAATCTCTAAAGAAATATGGTTACAACCTAGTGATCATCAAAACCAAGGGATTTTCAACAATCCATTACAAAAGCGTGCTAAGGAAACACCAAAAGTGCCAATAACATATCATGCACACCCTTCTCCAACACATTATGGGCACCCATTAGATGGGATTATTGTCACACTTATATGTGAGTTACCTCCTATATTTCAAAGGTATTTTATTACCTTTTATGATAATGAGATTATGAATGATTACTCATATATTCACTCATTGTTTATTAGGGCACTTATTGATCATCAACACATACATAGTTTTATGGTTGTTAATTTTTTTAGTGAGAATGTATGTACCATGAACTTACTCACACATTTGAGATACATACATGATGATTTATTCCCTTTGACTAATATGGTCAAATCATATGATGGGAAAATATAATTTTTTGATGAGATTGATTTACCTATATAAGTTGTTCCAACAATGTGACCACAACAATTTTAGTTATACCACATATGGGAGTATTTGATATGTTATTGGGATGACCTTGGATTTATAAGCTCCATGATATGCCTTCCACAATGCATATATGTCTCAAGTATATTCATGCCAACAAGGTAATTACAATTTTAGGGATTTAGTATGAGTATCCATTGTGACAAGAGAAGTTTATTCCAAGACAACTAATCATAAAACATATTAAGGTTAATCATGAGTGAAAGGGTAAGCAAAAGGTAATACCCTTTCCTAGGTGACCGATGCTTGAGATTTTGTTGCATCAAAAATACACGATGTACTCCATGGATCCCTCATTTACACCTCTATGGCCTAGCAAGTTGTTGAGAGTAGATCAACATGTTTCAAAGAGGGTAAAAAGACCCAAAATTAAACCAAATAAGTCATAGAGCACTAAACAATGGGTTCCATGAACCACTATAGCTTCTCATACTACTTCATGACCACTAAGTCCTATGGGGCATAGTCATAATATCATAGATTATGCAGTTCCATGTTTGGCACATATACATGATTCTTGGCAGCATGACCAATTTATTATACCATATTTTGAGTATAGAGAACCCTATGAGCATCCCTTATATGTGATAATTGGATATGAATTTCTTTCTAAATATTCAAAAAAATCAAATAATCAAGAAAATACAAAAACATTCTAATAAAATAAAAATACAAAAGTATTGTTTACTAGCTTTTGCATATATGTTGAACACTTTATGTTAGTATATAACATATCACTTCCTTTATATACACACATATGTGTCATGGGTACTTGAGAGTGTGATACATGTATACATTCAATATATGATACATGACCATACAAATGTTGGACATTTCCTCTTCCTACATGACACACTATGTTGGAGACATTTGCTTTTATTGATCATGATTGATACAGGTTCTATTTTTTATGATCACTTTACATTATCATATTGAGCTTATATACTAACACTTAAAAATTCCTATACTCATGTTTACATCTTACATAGTGTTCTAGATATGTTATGTTACAAGACATTTTGCTACCATATATATGCAAGGACTAGTATGATATGTTTATGTTATTTAATTTTTTCATCTCTTCACATGGATTACTTGAATGTACTTCTTATTTGATACCTTATCTTGATTGTTGAATATTTGAACGTGTTCATCGTTTGTTGGACTTAGTGCCCTGAGTATTATTGTTTCTTTGGTCAGTATGGTTTTTGACCACTAGGTACTTATCTGACCTCCCAATAATTTTTAATATCGAAAACAACATGCCAAGTATAATGCAAATCAACCAAACACTCTAGTGTGATGCAATGTCTAATATACTATGACCTTCAATGCTACAATGAATGTATGATTTATTCAAAAATGCATTACAAAATGCTACTTGCTCTTCAAATTTCTTTAGATTATTAAATGCTTACTCGAAATGCTTGAATTGATTGCTTTTGTTCACTCACTATATTTCCTAGATGCACTAATGCACTTGTGTATTTATAGACTAAACTTTAATTCAAATTAGGACCCTAGTAGTGTGCAAGTAGATAGACAATACGAAAAAAATTGATAATTCACAACACACACAACATAAGAGACCCAAAATAAGGATCAAAAGGGCCTAGCCCTATAATCATACATTGAACTTTTCTCAGAGAAACACCAAAATCATTGGGAAATATGAGGAGAGGAAATATAAGTAAACATTGAGTATTTAAGGTACATCTGTGTGCAGGCAAGTAACTAACATTTGGGATTAAAGATCTTTTTAAGGCCTATTTTACAATAAATTCAATAGTTTAGGGATTTATGTGACTATCTAATAAATACTCTCACCTTTATCAATCAAGATTTTGGTGGTCAAAAAGTGGTAAGAGAAGTGGTGCCATGAATATTTTTACCCCAGATCTGCCTAATTTTATTTTTCTTGTAAGTAGTTCATTTTTTATTTTTCAGGTTGGAAACCTTGTAGCAGGGTTTTAAAATATTATAGAATGTTTTCATTTTTGGATAAACATGTTTTTTCAGCACGTGAAATAGTGTGTTCCACCAATACCAAGCCTTAGAAAACATTGTTTATAGATTTGAGCTCCAATGTACCTTTGGTATATCATAAGAGCATAAGGTTTTGCTTATCTATAAGAAGCCTTTAGTCGAATGTATTCTATTATACATCATCAAGAGGTTAGCCTTAAGAATTTTCCCACTTAATACCTTAAAGACATGATAGTGGGTTATGGGATGGTTCAATCCTCCCTGGTTAAAGCTTAAAAATATTAGGTCAGTATTATTTATGAATGGTATAAGTATATTTTCAAGCTCACAAGTTAGACATACCCTATAGTGACCTTCATTTTTGTTTTTGTTTTTCTTTTGGAAACCCAATAACAAAATAATCTAGATAGGGTTAAAATATTATATCATCCTATAAAAACATAGTAACAACATAAAAAGATTGGTCAAAATATTCAAAAAGAATTATTTATGCACAATGCAGTAGCTAGTTAGAGGAAGAGGAAAATTTAATAGTTCATGAATTTTATTTGAAGTTGGGGGAAGTTGTGATCATTTCATCAAGTTGATCATTTTGATATAAAACTCCAATAACACCTTCCCATACAATAAAACTTGAATTTGTCCTACAAAAGCAATCATGTAAGCTCTATAGATGCACTATCATAGAGCTTATAATATAATGACATAAAATGCAACCAGAAGATGTAGTGTGGTAACTTCTACTTTAGCTACAACAATAGTTTCCTTGTCTCAAGCTTTGAGGGAAAAAATTCTTAATGGAAAGTACATATTAGAACCCATTTGTCCTAAATATTTTCTTTTCTATTAGGTGTTATTGATAAAATATTGGAGGATTTGCTTTGATTTGCATGGGACAACAAGATAAAAAGCAAACACACCAAAGCAAGACACACACACAACCAAAAAAAAAGATAAAACATTATGCTACAAAGCATGTTAAGGGGGAAAAAAAATGAGAAACCACTATATGCAACTAACCTCTAAGAATTGATCCTCCTATATCAAAAGGAAAACTCCTTGCATCTCTTTCATGTGATGAGAAAGAATGGTGTACAAACTACGGATCATGTCTTGTTATTGCTTTGGCAGCTTCTTTCTTGATCACCATTGTCTTTATCTTGACTTTAAATGGAGAAGCATCAACAAACATATCCCCAATGCACACAAACTATCTTGATCTTCAACACTTACTTCATACTATTGTCCACTCTTGGTAATTCTTTACAAGTTAATCACACTTTGATTTTTGAGGGTAACATCTACTTCATCTTGTTCCTATATAGGTATTAACCTTTAGAGCTATTAAAATTCCTTGAACATGTGAAAATAGGACTGCCACATGTCCTCAAGACCTCCTTAAACTTGTTCATGATATTCAACAAGATCAGCCACCATGACGTTCTTTTCAAGAGCTTTCTCATGCATGTCTTCATCATGCTTATTGGCCAAGACAACAATATTAACACTCTCCTCATGGCTTGTAGTTTCACTATCCAAACTAGAGAAAAACATTTATAGCTCTTCCCAAAAGGTAGCTTCTTCTTCATCACTTGAAATCATACCAACTTTAATTCCATTCTTATCTTTGTCTTGAGGGATAATAAGCTAGTCAAGCATTTCAAATTATTAAATAGAATCGGGACATAGCTACAATTGCTATAGTTTGTATTATATTCCATTCTTATCATTTGATTCATCTTGAAAGATGTCCAAGCTCATCTCTGCTCTAGCTAGTTGATCAAATTCATCAAGAGGCTCTAACAATTATTGTTTTGGGTCATCTATTGTCTCATTGAGCTAACTAGCTAGATGGGTAACTGCTGCAATTATCTCAATTGACTTTTGTTCACCTTCAAAAGTGTTTTATCTTTCAAATTTTGTTGCCAAATGATGAAAATCACCTCTCCCTTCATCTTCAAAGGCTGATTTGCTATTTTATTCACCAAGGGGAGTGCCAATGATGATTTCTTCCTCATGTTCACTTGAAGTGTCTTTTTCATAGCCTTAATTTTGTTCACTTACAACTGTAACTTGGTTTTCTTAATTCACCTCCAATAAAACGTGTTCTTCTTTAAAAATGGACTACTCAAACTCAAAACAAGCTTTGGATTTTTTAGATCAAGGATCCCATCATTATTTTCCTCCCATTCATCGACTAATCCCTCGATTCTTGATATGCTTTGGTATTTAACCTTCTCAATAATGACTTCCCTTTTCATTTGAATGCTCTCTTTAATTGAAATCCATGATGAGAAGGTTCTAGGTTATTAAAACTTCTCAACAAGGACCTCTCTCTTGCTTTAGATTCCTTCTTGGATAGACTTCCATGTTGGGAAGGTTTTGGGTTCTTAAAGAGGGAGAGATGGAGCTTGAATAGGCACAAGTTCTTCTTTGGTTTCCATTTCTTGATCTAAACATGGTTCATATTTATTTCCCCATGACTCTACCACTTGCTTCCAACTTGGAACCCTGAACTTATGAGCTTCCTCTTGATGATGTGTTGTAACTTGAGGAGTGGGTGAAGGGTTCAGGAAGCTTACAAACTGCCTTGAATTTCTCAAATTTTTTATTTTGGATGGGCATGGGAGAAGATTATTGAGTAAGAGTAGGTTGATCTTGGGGAACAATGAGTGAGGATTTCATAGCATCAAGCCTTTTTTGATGAGATATTGCAAGTTGGATAAATGTAGTAACACAAAAGCACTGACTTCGGATTAAAGAGGGTAATTGAGGTTGAAGAGATTAAAATTCTTGCTTCTCCCATCTTACCAACCTATCCTCCATGCATTGATTCAAATATCTTATTTCAAACCTTTCATTGGTTAGGACATGTTGGTTTTCTTTCTCAAAGGCTTCCCACTCACTCCTTGCATATTGTAATGAGTCCCTTAGCTTTTGAGTGAAATGAATAGGGATAACTTGATCAAGTTCTACACTTCTATCCAATTTTCTCATTTCCATTTCATTATTTTGTTGGGTGAATATTTTGTCAACCAGCTAACTAGTGAGTAAAATAGGTCTCTTCAACCACAACATAGGGAGATTGGTTGGCCAAAGTTGTAGGTTTACCACATCCAAAGGGGACAAATCTCTCCTCTCATCAAGTGGAGGTTCCTTATAAATACGCAGGAACTATATACTATATAAATAAGCAAAAA
Organism: Torreya grandis; assembly: GCA_037957365.1. Classification (NCBI taxonomy): domain Eukaryota; kingdom Viridiplantae; phylum Streptophyta; class Pinopsida; order Cupressales; family Taxaceae; genus Torreya; species Torreya grandis. The sequence goes on along the minus strand of JARHVA010000099.1, from coordinate 1,507,423 downwards.
ATAACACTCAGGGGTAGGATATATCATCCATCTCTCTTCTTTCAGAGATGATGTTCACAAGCTAAGGAGAAATCTAGGTGACAACACTGAAAGCACTTCTCTTCTTTCAAAAGTGGTCTTTACATGCAACAATAAGAGTTCTTTCAGGCAGTAACAAGTAACTAGTAACAGAAAATAGAGTAACCATCAATCTAAGATGTAGCACAAAGTCTCCACCTTGAATGCCCAAGAGTGAGATATGAAGAACAATGGGGGCACAAAGTCATCCCAAGGTCCTTTACACAGAAACATAAAATAAACACACACTGAAAACAACTATGACAGCACAAAGCCTGAAAGTAGTTGGCTTCAGGACACCTTCCTTATTACTCCCAATTGTTCTACTTGTTAAATCAAATAAACAAGAATGATTCTAGGAAAAAGACATAGGAACAATTTCCTAAAGTAGCACAAGTTATAACAGCACAAAGTCTGCAAGTAACTTGCTTTCTCATTCAATCAAAGAAATATGAACAATAATCTGAGCTCAAAGTCTCAATAATGCCTTTCAATTTGGGTAGAGTTTTGCTTCTGGTAAAGGGAAAATCTCCCCTCAAATGATACAAGAGATTAAATTATATAGAGGCCAAGGGAGGCTTAGCACTTTGTCCCATGGAGTGACCCATGCTGTGCATTAATGCTTTGGATGCATTTTTGGTTCTGTCAGGGAGGGCCATGCTAGAGCAGGGTGGCTACCTTAACTGTGGCATGTTGATTCATCTCCAATGTCTTCTCCTGAGCCTGAATCACTCATTTCTTCACCTGTTATCCATGCAACTGTCCACTTTGCCTTTACTCCAAAGGGGACAAACAGGCTACGCTTTCAATGCTTGCAGGCCCAAATACCTACCTGGTGAACTGTTCCACCTACTAAGAATAACTCCTATTGAGAACCCCCTCTTTGTCTCTTCTTCCTTTTGGCCCTAGCCTTAGGGTCTTTGAATGCATTTGGGTTTGCATTTTAAGCCTACAAATATCAATAGACACTTTATTGTAGCAAATTTGACATCCACAAATTTTTCATCTTTTGAAGGTTAACAGCTAGTCAGTCATCTTAAATTTGACATTTGCGAGCCTATCATTCTTCTTAACAACTCCTTTATGTCTTTCTCACTTGATATGGCCATTTTTCACTATGACACAGGCGAGGACATGTGGCAGCATTCACAACTTTAAAGTAAGCTTATTTGAATAACCTTTAAAACTTGTTCAAAAACTAAAGCACAGATGTAAACACTTGTCGCACTCCATTGAGTTAGAATGGGACACATGGTGAGTTTCACTACTTTGGAACATATTAGAGACTGTGTCTCGATAGATGACACTTGGCAGCTTCCACTACACTCTGAGACTTGACCTTTTTTAGATGGAACTTGCCCTTCAGGGTCTTGAAATACAGTTCACTTTCTGAGTGTCGATTGTCCCCCTATGAGGATACCTACCCTTCAAGATCTCCTGAGTGACCTTCGAGCTTTAATTTCTTTGATTAGGCTTGACCCTTTATTTCCTTTAGACAAAATGTCTAAAGGAATTCCTTTAGATAATTTATCTGAAGGAAATCTTTCCTTGGCTCTGCATCTTTAACATATGGCACATTCTACCGCTTCAAACAAGTGACACGTGGCATATTCCACTAGAACATGTGAGGACACTTGGCAGCATCTGCCACTTTTTAGAAACCTTTGAGAGTCCCGTAGAAGATGACATGTGGCAGATTTTGCTGAGCTCTAGAAACATTTACAAAAACATTCAGGACTCATTTTAGCAATCACGCAGACGATGACACTTGTTGCACTCCACTGAACCTTAGTAACTCACCTAGGGCCCACCACAGCCCTTATGAAACAAAGGAAAAAACTGCAGATGATGACACTTGTTGGGTTTTGTTGATTCTTAGCAGGGACACATGGCAACTTTCGCTCAATTTTAGCAATCATGTGGAGGATGACACTTAGAGCGCTCCACTTATTCTTTTAACAACTTGCTTGGGGCCCGCCATAATCTTTATGAAACAAAGGAAGATGCAGTGACCATTGACACTTGGCAGCTTATGTTGATATCTTGCAGATGACACATGGCACGTTCCACTATTTTGAGAAAAAGACATTGAAACCTTTTGCAACTGCCACTTGTCACTTTTCATGAAACTCTACAAGGGATGCGTGGCATGTTCTACTGCCTTGAGATGCAAAACATAATGTGTCTCGATAGATGACACTTGGTAGCTTTCGCTCATCCTTTTCTTTTGAACCCACCTTTGAACCATTTGACTGAAACAACCTTGAAGATTCATAAGTGCTAGAAACTTGCTCTTACGAAGGAATTTACCTGTTGAAGCCATTGGACCTTTTGAATCTGTCAATTTTAAGCATTTTGAGTCCATAGAAACGTCTCTGTAGAGTCTGTAGATTTAAGAAAGCCTTGAAAAATGAGGAATTTGAAAGCTCAAAACAAAATTTGAAAAGGGAAGAGACAATTTGGTCTGTGCAAGGCCAAAATAGTTCATATGTTGTCCCAAAAATGAGTGACATTTTTTGGGGACAACATATTTAACATATTCATGAGCAGTTGAGAATCTTACTCTTAGCTTGAATTTGCCTAGTTATACACTCCTCCTTATACCTTAACTCATGTTGATGGTAAGTTTGATAGTACTGATATGAAGGCTGACAAGCTTGGTAAGGTTGATGAGAAAAAGAGGGAGGATAGCACCCTTGATATCAAGGTTGGTCACATTGATAGCTAGGGTCATATAAAGGGTATGTAGGGTCATTTTAAGGCTGATATGGATGAGCATAAGCTTGATATAGCTCATTATACTGTTGACAAGGATCAACATGCTACTGACAAGGATCAACATAAGCTTGACATGGCTCACCAACTTGAGTAAAATAGAAATCTACTCCAAACTCATTTATGAAAGCTCATGAGAAATAAAAATCACAAAGAGTACTCACTTAAAATAATATATGGACCACTAAAACTAGTTGAATGTGCTCAGAGTCACCATTGGTGCTTGTGTTCATACCTCCAAAGGCTAATATATTGAAGAGCAACACCAATAACTCTTTAATGGATGATGTTTCTTGTCCCACTAGGCATGCCAAAACTATTATCATCAAAAATTGCACCCTTGAGGAGGTCGTTCAAGCTTCCTCACTTAAGTGATAACATGGAGACACCTCTAGTCTTTTAGTTGGTCGTGTTTTCTGGGCTTGTTTCCTATTTTTTGTAATCTTTTGACTTTGGAGTAGCCAGGTCTATGTTAAACCTGGGTTATGACTTGTGATCTTTTCGGTGGTTTCAGGTCCATATAAAACCTGATTATGTTACTTCTTTGAAGTAGGTTCTAGGTTTTGCCTGTGGGTGTAAATGCTTCATCTTTCTATCTTTGTTTCAGGGTTTCGAGGTCCCTTCAAAACCTATTTTTACCTTAATCTAAAACATGGAGACACCTCTAGGCTATGGGTGGCCTAATCATTGAGGTCAATCTTTAGATAGGGATAGCTCCCTTGATGTTATCACCTTGAAGTTACTACTAAACTTATTGTTTACAAAGTAAAAGGGTAAAAGAATTAAAAGTAAACTAAACTAGGGAGGTGATGCACTAAAGTAACACCCACCACTTGGTTATACTGCTCTAAGAACATGAATTAGACATGAATATGATCACACTACTCAAAAAGGACCTTCAAGCTTGAGTATTTTAACATGGAGGTCATAGATAATGAGTTGAGTAGAAGGGTTAATCAAGAGGCCTAAGGAAGACACTAATGACTGAAATCCACTTTTAAACTATGCAAGGCTATCCAAACTCACCATGTGACTTGCAAGAAGACAATCCATTTACAAGGAGGTAGGAGAGACAAAAGAAAGAGAGTGAAAGCACTACTACTATAATTCATCAAAAATCACACAAGTACATTGATTGCAAGCATTTGAGAAGGTAAGAAATAACTTTATTCAATATTTAAATGCATAGTACAAGTGTTTAGTTGATTAGGGCTTTGCCATACTCAACCAAATGCTTCATTTTCAAGCCAAATTAGGCTATATTTATAGAAGAGAATGAGAAAAAGAGAGGATAAGGGTGTTGGAAAATTAATGACAAGTGTCCTCTCTTGATGAGGCAAGTTACAAATAAGAAGGCCTGTAAGTAGGTAGTTTTTGAATCTTCTGTCAAAATGTGTATGTTTGATCTGATCCTCTTCTTCATTAATGGTGGTGTAGAGTGACCCTTCACCTTATTGATGACTCATCAACCTCATTTGAAACTAATCTTTCTTGTTTTTGAGAGTTACAAACTCATTATAACACATGACTTATCCACTCTCTATATAATTTACACCTTGAACTACGTAGCAACCTCCTTCTTCATTACACCTAACTCTCTTTGTTCTCGATTGGGAAGTTACAAATTGACATTTATACCTAGTTGCCTTGATCTTCAAGATGCAATTTGACACTTGGGTAATATCTCATTTAGATTTATAGGGATGAATCAGATTATTCCAAACTTCTTAGAAACATAAACAATCTATACAAAGTCTATGTGAGGAGCATTTGACAGTCCTAAGACCATAGGACTTCTCATTAGGTCTCTTGAGCTTCTTAGGCCTAACTAGTATTCTCATGTCTTCACTACCTTTGGATTTTGGACCTATGAGAACACTTTCAAAGATAAAAAAGTGTAATTTGGGGTCTATAAAGGTATGATACCATCTAAATCATCTTCTCCAATGATTTTCATTTGTTCATAAACTCAAACACCTTGTTTATGACTTAAAACCCTACAAAAGTACAACATTAAATGCATCTATATAGATGAAAGGAAAATAAAATTACAAATTAAGGTACTTATTGGAGTCTATAATATTGTTCAAGTGTTTATTAGGCCAATTCAATGTATAAAGAGCATTTGGAAGGCCAATATTGTCCATCAGGTAATTAGCTAGGTTTTAGAAGGGTTTAAATTGGCCTATCATCTTAAAGACGATACCTAAAGTTAGAGCCCTCTTCCCCTAAAATAATTACACAAATTTTTAGTAAATAGGGGTCCTTTTCTATGACCAATAACTTTAGGTCCCATGCAAATCCTTCTACATGAACCAAGCAAAAAACTAAGGTCTCTTGGGTGGTAAACCTAAGTGTGAAGTTTAAGAGAGAGTTTTAGGCTAAAAAGGAATATTTAAATGATTATTTTAGGTTTAAAATGACCCATTTAGGTCTAGGACACTTCTTACTAGGTTTACAAGTGGTCTTCCATCTATATAAACCTTCTCATTTGGTCAAGACACCTGTATACATCCAGGTTAGGGTTTGTAGGCAGATTTGTGTCTTTGACCTTAATGGCTTGATTTGGATGTTTCCATTCATTGTAGGTATGCCAATCACTGTATAAACCTTCATTATGATCCCTCATTTTCCTCACAAGCTTATAAACTCCAATTTTTAACATGATATTTGTTGACCATTTTTTGCCCAACAGGCCAAAAATCGGTCCCCTTCTTTCCCTGTTGTTCTGAGCCAATTCATTTCTTGATTTTTCACAAGTCTAGAAATTTCTACAAAATTTGGAGGTTTTCTACAGACTCTACAGGTTTTCTACAGACTCTACAAAGATTTCTATGGAGTCTGTAGGTCCATTTATATAGACTCTGCAAGTCCATTTCTATGAACTCTACAGGTATGGATTTTTACGAGCTCGACAGGCGAAAAACTACGAACTCTGTAGGAAGAGGCAAGTTCCCACTTAGGTGCAAAATGGACCATCTCAAGAGCCCTTGCGGAGGGTAGGGAAAACTTTCAAAAGCGGCCATAGAGAAAAGCCACAAAGGTAATTCTTTCATAATTTGTCTAAGGCAAAGTAAATAACCTTCAGAAGGGTCGTTTCCAATTTTTTCAAAGGGCACTTTTTCAAGGCAGTTTAAAGAGGCAAAGGAAGAAATCCTTTGGACTTTTTGTCTAAAGGAAAATTCCTTTAGACAAAAATTCAAAAGAAATTTGTAAGGGCAATAAAGCCAAAGAAAAGGCACAAAAAAGACAAAGACAAGAAGAATAATTTCTTTAGACAAAATGTCTGAAGAAATTCGGGGAAGCTATGGGAGAAAAGCCCGAAAGAGAATTTCTGAAGGAAAACAAAGTGGTCAAAGGCAATTTATTGTAGACTTTTTATTCATGAGAAAATTTTTGTAGGGAAAATTCCATGGGGAGAAGTCTGCAGAAAAGGTCGAAGCAAGAAAGCCGAAGAAAGTCCAAGGGGTGACGGGCCTGAGGACATCAAAATCAAGCATGGTGAACTAGCCATTGGAATTTCAAATGCAGTGACGGGTGCGTGGACATCAAATTCAAGGCTTATGAAATAGCCGTTGATTTTGAAAAGCTTAAAGAGCAGCCCAAGGAACTTAGCAACCTGCCAAAAGATAGCCCCGAGGGCCGAACGAGCCAAAAAGTGACAAAGCCAAAAAGGGACAAAACGAGGAAGAAATGAAGTGCAAAAGTAGACAAACAGTCTAGGTGGCAAGGAGGAGGTGTCAACTCAAGGATTTATTCCTATAGTTGAGACAGTGCTTGCCAAGTGGTCATCAAACGACATGAACAGTAAGCGATGCGACCTGTTTTCTTCATTTTGCATTGATGAGCAGACCAGCCACGTAAATGCCTTGAAGGGAGCAGTCTGTTTGTATAAAAGAGGTGTGGCCCATGCTTTTGCTTTAATGTTGGAATGCCAAAGTCAAAGCAGGAGTTGAGAATCAAATGGCTTCTTCTTCCCAAGGCTCGAAACGTGCATGGGCCAGCTTGTCAAGAGTGCCAAAGTCTTTTCAAAAGGAGTGCCAAGTTCTCTTCTCTTTCTATATATTGTAAAACTTCTCATTTGAGAAGGATCCATTCTCTTAGCCTGAAGGCAAAGCTCTACCCAAAAAATCTCTCAGGCTTGTAAGGCAAAACTATGTCAGTTTTTACCTTGAATCAAGACTTAGCATTTTTACCTCCATCTGGACTTGCACTCATGCATGTCTATGTTTTCTTTTTGTGTTAAGTCATTTTCTTTTATGCTTTTCACAGATTGATTCTAGCATGTCTAGTGCATTGTGAAGTTTCTTCTTCTGCAGGTTTGCCAGAAGTGTCTACAACAGGAATATAGGTGCATGTGAACAGGCTACCAAAGTGTGTCTCAGAACACCTTTGATAGTTCTTCCTCCCTGTATCTCTACAGACCCTTGACTCATTGAAATAGAAAAGTTTCCCACATCAGATGAAGTGTATGGGAGCTTGTTCTTGGTGAAAAGTGTATGTTCACGCTGAGTGGATCAACTTTTTGGGTGTATCACCTTTTTAAGTTTAGGTTTAGGTTTTGCTTTATCATGTTTCTCCCTTTTCATCCCCCCCTTTTTTCAATTTTTGTTAGCAGTAAGAAGTCCAAGACCTAAAAGATACATCAGAGGGAGTTAGCCCTATCTAGAGACTCTCCCCTTCAGCTTCACCGGTCCCACAGGCAAGAGGGGAGTTTCCATTTTGACGTGTGGAAGGCAGGAGCTTGGCCTCCTACCCAGGTGCAATCCACTGCGTCAACAATTTTTTGGCACGCCCGGTGGGACCAACTAGGACAAGTTGTGTCTAAAGAGTTGAAGAATTTTTGGTGTGTTCTTCAACCAACCAGCCTTTGGAGGCTTTTCTACCAACACCAATGGTGACTCTGAGTTGAATCCGCTGGTTAAGCAGTCTAGGTGCCATAAAAAAATCACATTTTTGTATGTATAATTCCTTTGCATAGAATCATGGGCCTTATATTCCTTCATTTTACCATGATCAAGCTCAAAACATTTATGCCATCCCCTCAAGCAGCCCTCCTAGTTGCCCTTCAATGATAGGGGAGGTTGCACTAGAGTTTGAGAAGAAGGTGATGGAGATAGACAGATCGGATGAGTAGTATAGATATCAGCAGGAGCTGATGTATAAAGAGGAGTGTTTGTTCAGGCAAGCTCAGGGCTTACAATCCATGGAGGAGGAGGTAGCAAAATGGAGAAATCCATCCATGTAAGGTAGTCAACTTTGTGTGCCCCCTCTTATTCTAAAGAAAGCCCCCTCTTGTGCACCAAATCCTTTCTATCAGATAACACTTGCTCATTATAGCTCATCTGATGCATCAATCAATCCTGCTCTTAACCCCATGTGCCTAGCCTTCAAACATCAAAGGGAACTAGAGCAACCTCCCCTGGAGATGAACCTTCTAAATTCCTTAGATTGTGAATCTTCATTTGGAGGGAACATCATAAACCAACACATCTCTTTTGAAGCTGCTCCTACTCATCATGATGATGCTGGTGACCTCCAAGAGAGGCTCTTCCAAGAAGATTTAGCCAGGAGAATTGCAGAGTTGGAGTCCAAAGCGAGATTCCTCAACCAACGTGTGATGGACCTGTCTCAACACACCCCATCTACACACCTCCAAGAGAGCTATCAGGCCACACCTGATATTGATGAAGTGTTAGCCAGATGGAAGGAGGAGAATCATTTGATTCTAGCTCAAGGACTACCTCCTCTTCCACATGGTTTTTCCACTTCACCCCTTCTCAAAGAGGAACCTATTTTTCAGGAGGCGAGTGAGGAGCAGAAGATCTAATTTGTAGCTCTCCAAGAGGCTATCATGAGCGACAATGAAGAAGAAATCATCATCGATGCTCTTTGTGAAGACATCATCAGCAATGGAGAAGATGCAGGACACACATACATGCGGATGTTCCAACAATATGAGGAGGAACTTAAGCATGGTGAGCTCTCTCCTCCTCTATTTGATTAACTTCCTTGTTGCTTCGATGAGGAGGATGACTATGTTGAGGACCTTGAATTGGAGGAGGATCAGACGGATGTCTTTGAACAACTAGAGACTCTGATCCTTGACCAGAAAAGAGAGAGGCTGGTCTCTCTTGAGGAAAATCTTGAAGAAGAGAGTTTTGAACAAAGATGTGATGTTTTGTGGGATGAGCAATCCATTTGTGATTCCTTTTCAGACATCACAATAGTTACCCTTCTTCAAGAAGGGCATGAGGGAGCAGAAGATGAGTTTTATAGGATCTTCAATGAAGTAGAAGGGAATGAGTCAAACCATGATGCACTGCAAGGGGACTATGTGTATCAAAGGGCTTATGGTGATGAGCCAACAGCCATTGATTTTTTGGTGAAATGCACCAACATGAAGGACCAACATTCAACAAGCTTCCAAGAACATAAAGAGTACATATATGTTGGGAGCATGTTTGAATCTGATCCACTTAGATGAAAGCCAATCGAGGTGACAGGCAAGAGGAGCAGGTCACGAAGTCTCCATTTCATTCAGCCACTTGTCTAGCACCATAAGTTTTCTTTTCAGGAAGGGGACTTAAGAATTTTTCCCTTTGATTCAGGAGGGAGGAAAATATACCTGGTTAGCTGTATATAAGAGTTTGCTTTCAGTTCTTTCCTATTTTTCCCTAAGTGATGTTTGCACAAGTAGTGTTTTTAGCCTTGTGTGTGGTTTCCCTTGTGACTAGGGTAAGAGCTTCATGTTTGATTCTTAGATCTATCAAGGCAGTTGCTAACTCTTTCAAAGCTGCATCTTACTCCATGCCCAATGGACTAAATGACAACTAGTCTCTAAGCATAGCAGGCATGCTTCCCCTGGGAGTCACCAATTTTTTGACCATTTTTTGCCCAACAGGCCAAAAATCAGTCCCCTTCTTTCCCTGATGTTCTGAGCCAATTCATTTCTTGATTTTGCATAAGTCTAGAAATTTCTACGGACTCTACAGGTTTTATATGGGCTCTACAAGTTTTCTACGAACTCTATAGAGATTTCTACAGACTCTGCAAGTCTATTTCTATGGACTCTGTAGGTCCATTTCTATGAACTCTGTAGGCATGGATTTCTATGGGCTCGGCAGGCAAAAAACTACAGACTCCGCAGGAAGAGGCAAGTTCCCACTTAGGCCCAAAATGGACCATCTCAAGAGCCCTTGCGGAGGTCAGGGAACACTTTCAAAAGAGGCCATAGAGAAAAGCCGCAAAGGTAATTCTTTCAGAATTTGTCTAAGGCAAAAGAAATACCCTTCAGAAGGGTCATTTCCAATTTTTTCGAAGGGCACTTTTTTAAGGCAATTTGAAGAAGCAAAGGAATAAATCCTTCAAACTTTTTGTTTGAAGGAAAATTCCTTCAAACAAAAAGTCTGAAGAAATTCGAAAGGGCAACAAAGCCGAAGAAAAGGCGCAAAAAAGACAATGACAAGAAGAATAATTTCTTTAGACTTTTGTTCGAAGGAATTCCTTCAGACAAAATGTCTGAAGCAATTCAAGGAAGCTACGAGAGAAAAGCCCGAAAGAGAATTTTTGAATGAAAGGAAAGTGGTCGAAGGCAATTTCTTGCAGACTTTTTGTCCGCAGAAGAAAGTCTGCGAGAAAAAGTCCACGGGGAGAAGTTCGCAGAAAAGGCTAAAGCAAGAAAGTCGAAGAAAGTCCAAGGGGTGACGGGCCTGAGGACATCAAAATCAAGCATGGTGAACTAGCCGTTGGAAGTTCAAATGCAATGACGGGTGCGTGGACGTCAATTCAAGGCTTGTGAAATAGCCGTTGATTTTGAAAAGCCTAAAGAGTAGTAAGGAACTTAGTGACTCGCTAAAAGATAGCCCTGAGGGCCGAAAGAGCCAAAAAGTTACAAAGCCAAAAAGTGACAAAGCCAGAAAGGGACAAAATAAGGAAGAAACGAAGTGCAGAAGCAAACAAATAGTCCAGTTGGCAAGGAGGAGGTGTCAACTCAAGGATTTATTCCTATAGTTGAGACAATTCTTGCCAAGTGGTCATCAAATGAAAAGAACAATAAGCGGTGCAGCCTGTTTTCTTCATTTTGCATTGATGAGCAGACAAGCCATGTAAATGCCTTGAAGGGAGCAGTCTGTTTGCAGAAAAGAGGCACAACCCATGCTTTCGCATTAATGTTAGAATGCCAAAGTCAAAGCAAAAGCCGACAATCAAATGACTTCCTCTTCCCAAGGCTCAAAATGTGCATGGGCCAGCTTGTCAAGAACGCCAAAGTCTTTTCAAAAGGAGCGCCAAGTTCTCTTCTTTTTCTATATATTGTAAAACTTTTCATTTGAGAAGGATCCATTCTCTTAGCCTGAAGGCAAAGCTCCACCCAAAAAATCTCTCGAGCTTGTAAGGCAGAACTCTACCAGTTTTTACCTTGAATCAAGACTTAGTATTTTTACCTCCATTTGGACTTGCACTCACACATATGTCTATGTTTTATTTTTGTGTTAAGTCATTTTCTTTTATGCTTTTCATAGATTGATTCCAGCATGTCTAGTGCATTATGAAGTTTCTTCTTATGCAGGTCTATCAGAAGTGTCTACAACAGGAATATAGGTGCATGTGAACAGGCTACCAAAGTGTGTCTCAGAACACCTTTGATAGTTCTTCCTCCCTGTATCTCTACGGACCCCTTACTCACTAAAATAGAAGAGTTTCCCACATCAGATGAAGTGTATGGGAGCTTCTTGGTGAAAAGTGTATGTTCGGGCTGAGTGGATCAACTTTTTTGGTGTATAACCTTTTTAAGTTTAGGTTTAGGTTCTGCTTTAGCATCTTTCTCCCTTTTCATCCCCCCCCTTTTTCATTTTTTGTTAGCAATAGGAAGTCCATGACCTAAAAGATACATCAGAGGGAGCTAGCCCTATCTAGAGACTGTCCCCTTCAGCTTTGTCGATCCCACAGGTGAGAGGGGAGTTTCAATTTTGACATGTGGAAGGTAGGATCTTGGCCTCCTACCCAGGGTGCAATCCATTGCGTCAACAATATTCACACACCATCTTCGTACTCTTGTAGGTAGACTTAAAGCTTGTCATCAGGCCCATTTAGGTATTTTGTTCCTTTTCCACATTATTACACCTTGATCACCTATGAAAACCCACTTAGAAATTTTAAAACCATATGTAACTATTTAATTTAATCTCCCACATGTTTATCCATCTTCATTAAAATAACAAATATGCCTTTTCTCATACTTTGCGCAGGCAAGGCTGTAGATGCTCATCTAGGTTCTGTTAGGATTCTTGACTTCTCTTCAATGTTTCATCTTGACAAATTGTGAACCTTATTCACTTAAATTATATTTAGAACATTTCCTCCTGACATTCTCACATGCCTCACCAACTTCCAATCTCTTGTATAAGCTAACTTTACATCTTTTTCATCTTTGTGCCAAAACTGCCTTTTGGTTGTAGGTGTTCATTTAGAATCTTGACTGAGTTTACTTGAAGACTATTTGAGTCCTTATCAACTAGTTTTTAGTGTTTTTATGAATTTGGTAAGTATGAATAGCTTACCCATAATCCTAATTACTTCAAAAAACTTCCAAACATTCCATTCTACATCATACATATACCTTTTCTAACTTTGATATTTAAAAGGCTTATAGGTCTTTCTTAGGATTAGAGCTTTCTCTTGTTTGTGATATGCCATTCTTGACTCTACTTGGTCAATACGGACACCGTGAACCATATATTATCCAACATCATGACTTATTTCATGCCCCTTAGACCTATTGGTAAGGTCAAAACCCTCTCTAAGACATTCAAAATGCTTTTAAACACCTAACTCTGCTTATGCAACCCTATTTGATCTTCTAGACTATCTTGGCTCCAATTGATGATCCCTATTTCATGATTTGATTTCCTCAATGCTTGAGAGATTATATGATAATTGTGTGAATTATTTCACAACTCTACCTAGGTATGAACAACTCCCAAGATGATCATAAAGCCTTCAAACAAGACCTTTGTATGATGCATGTACACTAACATAGTCATACTTAACATGTATAATCATGATGTTTTCTTGAATTTGGGTCTATGAACTTGATGAGATAAAAAAAAAGTGAGAAACTTGTTTCTTGTCTCCTCCATGCATTAAATACCCTCATATCACTAGGGTTTTGCCTATCACCATTCCTTTTATGTACACTCCAATCACTATAATCAGGTTCTTGAGAATAACTACCTGCAACTTCTCTTTTGGCCCATCCATGCATAGTATATTTACTTAATGGTGTTGTTTGGAGACCCCTATGACCCCCTATATCCTCTCCCATTGTCCTCGTGTCTTCAATGAGCTCCAAAATGCAACTACAAGGAGAAACTTGAGCTAGTAGGGGTTTTGTAGGGTTTTAGAGAAGTTTACATTCTTAAGGATGATTCATAAAGATAGGAGCCTCAACCTGATAACTATGGCCATGGATTAGAAGCCCATAAGGGCCACTATAAACCCCTAAGTTCACTAAATTCAACACTCCTTCCTCTTCATGAACTAAGCACAAACCGGTTGAGGTCCTTTGTTTGTCAAGAACTTGATATAGGATTTGGGTCAATTTTTGTCTTATTCTACCCTAAAAACACCAAATGAACTTGGTTTGAATCATAATGGAAACTATGGTAGCCTATATTAGTGGTTTTATTATTTAAAACACTTGTGACACACTTTCTCTTTGCATTTTCATCTCATCTTCATAGGCAAGGACCTGGTTTTGTATGATAAACCTATTAGAATGAAAAAATGGCCTAGTGTAGCTCTGTACAAATGTTCATGGAGTTATTATTGTCTTACACAATGAGAATGTAATGTAAAAACACCTTCTTGTCTGTTAAAACCTATCATTATGCCCTTTTGGAACATTGAGAGAAAGGACAAAGAAGTTTCAAAGGTGAAATAATGTTAGAAAAGGAGTTTGAGAAGTTTGCTTAAGTGTACGGATATTATGGAGCTTGACATGGTGTTTACAAATTTCAAATGACTTAAAAGATGCTCTTTCACCTTCTTGACCCTTGACAATGAAGACTTACACTTGAGATAATTAGAAATAAGCATAAAGCACTAAACTTTTATTATCTTAATTTCCCCAAAAATACCTTAAACAATGCTAAACTTGTATAAGACATTCATTTAGACCTCTAAGAAAGGGAGACCTAGTGCAAAAGGCCAAGTTTTTTATTAGGGGGGTTGACATTTGACCTAGGGAAGCCAAAATGGTCAACAAGCCCTAACTTACCCATAAAGTCTATGCATTGCTACTCTATATTCGTCTGAAACTCTAAGCTCCTCCATTCTACTCCAAAGTTTACCTCTAGGGACCATGTCAAATGCTTTTTCAAATTCAACAAAGCAACAAAAATATTCTTATCCCTAAGTATCCCATACTTTTTCAATCAAGTGTCTAAGAGTGATGTAATGATCAACAGTGGAGTGTTTCGGCCTAAACCTTGTTTGTTGTTTTGCTCTTTTACCCCATTTTTCTACCTAGTTGCTAATTTTGTGCTCTATCATGCTACCAAATAGCTTTCCAAGGAGGCAATTAACCATGATAGTTTGATAATTAGATTAATTATTGATATCCCCACTTTATAACGAGGGATAAAGACACTAATCATCCAATCTGAAGGAAATCCTTCTTGAATGATGCCATTGAATATGCTTTTGATGTGTGGTGTAAGGGTTTATAAGCCCCACTTTATATATTCATCGTGCATCCCATCTATGTCTTGTGTCTTACCCCCTGCTAGCCTCTTTATGCGTTGAGTGATATCCTTCGTATAATAAGCTAAGTTACTATGTTGATTACTAAAGGGTTATCTTTATCTTGAATTCTTTCATAGAGTAGATTTGCATACTCCAGGCATTTGGTATTTGTAATATTGTTCTTTGTTTCTTTTCTCTTTTTTTTGGTTCCCTCTAAAAACCTTTGGGATTATGCTTTCCAAGGGAAATTAATTATTTTCTCCATGTATTCATGTAGCTATCTTTTTTGGACCGAATGACTCTTTCACAAGCCTTTTTGTTTTCTTTGGTCACTCCAAGTCTTCTCAAAGTTCTCTTTGTTGCCTTCCACTATTCATCATACCATGAATTCGCTGGAAAAATACTTGCACTTCCACTTTTAGGTCTACTTCTTTTTCATGCATTTAGGGCCTTTTAAAGTAAGGAAATCAACATATTGTTGTTTGCTAGATAACTATTCATAGCTGGAGTATTATGCTTTGTCTCCTAAAAATATTGATGAGAATGATGTATAAGGGCTACTTTGAAGGGTTCTCGGCTCTCTCAAGTAATGAGGATTCTACCTTAAAGAGGTCTCTTCCCTTGCTTGTGGTGGTCTTTCCCTCCATGTTGATGATTTATGTTCATATTGAATTTTACATATATTAGATTATGGTCTGATTTCATCTCTATAGGGCAGTCCCCAACTTCGAGCTTCATCAATCTCAGGATAGAGATTTGTGAGCAAATAACATAGCCTACTACACTTTGACCATTGTAAGTTTTGCAAGTGATGTTTCATGAATTTGGCCATGCTCTCATGCCATTGCATATAACCATGTCATACAAACTACAAATTCCAATAGTTCTACTTCATAATATGTAACTACCGCCTTTCTATCTCATGATTACCTTTCCTAATGCTATCTTTGTCTTCTAACCATAAGGGATTATATCTCACTCCTCCTTTATTTCTAAAATTAAGAGCTTGGTTGTTTGTTATCCGTGCATTGAAGCCCCCAATGACCATGACTTATACTAAGATGTTAAAAATTGAAATGTCAATTTTTAGTGACACATAGGGGCGATCACATTCTAACTTCCTTTTCTTATGTATTTTTGAGCTTTTGCAAGCAACAATCCTAATTATTAACTTGTTTTCTATTATTTTCAGCCATATATACTATTTATTTGGGTCCTCTTTCTCCACTTTTATAATTATGCACCGTGTTTATTTGATTGGCATCATAACCCTTCCATGTCCTTTACCACTTTTAGTGCTTTTGTTTCAAACTGATATTTTCTTATATTATTCAAAATCTAAAACTTTATAGCCTTCATGTTTATGAGTCTCAGTGATAATGATAATATCTTTTCCCTCTGTTATGGGCCCCAACCCAAGACCTCTTCTCCAAGGGTAACCTCTACAGTTCCAACTTACCAAGGTCAAGTGACCCTAGGGGGCCCAAATCCCTATTTATTGTGTGTCATTCGGTAGCTGATTTAGGATCTTCCATTCTATAACCATGCCCATTTCCCTACATCTCTTGTTGCTTTCACTTTCTCCCATTCTTTCCTTCTTTCTTCTTCTTATACAAGGTTAGATCTTTATCTAGGTAGATGTGTGTCCCTTTAAGAGACCTTCTATTCCTTAATATCTTGTTCTTATCTTCGATGTTTTTCATGATAACTCTTACATGTCTGTCCTTTCCTCCTCTTATCAATTTTCCCATTTTATTTGCCTGAAGAATAGAACCTGTCCAATGCAGTTGGTCTTCTAGGAAGTCTCTTGCTAATTGTTGGTATTATCATTCTCACCATAGTCTTTTAATCCTTTAATAATGATGTTTGTATCCCTCTCATGTCTATCATGTTCTTCTCTTATTTGCATTTTGACATGTTTTTCTTTATCTCCCTCTACTTGTTTGAAGGCCCTCTTACTATTTGAGCTCGAGACTTGGTCTCCTCATGTTGGACTTCCAAGTGACTTTATTTTACTTCTAATTTGCAATTATGGATTGGGGCTCTTTTGTTTGTGGTGCATTCCTTCTTTCTTTCACTTTTGGTCTATTTTCCTCTATTATTTTCAAATGATTTAGAGTTTGTTTTATGCCATCAACTCTTGTTGCCCCATTTCCATGTTGTTTTGAAAGTTGATTACTTGCTCCTTGAGTATTTCATTTTCTCTTACAAGTTGTCAATTAACATCTATAAACTCTTTCATCCTGTTATCCTCAAATTGTTTCTTTGTTTTTAAGTCTTCGAGCCCCCTTTTCATGTTCATTAATTCATTAACATATAGCTCGGGTGACCATATTAGTGGTGTTGACATTGAGCTATATAATTCCTTGCTTTTTGGCCTTCTATATAATATGTAGTGTTGTCATTTGTGATTATGGGTAGGGTGGACAATGCCCAACCTGTCCCATATTCCTTTAATTTTATTTTTACTATTTTTGAAATATTTTTGTTTTTTTTAATTTGTAAAATTTTCATATTTGTTGATGTGTTTTTCCATTATCCCAGGGATGAATAAATAAATATAAATTATTTATTTATATCACATTCAATCATATAACATGTAATTAGGTTTAATTAGATGTAACACGATAAAATCAGACTTAATTTTTATTTCATCTCTAGTGTAATAAATGAAAAGAGAGAGGTTTAAAGGAATATCTTATTTTCATACAAATTTGTAAACAATCATCATACTCTGACAATAGAATTAGGGGTTTAGTATAGAACAATGTGAACCCAAAATACTCACAGTGCCTCAGCCTTGAAATATTGATGTTTGTTTTGGTAACTTTGGGAACCCATGCTTTGTCAATTTTTTTTTGTTTTTGAGCTAGATTTTTCTTCGGCATAGAGTTTGGGCCGTGCATTCCAACTTACTGCCTTATTGTTATAACCATCACTATATATTATTATTGATTTATTAATAGTAGTTATATTGATGCAATATAATGGTAAATTACTCATAGTACCCTGAGAACTTCACTTATAAACTTGACATGATTTTATAAGAACAATTGGTAAGTTGTGAAGATTTTATAAAAGTAACATGATCAAGTGAGTTCCACTCATTTCATAGCTCAAATGTAGGTTCTTGATAATTCATACAAGGCACTTGGTAGTTTGGAATAAGTGTGAGTCACAAGAGTGGGTGGATAAATGGAGTTGTAGATCTCTAAGTCCAATCGACACATATAAGTGTCCAACAACACTACAACTTAGAGAATTGACATCATCAAATGACTTTGACCATGTATATGATATAGTACAACTAGGTATGAGATGAATATGTTCCATAAGTTCCCACAAACCAGGAAGGATAGAGATGTGTCATAAGTTCCCATAATTAGATGCGAGATTCTTATAAATATCACCAAGATTTCACTATCCCACTCAATTCAAAAATCATTTGTCAGAAACTTTTGTCTTACAGTCAAAACTTGAAAAATGACTCAAACATTGCTCACTAGGCCATACAAATTTTGAACCACATGCCTAATCGATGAATTGGTTTTGTGGTCTCATTTGGAATGGATTATCAATAAAATAATGACCTTCACTTTGCCTCCATTTGATACTAGACTCCAAACTTGCACCTTGTCAAACACGTCTCTTAAGAGAAACTTGACGTTTTCAAGGGGAAAAAGAGTGCAAACTTTGTTAAGCTATTGCACACAAACCAACAAGGGTAGAGATGTACCTTAAGCTCCTAAAATAGAATGCATGATTCATATAAATATCTGAAATATTTATTTATCCCACTCAATTCGATGAGGATTTGGCAAAAACTTATGTCTTGTAGCCTAAACTTGAAAAATGACTCAAAAGTTGCTTAGTAGACTAAGCAAATTTTAAATTGCATGCCTGATCGATGAGTCGACTTCGAGGTGACATCAAAAATAGAATATAAACACAAGAATGAACTTTTCCAATATTTTTCATCTGTCACACTCTAAACACACAACTTGTCAGACGTGTCTCTTAAGAGAAACTTAGTGTTCATAAGGGAAAAACAATGCAAATTTTGCTAAGCCATTGCATACAAATTAGGAATGGTAGAGTTGTGTCATAAGTTCTTAAGTTTTGATGCAAGAGTACTATAACAATCCCTATGATTTATCTATCCCATCAATTTGACGAGCATTTTGAGCGAACTTTTGTCTTATAGCCAAAACTTTGAAACTAACATAAGATACTTAGTAGACCAAGCAAGCTTTGACTTGCACACCCAAGCAATGAATATAATTTATTGCATCTATAATGGTGTATAAATGCTATAATAATCTTCGCCTAGTCTACATGTACCCTCAGACTCCAAACTTTCACCCCAATAAACATGTCTCTTAAGAGAAACTTAATGTTCTTAAAGGGAAGACCAATGCTAGATTTGCTAAGTTGTTGCACACAAACTTAGAAAGGTAGAGATATGTCATAAGTTCCTACCATTCCATGTGAGAATCATCTAAAAATCTCCCCTTTTTTTCTATCCCACTTTTTTAAATGAGCATTTGGTGGAAACTTTTGTCTTGCATTCAAAACTTACAAAATGACTCAAAATTTGTTCAATAGAACCTGAAACATTTGAACCACACAACCAATTAGCAAAGTGACTTCATGATCACGTATAGAATGGTGTATAAACATAATAATAACCTTTGTCTAGTATTTATTGGTCCATGGACTCCTTACACCTCATCAGATGCATCTCTTAAGAGAAAATTAACATTCTTAAAAATTAAAATAACGTGAACTTTGTTAAACCTTAAAACGTAAATCAAGAAAAGTAGAGATACATTATATATATTTATATAGTTTCACAAAAAGAGTCTTAAAACATTCGAATATTCAGTTATCTCATATTTCTATAGATTATATGAGCAAGTAAAGGCTAAAATCAGAACTAGTGATGGAATGTCAGAGTGTTTTGACAGCGATATAGGCGTCAAGCAGGGCTACCCACTTTCACCAACTTTATTTGGACTGTACATTGATAAATTAGAAGAATGATTAAATAAAGATAGTGGGGAGGGGATTCAACTAGCTAAGTATGTTATAAAACTGCTTCTTTATGCGGATGACCTCATTTTTAATTGCCAGAACATCGAGCAGCTTGAGAGAACATTTGAGAGCACTTGAAACTTTTTGTCAAGAGGTTGGAATGCAAGCGAACACAAGCAAAACCAAAGTAATGATCTTCTCTCTGAAAAAAAAAGAAACAATATACCTTTACCTTTGAAGGCAACCCGTTAGAGATAGTCGAGGAGTACAAGTACCTCGGGCTTGATTTTCACCACAAGCTCAGCTGGGAAACGTGTAGAGCAAAAAGAATCCAAGGAGGATGGAAAGTGTTGTTCTCTCTTCAAAATAGGTGCAGGATTGTGGAGTTATGGGATTGGAAGACCAAGAGAACACTTTTCGGTTTGTTGGTTATCCCAGTGATTCTCTATGGGTGTGAACTTTGGGGCAGCAGTATGTCAGATCAAAAATAGAAACAGATAGAGAGAATCCAGAAACACTTCATCATAAGTAGTCTCAAAGTTAAGAATTCGGTGCCGTATGAGATCCTACTTGTTGAAACGGGGTCCTTCCCTCTAGAGGCATTGACGATCATACGGTTACTAAGCTACCTCAAGAAGATTCAAAACATGAAGAAGCATAGGTGGCCTAGACTAATTATGGAGGAAGAGCTAACTAGAAGAAAAAACACTTGGAGGAAGCAAAATGACAAATGGTTAAAGAGGTGGGATATTAGCATGCATGAGTGCCCAAATACTAATGAAGAAATAAAAAAATATGTGAAAAAAAAATTCAAGTGCATCATGTGGACAAAACAAATGGGCCGTAAAAAAGAATACTACCTCAAAGAATTCAACCCCGCAGGGGATTTTGAAGAAAAAGCGTATATAGGAGCAGACATTAAGTGGAAAGTGAAAATGTTGATTGCCCAACTTAGGACAAGCTCTCATCATCTTAGGTGTGAAACGGGTAGATGGCTAACTCCTAAAGAGGATTGGGAGGAGAGAATATGCCTCTTTTGCAACAAAGGCGTGGTGGAGATGGAACGCCACTTCCTCTTGGAGTGCGAGGCATACAAAGACATCCGATATAGTTATGGTGAAACTTTAAAAATTGCCAACCTGGACACTCTGTTTTAAGCGACAACGTTGGGTAATACGACGAACCTCGTGATCAAACTTTACAACAGTAAGGAAGATCTCAAGAAGGAAGTTCAGGAAACTTACGGAGCATTTTGTCACTGAGGTCCCATTTTGAAGGAGATGTGTGCCACTGATAAGTCCCATAAACTACTGCAGTCTCATGGACGTTATTAAAATCCTTCATTCATTCATTCACTCTATTCAATAAACGTATAAATGTAATACTTGCCTTGGTCTCCGTTGGCCACCAAATTTAAACTTGCTACCTTGTTCTACACATCTCATAAGAAATAAATAGTGCGAACTTTACTAATCCGTTAAATGCAAACTATGAAGGATGAGATTTATTGTAAATTCCAACACTTTCACATGATGCATGCCTTCTGTACGTCCTTTCAGGAAAGGTAAAATGACGCATCATAGTGTTGAGAAAACCTTTTGACACAAGCAAGAATTATTGTTCTCTACTTTTAAAACCAAGCATATAATTTGGCCCAGGTCATTGGGGAGAGCACAAGTCAAGGCTAAGACAAAGGAGGAAGATGAAGAGGAAGTGGAAACTGGATTCAGGATGGATTGCTGGCAGATCGACGAAAGTAAGCAATTCTGGGGAGGAGCTGACTACAACTCATCCTCCTTCGCAATCCACAGAGCCATGGATGGAGGGACTCGTACCCGGAACGTATGGTTTACTTTTTTAACTTTATACAAATACAAGTATATTTTTGTAATCATTCATATAACGGATTAAATATTTATTAAAATTACCATTCATTCATCTTTTGGTCTACACTCGTTGCAATTTGTTTGCTTTCAAGAAGCTGAAGCTTTTGTGGTGTGATATTAGTCAAATATCTTTATTTTGTGGGATTTTGTAATTTTTTTCTTGCTGTTTTACACTGCAATTCCGGCATTGTGAAATACGCTAAGGAAAGCACTTCTAAGTAATAAAATCAATGAATTTGAAAATTCAATAAATATCAATGTCATAAGAAAGCAGCACTCCTCAAACGACTCCTGCCTTTACTACAGTCCTCGAGGTCTGTATGGTTCTAGGTTACAGAAACGAGAAATGTGACGGAAAAGATAACGTGAGGAAAACGGGGTTTGATGCAGGGTGTGTAAGAAACCAATGAGAAATAGTTTTCCCCTACACTTATATATTTACTTATTTTTAGTAGTTATAACATATTAAACATGATATGGGCATATGAAATCAAAATATTTGTTTACACCATACTTTGTAAAATTAAAGAGGTGCATGTATGATACCACAAAGAGTCGTAATCACTTTTAAATAGTCATAATAATTGAGTACATAATCAAATTTACATTAATGTTTAAAGACAATATCAAAAACAAATTATATGAGCCTAGTTGGACCCTGCTATGCTTGAGGTGGAAGGTAACCTAGTGCTTCTACTACTTTGTCCTTCCCCCTAAGAACATTGCTTCTAAAAATGTTTTGGATGTATTGTTACATGAAACAAATGTTGTAACATGACAATTAACTATATACCTAATCTTTGATAATATGATAGATTTAATGGTCCCAAGAAAAGACTTAGAACCAATGCTAATGACACAACGCTATGTTCAATACCTTACGGGTTGCTTACTTGCACTACAACAATTACATGTACCAATCAATACTCCGTTTCAATTTTTAGAATAACATCTAATAGACTGTAGACTCTGATCTTTGTTTTCCTTAGGATTACTAAAGTCAATGTTTTACCTACATAACGATGAAATTTTATGGATAAAGATAGCAAGGAACAAGTTACATAAATATGTATTCAGGAATTTCCAATTTCAATTGAAGGCAATATGCAATATGCAGGATTTTATGTCTATTGAATATGCAGCCACAGTAGAAGCAATATGCATGATTTTATGTCTATTAATATGCAATATGCAGCCACAGTAGAAGCAACCATGACACAATTGATTAACCTGAAACATAGCTTATAGAAATGACTAAGTTCTGAAGTGGAAATACACAGGGAAGGCCTCTATTGTCTAAATAGTAGCCTTAAAGAACCATTTTCTTATTTTCATAAATCCTTGCTGGCATGAAGGTCTCACAATTATATAAATTTCTTACAAACAACTGATGATAAGAAAGAATACTGAGAAGGCATGCAAAATATTGCCATGGGGTATTTTTCTAATCTATTTATTGTTGTCTCATTAGATGATGTGGCACAAAAGGAAGCTTTGGTAGACATTCCAAAGATTATTTCAGAGCAGGAGAACAGACACCTATACACTCAAGTTATGGAAGGGAAATTAAAAATAGTTGTTTTTAGTATGAAAAAAGGAAAAACACTTGGCCCAGATGGTTTTCCAATTGAATTTTATCAAGCATTTTGGGACATCCTTAAAGATGAGCTTCTTCAAGTTGTGGAGGAAGCACGAAAGGCCAAAACTATCTTAAAAGAAATAAACAAGACCTTTATAGTTCTAATTCCAAAAGCCTCTGAAGTGGAAGAGATATCAAGTTTTAGGCCTATAGCTTTATGCAACTTTCTCTACAAAATTATTACTAAATTAATTGTAGAAAGATTGAAACCTTTAATGCATAAGATCATATCTCCAAAACAAGGAAGATTTGTCTAGGAGTGGCAAATCCATGATGAGATTGTTTTGGCCCAAGAAGCTTTACACTCCATGGAAATGCAAAAATCTCCTTCTATGTTTATCAAGTTGGATCTTTCAAAAGCTTATGATAAAGTTGACTAGACTTTTTTATGTCAAGTTTTGAACCAATTTGGCTTTTCTCAAGATTGGATTAACTGGGTTCAAGCTTGCTTAGAATCATATTCGTATTCAGTAATGGTTAATGGAAACCCCTCAAAGAGTGTTGGTGCTTTTCGAGGAATTAGGCAAGGTGATCCAATCTCTCCATTCTTATTCATTATACTGGCTGAATGTTTGTGACGGTTGATGACTAAGGCAAGAAATGACAAAAAGATAGGTGTGAAGTTGGCGAAGGGAGCAAGTCATCTGACAAATCTACAATTTGTTGATGATTCGACACTTCTTGGAAGAGCTACGTGCTTGGAATCCTCACAGATGCAAAATATTCTTTCGATTTTTACTAGAGCCAATAAACAACTTATTAATCAAAAGAAATCCAACGTTATATTTTTTCATTGTTCCGAGAGACGATGAAATGAAATTGCTTAGATGTTCGCATAGAATGATTTTATATCGCACAGAATAAACAAATATGAGAGATCTCACAACAATAATTGACAACAGAGCAAAATACTGGATAATATAGCAAAGCCACTTCGAGGGGGCAACCTCCACAACAATACACTAATAGCAAAATACTTAACATAATGAATAAAGACTAATCACTACCTCCTATATATAGTCTACTTAGCCAAGGATATTCCATAGGCCGACCTATCTAAGAACATAGAGAAATGTAACAAATATATAAATAAGGTATGGAAGCCACAAGTCGGCCACACATATCCCTAGACACACCAATGGTTAAGGGCATAGCAAACCCCTCTCCTTCAAAACAACGTTGTCCTCAACGTTGTGGCAACTCTGGATGTTGCTGCACAAATGCTTCATCCTCTCAAGTGGCATCTTCACATGATAGATTCTTCCATTTGATCAAGTACTTTGTAGTCGCTCTGGAATGCAATTGTTTAGTGCGCATGTGAAGGATCACCTCAGATCAAGAACAACTCTGCCTTCCTCATCCAATTCTGGTAATTTTGTTTGAATGGCAATTCTATGTCCAATGACTTTTTTGAGGCATGATACATGAAATACTGGATGTATGCGAGTGGATGAAGAAAACTCTAACTTGTAGGCCACACTACCAATTTTTTGCAAGATTTGATAAGGCCCATAATACTTAGGGGACAACTTGTTATCCTTTTTTTGTTGCTTCAATGACATCTGCTTATATGGTTGCAAGCGAACAAAGACCCAATCACCAATGTTAAAATGCCTCTCACTTCTGTGCTGATCTACCTGGTGCTTCATGCGATTCTGGGCCATAGCTAAATTTTCATGCAAACTTGCAAGGACCTCCTATTGATGGTGAATATGTTCTTCAATTGCATGAACCTTATGATGGATCTTCAAGATTGAAGTGATGGATGGAGGGTGGTATCCATACAGTGCCACAAAGAGAGACATTTTGGAAGAACTATGAACATAAGTATTATACCACTATTCAGCAAGTGGCAACCAATGAACTCATTTATCTTGTTTATCAGAAACAAAACAACGGAGATATCCTTCCAGACATTTGTTGACTACCTTAGTTTGTCCATCAGATTGAGGATGATAGGATGAACTATGAGCCAATTGGGTACCCAAACATGTAAATAACTCAGTCTAAAAATTACTAGTGAAAATGGGATCTCTATCACTGACAATGATCTTAGGGGTCTCATGCAGTTTTTGAACTATATTGAGAAAAGCAGTGGCTACTGTACTAGCAACAAATGGTTGTGATAAAGAACAAAAATGTGATAGGACCTAGGTTCCACAAAGCTCTGACACCACTTGTCAGAATTAAGAGCACATATGATTACCTTTGTATAAGCAACTAAATGCGAAATTTAACCAGAAGTAATAAGTAACTAGAAATCAGAAATAGCACAGAATATGAGAGGCAACACACAATTGTATTCAACTCATTCCAGAAGGAAATTACAATAAAGAGATCACACTCTTTCATCCACTTCGTGGGCATACCAGTAATCTTTCCTCAAGAGTTATCTTCTCTCAATACAGGTCACAACAAACGGCTCAAACACAGAGCTATTGTTCCCCTGAACCAGTCGGTATCAATACTGCCAGTACAACCGAGTACGAACCGTACTCCAAGTAGATCTCACCTGATCTTGCTCCTTGATGTGTTGCTGTCACCTTTGATGTTGCTACCCCGCAGATCTCCTTTGACCTCGCACACATACACCTGCAAATCAATGATCTTACTTACCCATGTAGATCTTCTCCCTGATCTTGCAACAATGTGCAGATCAACTTGATCTTACATACTTGGAAGAACCCTTGTGATTCTACCAACGGAAGAACTCTTCTGGTTCTACACTTTACAATACAGCCCATGAGTCTATTATATAGATCCCATGCATACAATAATTAGACAAGCGGCTCAAGACTCAAATTAGTCTTTAACATGCAAACAACTGGTTCGTTAACAAACTGTTCGTCAACAAGTAGTTCTGGAACCGCACAGGCGACCGACGTTGGTCCCTGTCCGTCTGGAGGTGACCGACGTCGGTTGACTCCTGACCGATGTTGGTTGCTTTCTGTCGACCTCTGACTGACATCGGTTGGCCTGTCGACGTCGACGACTGTGACACTCAGCAACCTCCTCCATGTTTGCATCCGGGTGAAGCTTTTAGCTCCACAACCTAACAATCTCCCACTTGGAGATAAACAGCTGCACCTGTACCTGTACCAGTACATTGTCTAATATGTATCCTGGCTTGTATCCCTCTTCAAGCTCAATCTTGAAGACCAACCACCACACACCCTGTGGTGCTACACCTGTGTCTGAATTTCTCCATTCTCAGCTTACCTTCTTCTGCCATTGCTATACTCCCACTCAATCAGAAACCCCTGAGAGTGACCTGTAATCAAAAAACACTTAACACACTCTGTGACCAAGGTGTTAGTGAACCTCGCTCTGAGAACTTCCAACCTCGCTCTGATACCAATTTGTCAGGATTATGGAGCACACAGTTGATTACCTTTGTATAAGCAACTAAACATGGAATTTAACTAGAAGTAACAAGTAACTAGAAATTCAGAAATAAGAACCCTTCTGATTCTCCAAACTAGCACCCCTATGGATCTCTACCAGATCTTGCAACACCTGCAGATCTACCTGATCATACACACTTGGCACTGTGGCACTAGGAGGAACACACCTTGCTCTCTTCACTCTGAAGGAGCTAACCTTGCTCTCTCAACTAGCACACTTTACAATACAACCCATGAGTCTATTAAATAGATCCCATGCAAACAATAATTAGACATCCAATTACAATAATTAGATCCGCAGCTTAAGACTAAAATTGGCCTTTTACATGCAAACAACCAGTTCGTTAACTAACTGTTCGTCAACAAGCAGTTTTGGAACCGCACAGGGGACTGACATCGGTCCCTGTCCGTCTGAAGGTGATCGACGTCGGCCGACTCTTGACCGATGTCGGTTGCAATCTGTCGACTTCTGACCGACGTCGGTTGGCCTGTCGACGTCGGCGACTGTGACACTCAGCAACCTCCTCCATGTTTGCATCTGGGTGAAGCTTTTAGCTCCACAACCTAACAAAATGAGCATACTTACTAAGACGATCCACAATAACCATGATAACATTTTAACCATCAGATCTTGGTAACTCTGTAATGAAATCAATAGATACCTCTTCCCAACACTGGCTAGTGATGGATAAAGGCTGTAAAAAACCTGGCGTTTTGATGGTTTCGCCTTTGTTTTGTTGACAGATCATACATTTAGCCACATGTTTTTGGACATCTCCCTTGAGTCCTTCCCAAAAAATATTCTGCTTGATTTTGTGATAGGTTTTCAAAAATCTTGAATGACCCCCAATTGGAGTTGCTTGAAGATCCTAAAGGATTTTTTGTTTAAGAAGAGAATCCTTACATAGGTACAATCTGTTTTTATACCATAATTCACTACCCTTCTATGTGAATTTTTCAAATCCACTTAAACCTTGCCAAAGATTTTGAATCAAATCATGGGTAGCAATATCATGTTTTCATTTTGATTGTGCTTCGTCTAGCCAGTCTGCCTGCAAAATGGTTATGGCACATAGCAATGCCTCAATTGATTCATCCTTCTGGTTAGTGCATCTGCCACCACATTGTCCTGGCCTTTTTTGTAGACTATTTCAAAATCATAGCCTAACATCTTAGTTACCCATTTCTGTTGTTCTTCAGATGACAACCGTTGTTCCAAACAATATTTGAGACTATCATGATCAGTCTTTACCTGAAAGTGACGACCTATCAAATAAGGTCTCCATTGTTTAATTGCATGTAAAATGACCATTTCCTTCTCATAGATGGGCTTGTGCTGATTTTTACCTTTTAGTTGACGACTTTCAAATGCAAGTGGTCTGCCTTCTTACATGAGTACAACACCCATACCATACCCAAATGCATCACATTCAACCACAAAAGTCTTAGAAAAATCAGGAGTGGCCAATACTGGAGTAGTGCACATAGCCAATTTCAATTGTTCAAATGTCCGAGTAGCTGTATCAGTCCACTAAAATGAGTCTTTCTTCAATAAAGAGGTGAGTGGGGCTGCAATGCTACCATAATTTTTTACAAACCTGCGATAGTAACCAGTTAGCCTCAAAAATTCTTGTAGTTGTTTGAGTGTCTTAGGAAGTGGCCAGTCCACTATTGCTTGGATTTTTTTAGGATCCACTTTCACTCTTTCTTAAGAAATCAAATGACCCAAATATTCAACCTCACAAGCCCCAAAAGTACATTTGGAAGGTTTGGCATACAATTGATGTTGTTCCAAAATGGAGACTACTTGTTTCACATGTTGCAAATGGTCTTCCCAATTTTTACTGTAAATGAGGATATCATCAAAGAATACCAGAACAAATTTTTTAAAAAATGGCCTAAAAACAGTATTCATCAAACTCTGAAAAATAGATGGTGCATTTGTTAAACCAAAAGGCATAACAAAAAATTCATAATGGCCCTCATAAGTCCTGAAAGTTGTTTTGGGTATGTCTTCATCACGTATCTGGATTTGATGATACCCAAAACGTAGATCTAACTTGGTAAAATAAAAACCACCATTCAATTCATCTAGCAAATCATCAATGACAGGAATATGAAATTTATCTTTGATAGTGTACTTGTTGAGTTCTCTGTAGTCAGGGCACATCCTCCAAGTGTCATCTTTCTTTTTCACCATGACAACTAATGAAGAATATTCGCTTTCGCTGTGGCGAATGATTCCTGCATCCAACATCTCCTATACCATATTTTCAATTTCACTTCTCTGGGCATAGGGATACCTGTATAGCTTGATATTGGGTGGTGTACTGCCAGAAATAAGTTTGATAGCATGTTCATGTGTGCGGCTAGGTGGAAGTCCTTTTGGCATGTTGCCAAAAACAACAGAATGGGCATCAATCACTTGTTGCAGATCAAGAGGTGGAGATGGCTGAGTTAGCTATACTTCCATGGAAAACAAGCGAGCTACAAATCCTTCAGCACCTTTATGGAGAATCTTTGTCGTTTGATGGGAGCTAACAAGTTGTGGAGATTTAGCCCTTAATCCCTTTAGCTCAAATTCCTTTCTTCAAAATGAAAACGCATGAATAATTCTTGGAAATTCATCTCAATAGTGCCCAAAGTGGTGAGTCACTGTATTCCCAGAACAATATCAGCTCCACCCATGGGAATAACAAACATAGGAGAATCCAACAAATAGTCTCCCATGGCCAGCTTAATACTATGACATTTACCTGAACAACTGACAATACCACCATCTGCAATCATAACCTGAAATTCTGGAGTTGGATAAATGAAATAGTTCAAACGAGCAACCAACTTACTGTTGATGAAGTTGTGTGTGCTCCCAGAATCAATCAAGACAGTGACCTTCTGTTTCTTAAAGAAACCCATCACCTTAAGAGTTTGAGGACTAATACCTGAAAGGGCATGACAAGAAATAGTAGGTTGAGAGTCTTCAGATTCCTACTCAGGACCTTCTGCATCCTCACCATGTACTTCATCATCTTCATCGTCATTGGCACCTTCACTGTAAAACAATGTTTTTTCAGCACAACAATGGTCTTTGCTCCATTTGCTGTCGCAACCATAACACAACCATTTGGCTTGCTTCTCCTCAATTTGTCATTGTGTTAATCTAGTGGGTTGTGGAAATGATGGTGCTGGAAAGGTGTGATCACGACCAGTAGTGAAAGTTTTCCTTTTGACCATCTCTTTTTCTTCTGCCATATGTGTCCTAGAGATAGTTTATGATATAGATGTTGGGTTAAATATTCGAACCTCGAAATTGGATGCTATCTTTGAGGCCACCCAAAAATAGATCAGTCAAATTTTTCTCAGTGATATCTTCCACCCGTAAAGAGAGATTTTGAAACTGATGAATATAATCCTTCACAGTTCTTGATTGTCGCAGTTTGACTAATTCGTTGAAATAGTTCTCAGAGACATTCCGATAATGAGCCAACAACTCCTCAGTGAAAATAGACCATGTAATAGGAGCAACATTCTTTTTTTTTTGAGCACATAACCAGTGATACCAAATAAATTGCTCATGTTCTAGATACAGAGACGCCACTATCACCTTTTGAGAACCAGGGGTTTCATGCAGCTCAAATAAATTTTCAGTTTGGGTAATCCAAGTGAGAGGATCCTTACCATCGAACTTATGCATGTCCACTTTTGGCAACATTGGTTTCATACCAGCATGGGAGTTGTTGGTGTTGAGAGGAGATTTGAATGCTGAAGTGGAGGGTTGTTGGGCTGAAACTGAGATGTAAGGGCAGCCAATTGTGTAGTGATATGATGCAATTCATTGTGAATCCCATTAATCTCTCCGTGCATCCCTGAAACATCAACTTGGACTGCAACAAAGTCATCATGCCTCACCAAGTTCTTTATGTCCGCCTGAAGTTGAGAAATAGCTGAATCTGAAGTTCCAGATTTCATGTTGTCGACAGAAGGAGTCTTAGGAGTTTCTTGCCCCCCTTTTCTTTCTCGAGTACCAGGACCTGCCATATACAAACCCTAGGAGGGTTTTTACCCCCCAAAAAGTGTACCAAGAGATGGTACCGTTGTGATCGCCTTGCCAAGACGAATCCAACCACTGCCTTTGCGCACTAGGGTAAAAATTTTGGCACCAAAAAAGTGTACTGACAGAAAGATACTGTTGCGGTCGTCTTGTCGAGACGAATCCAACGACTGCAATTGTGCAAAGGAATTTTTTTTAAAATATTTTTTTTCAAAAAAGCGTTTCAAGCAATATTTTGTTGACGAAAAAAATTAATTCTTCTCGGATTGCAAGTTATGTTTTTTCGCTCCCACCGCTCCCAGAAGCCATGCCTCACCAGATCCGAAAAAAAAACGTCGTAGAAAACTTGCCCAAATCAAAGCTCTGATACCACTTGTAATGAAAGTACTTAGATGTTAGCACAGAATGATTTTATATCGCACAGAATAAGCAAATATGATAGATCACACAATAATAATTGACAACAGAGCAGATTACTGGATAATATAACAAAGCTATTTCGAGGGGGCAACCTCCACAACAATGCACTAATAGCAGAATACTTAACATAATGAATAAAGACTAATCACTACCTCCTATATATAATTTACTTAGCCAAGGTTATTCCATAGGCTGACCTATCTAAGAACATAGAGAAATGTAACAAGTATATAAAAGATGTATGTGAGCCACAAGTCGGCCACACATATCCCTAGACACACCAATGGTTAAGGGCGTAGCAGATGAGAAGCTTTGATTCTTGATATTTTTATGTTTAGAAGGGGCCCTCTTCCGATTACTTCTGGGGGTACCACTTGCAACTACACAATTAAAATATTGGAATTGGATACTACGCAAAGTGAAAATGAAAGTGCAGAAATGGACAAATAGATGGATTTCTTCAGGAGGAAGAATGACTTTGGTTAAGGCAGTCCTTCAAGCCATGCCAATTTATATCTCCTCTATTCTAAATATTCCTGCAGGAGTGTAGAAACAATTGGATACTCTCTTTCAAAAATTTATTTGGAGTGGAGCTTAGAAGCACAAAAAATGGTCCTTAGTTAAATAGGATATTCTTTGCCAACCAAAATCAGAAGGGGGCTTGGGATTTTGTTCCATTATAAAGAAGAATAAAGCTTTAGCTGCTAAACTTTATTGGATATTGTTAAAATACTTAAATGATCTGTGCGCTGCAAATATCAGAGCTAAATATGCACAAAATAACCCTCCTGAGAGAATAATCAGATTGACTCTTCCCTCAAGAGGCTCTCCAATTTTGGCAGTTTTGAGGATAGGAGAAGCAATGTTAAAGAGACATTTTTTATGGATAGTTAGAGATGGTCAATCAACCAATTTTTGAATTGATTCTTGGGATGGTCACCCACCTATTCTCACCTAGTTCCTTGATCTGAAATCTCTAATGGAAAGTCTTCACATTAAAGGATGGGACAAGATTGCTCATTATAGTCAACTGTGTAGGTATCATTGGGGGGTTGGAAATCGATGGATTCATTTTGAGAAATGGCCAGTTCAGTTGGAAACAGATAAAAAAATGATAGTAGATTCTATCTTATAGTCAAGATCTTCCTCATGTTCTAAAGGGTTGGATGTAATACCCTGGGGGACTAATTCTATAGGGAGTTATTCTGTTTCAGATGGATATGCTTCCCTATGCAATCTAAATCCTCATCCTTTATGGGATATATTTAAAAAATTATGGCAGGAAGAACTATGGCCAAAATTCAGCGTCTTTGTTTGGTTGTTATTGAGAAGAAGAATCCTAATAGGGGACAGGGTAATGAAAAGAGGATATAATGGTTCCTATAGATGTGCATTGTGCTTGGATGATGAGGAAACTATTATCCATTTATTTATACAATGTCCCTTTATGAAGCAAATGTGGCAATATTTAGCTTCTTTATTTCAGATCCCTTGGAATGGAATTCAAGCCCTAGAACAAGCTTTTTAGAATGGGTGAAGCAACTAACGACTGACCAAAATTTGAAATCATTCCTATGGAATGGGATTACTCTTCTTCTTTGGATTGTGTGAAAGGAACGAAATAAAAGAATTTTTCAGTAGGAAACTAGGGCTTTCTCTTTTGTTTGGGAAACAATAAAGAGTAATATTGCTTAATCAATCAAGTACAAAATTAAAATTCCTCAGAACTTGTGTGCACAATGGGTTATCTTATTACAAGTTTATCTATTAATTTGGGCAGTCATCAAATGGGTGATGGTAAATGGTCAACCCCTCCATGTGGCTTTGGGAAGCTAAATACTGATGGAGCTTCTGGAGGAAATCCAAGTCAAGCAAGCATGGGTGGAATAGGCAGATTATTGGATGGATCAATGATCTTTCTCTTTTCAGAAAGATTGGGGTACGCAACAAATAAAAGATTCAAGTGGAATCTGATTCTCTAATAATTATTAACCTTTTATCCAATTTGTCATTGTAGAAGGGCAAGAATTGGCAAATAGCTAAAGAGCTGGACAAAATTCACTAGTTGAAGGTTACATTTCAAGAGAGATATTTCACCCATGTTTCTCGACAACAAAATAAAGTAGATGATGCTTTAGCTAATTGGTCTTTGGTCAAGCATAACATTGTCTGCTATGGTCCACCACCTATATGGTGGCCCACTAAGCTCCAAGATATCCAACAGATTTTAGATCTAGACTGACTTCCTCTATATGGCTGATGTGAATAGATATGTTTCTTGTGCCAAGGCTTGGACTAATAGTTTTCATGCTTGGCATGGTAGAATATGTATATTTGAATTACTCTTTGAATTGATATAATTTTTCTTTAAAAAAAAACAAAAACAAAACAAGAAAAGTTTCATAACAGGTCCACTACCTAATAGTGCCATTATTATTAATGTACATAGAAAAAGTGTTTATAGCATAAGATTTAGCAAGTAAAAGAATATTTAAAAAAAAAAAAACTTTACTCAAAAGGTTTTAGTCTTTAGATATGATTTACTTTCTTCATTTTGATATCAAAGGTGTGTACATAGGGGCATTCTTGTTGGGGCTTAGTTGTGTTCTATGTACTGGAATCATCCTTCTATTTTCTTATGACTCATTTATGATTTCTGGATGGAGTTCATACATTTGTATTCTAAATCATGTGGAATCCACATCTAGTACTCTCTTCCACAAATATTTGCCGGGTAGTTTTTACTTTTTCCAATGCCTTTGTAATACTGCAATGTAAAATCAAAGGTGCTTCTTGGCTTGTCTACATTTATAGGCAGCAGAAGCAATGCAAAGATAATGACAAGCGAATTTCCTCTTTAGACTTGCATTTCATAGATAATATCATTTATTTTTGAATATGTAGGAGTTGATATAGAGTGTGAACATACATCAGATTGATTCAAGAAGGCATATGGCTATGGAGCAAGCGATAGGATAGAGATCACTCTATGTGTGGGATCTAATGCAAAGTCAAGCCTAAGGCCAACATTGAGTCAGCCAGGCTTTGGAAAAGTAGACCATCATTAGATATGATTTTTTATAGTAAGAAATGCAATTTGTGATCCTAAGGCCGCATTAGTATATTATTAGCTGGGCTGGGCTGTCCTTTTGATTTAAGAAGTGATTTGTTAAGACTTTGGGTAACTTTGGCAAGGCAACCATTGCGTGTTTATTAAAGTGATAAATTGATGTCTTAGTTATGGAAAGGCATCTTCTAGGGGTTTCAGCACTATGCTGTTCTTGAAGGTAACTTTAGATGACATAATAATTTAGGTATTTCAATCATCATTTTTCATGCAATAGAATAGCTGTTATATTTTTGCAATATATCTGCTGTTTATGATTATGTACATGTGATGGAAAGACTATCTAAATCTGCTTAGTTGATCAATACTGCTGTTATAAAAGAATATGTTGGCCCTTGAATTGTTTTACATGCATCTTATTTTACACCAAGGAAATCATAATGTTTACATCAGCTGAGCATCAGAGTTGCACAGAATGCTCCTTCCTATGAAAGCAACAAAGTCAACATCTGAGTCTTTGCCCTAAGGGGAAAATTAAGATATGATTTTATTTATAGGATACTATTTTCCTTGAGCATTCATTTATAAAAAGCAGTTTCTTCAAAGATGGAAAATGATTCAGAGCAGGCAAAAGCTGCCAACATAAGTGCGAGAAATGATGAAATATATTCGTAAAACTGTAAATGAAATTCGTGGATAAGAGGATGTGGTTTGTTAGCTCAAGTCTAAATCTCCTTTGGGGTAAGTATGAAAGGCAAAGTTTTTTATTGATATGAGGATTTCCAATCGGGCACTTTCATGATTTGGAAATGACAAATGCTTTTTAAGAAGCTGTGCATACGGTCTTAAAAAAAAATTAATGAAAATATCTGCAAATTCCATATGATGCCTTTAAAAGATTCAGTTACAGTGAAATAAGTTCACAAGAAATGTCCCACAATAGCTCTGTAGCCCATAACTAGCAAACATTGAAAGCAGCAATACTCCTACCAGCCGGGAATGGATATTCAAATATAATGCATCAATAAGGTAATGATAACTGATACGCATAAAAGAGAGCCCACTTGTGGAGAATCTTCCAATCAATATAAATGATTGCATTTGGCATAAAATTCATACTCTACTATGTGGCACTTATGTTCTTTCTAAGGCTCGGGGTCATACTGCCCATCAACTCGGGGTCAATGAAGAGTGAGACCTATTCTCAAGGGGGAACTGATAGATGAACACATTCACTATAGCTCGGTCTAGGCAAAGTGGAGCATAGTTGAGATAGTGCTTGACTTGGCACTTGCCAGAAACTTATGGCCCTACTCTATTCTACGGTTGTCTATGTCATATATCTATATCTATCTGGGGGCCCTCCCCCTATTCTGGCCCTCTCTATATATGGATGGGCCAAATGCACCAACCACTCAGAACAGCCCTATTCCCAGTTATATATATAGGGCCCAACTTGCCCAACCCCAATAAAGATATACCCAAACTGACTTGCTATCTCGGGATGCTTGACTACAGAGTGGGGTCAACTTGCCCAACCCCAATACAGATACACCCCAAGTGACTTGATATCTCGGGAGGCTTGACTGAGATACATAGATAGGGATATGGGTGGGGTAGATATCTAGATAGGGGTATGGGTGGGGTCAAGCTTGAATACAGATTGGGACCCAAAATTATGTTAATCATAAACTTTGAAGATAGTGTTCTGTAAAAATGGATGCTTTATTATGAAACCCATTTCTGTTGTCTATAATGTGTTTGGTATGTTCGAATAATAGGTGAAGTGACTGAACCTACGTTTTCTTCTAAAGGGTAAAGGAGCTGCTATAATAACATACAATTTCTTAGAAAATATGGCTGCACAAAACCTGTAAGCACCATAGTGCTCTGGAGTGGAGTCTTAATAACGTGTCACAAAGAATACTCAAGAACATTAGTGGTTTTGTAAAGGCAGGGCTAAATCGTTATTAATATAAGCTTGCTCAGACAACTACTGAAAGATAGACAAAAGATTCAAAACACTCTAGTAGGTGCAGTTCATCAATGAAAATGGACTCAAGGGACAGGTCCTGCAAGTTCAAGATTCACTAGAAATATTGAATCTAAAGCTTTATATCCCCGGTCTGGCCTAGAGAGAATGTATCTCAAAACTAGTATATATCTGCATGCATACAGCACATGGCCCTTCTTTGTTACAAGTGGATTATCTTGCTTCTCTTCAAGCTTGTTGACATGTGAATAATGGGTGTTTTTAGCTTCTATTTTCTGCAGTTTATTTATTGCTAATCAGTGATGTCTATGCAAATTAATTTCTTTGCGAAATATTTGCTGTTCTTAGTTTGTATTGGTATATAACACAGACTTTATGTCAGTTAGTTAGAACACATGTTAGCCAATATCTGAGTATTCTTGCCCGTTAGTCTGAAGTTTTAACACATCAACTAAGCCTTGAGTTTATCACACTCTTGCTTTTGTGAGTCTTTCATGATTATGATTCCACCTATTGATAGTTATTGATGATTTGTTATCTGTGCAGCTCTGTCAGACAATCACATACAAATGCAGTCTTATATTTTTCCTAAGTTTAGTGTAGATAGGATGTGCATATGTGAATGTGCAGGTATTAGGATTTTAGTATGACTAGCCTTGAGTGATCTCTGATTCTGTGTGGTATGCTAATGGTTAGCAATTAAAATTCTCTCATACGAGTTTGAAGTTGTATTCAGCTACCGTGTCTTGCCTTTTTGGTAAACTAATGTAAGGAATTTTGAGTTCAATCATAAGTACATAACGGCATCTACATATTTTGACAGAATATAAAGCTAATATGGAGCAGAATTTCATCTTTGAGGACCATATGAAGTGTGCTAAAGAGTGTGATTGTTTTTTTTGCAGTGTTTTGGGGACCCTTTTGAAAAACAAACTAATACCTGATCCTTTCTATGGATTGGAGAATGAGGCTATACCTGATATTGCCGATCCAGGGAGAGAATACTATACATTTTGGTTCTTCACAAGATTCCAGACACCCATGGTATGCAATCATGCCACAAATTCCTTTTTGCCCAATTTTTCTGGCATTTATGCTAAGCTTTATTTCTGTACACAGGAGAAAGAGTAAGAAATGATAGTTTTGAGCTGGTTTGGATATAAGATTGGTTTTATGGATTGGTGCATATCCGTTTCTTGTTTGTGAATAATCGAACACATTGTAATTGATTACATATTGAATATACTGCTTACAAGCAACAATCCTTTTTATGTAGTTATAGAAATTTCATCCTCAGCCTATATTTGAAGGCTTTGTGCTCGACACTTTTCCTGCCCTTTTTGGGTTTTCTGTGATATTTTGATCATGTTTCTGTTTAAAGTTCACAAGATGCAGTGCAAGAATATCATCATGTGTTTACTCTTCCAATTTAAGAATAATGAACAAAAAGATATTTCACTTCACGATACCTGTTTGTTTCTTTAACATTTCTAAAACTTTAATGATGACGATTTTATCAATGTCTGCGCTTGCAGCTGATGTCACTCTAGCCCTTAGGTATGCTGAACCAGAATTGGATCCGGTGTGCCACTCAAACGATCATTTATTGGAATTTATTTTCACAACGTGTCTTATGGGCATTTGAACTTGGGGCTTTGCCATCAGCATTGAATGCAGAGTTTTTAGGGAACACACCTGATTTTCAGCAAATGAGATGATCTGATGCAAATTCTGCTAAATCCTGACAAAATACTTCACAACAGCCTTCCATAAAGCTGATTCACTGTCTATATGTACTGATGTCAGCACCGACATGGAAAATGTGCGTAACGTGTATTCCCCAAAATGGGTCAATGAGAGAGAAGGTGTTGATTGAATGTTGTAAATGGAGGTTTTACTCACTAATTCTTAATAAATTGCTGCTGAAATCATGTCTGTATGACTGATGTTAGCACTAAATTTTCTAGCTGACCAGTGCACAAATCCTTAGAAATTCCTTCTTCAGTGTTGCAGAATTGGTTACAGGTTGAGAGAAAATAATATCACTAGAACTTGATGAAATGTCTCAGTATTCACAAATACAAATGTGTACGTATGTATATTTATACATATATGTACACGTATATAAATACATGTATATATAAAAACATTTATATGAACACACACACACACACACATATACATATACATATTGTAATATAAGAAAAGTGGTTTTGCATGAAAATGCACTACACACATCTACACCACTTTGCAATCAGATCTAACCAGATTTCCCTAAGAAAACAGTAAAATCTTACCTAATTGTAGAAAGGAATATTCTAGAATAATTGAAAAGTGCAAAGGAGGAGCTGTAGAAGAATATCTGAATTATTGGAATCTGGAGGCAGGTGGAAGAAACAGACACCATAAAACAAGTCTAGACAGCAAGACGAATAAAACCCAGAAACTTCAGACTGCCAAAACTGTAGCACTCCTTTATTGGCACAACTAGAACTGTTGTAGGATGTTTATGCCAACTATCAGATACTGCAAAACTGATTTGACGAACTTGTTCCTTTGCTCTTGGGCTCCGAAAATCTCGCTTGCTTTTATAGAATTCGCTGTGATTCATTGGGAAACAACTCTTCTTCCTTGAAACACATAGACATTGCCACACCTTGCAAAACCATAAAAAAATGGGAGGGAGTTAATGGCGCCGTGTTATCCCTTCATTATTATTAGGCCTTTGTTTTGGATCAAGTTTGGAAGACAAAACTCATTCAATGCACTTCAACAAGCACTTTGTGGATGTAAGCCCTAATCCCTATATGACTTTCGTGCTACTATGACAAGCAACACAATGCAAATGAACACTTAAATCTTGATTCAAATTTTGCTCTTTCAATATATGCTAGACTCTTGCTTTCAATTCGTGGCTCTTGCTCTTTCATTTCATGCCACATTCACTTCATATTGCATTTACTTCATTGTCCTATATGCACACATGCTCACACTATATTTATAGACTGGTCAAAAGGGCCCACAAAAAGGGTTCCAGAACCGTAGTGGTACAGTCATGGCAGACCAGAACTGTACTGCCATGTTTCTGAAAAAAGCCCAAAAAAATATGAAATAGGGTGAGGAGAGAGATACCTAGGGAGGAAACAGGGAACAAGAGGAAGGGGAAGTGGATAGGGAAGAATAGTGCAAAAACATAGGAAAAATGCACAAATAAGAATTTAACATGAAATGATAATCGACAAACACGCAAGTACCCTATAACAATGCAATTTGATAATTAGAACTTCCCTCGAACCAAACTTTGGTGTCTATATAATGCCTCACTTTGATGTGTGTGCGTGTATACATATCAAAGTAAAACAAACAAGCTTACCCGTAGGGTTTGTAGAAGATGCCTCGATTGTTGAAATCTGTAAGAGTTTTTGAAGCCAATATAGGAATGATAATGAACTGGAAGTCAGAAGGCAAGAGAGATAACTTGACTATGAAAGGTCATGAAGATCTTGGAACAAACATTCAAGCTCATGTGTCTAGGATGTTAAAATTTGTGCCCCTACAAACATATGGTAACATATGTGAATGAACTAGTCTATATAAACCCATAATCAAGGAACTGCTGAAATGTAGGAAAGTAGATGAGCATACGAATGGATACACCTAGTTATGTTGAAAATTGTGAAGCTGCCTTTTTGAAATCTATATCTCAGAATTTGTGTTATATTTGAATATATATGTGTCTTGTGGTGAGACCAAGCAGAGTATATATGTTTGTCGTGATGAGACCAAGTGGAGTATGTTGTGTAGCACCATGCATATTGGAGTCCTAGAGATAAAATTAGAATTAGGGTTTCTTTTTGAGACAATATTTGTATTACTTTATATGCATGCCAGATATTCATTATTGTAATCCTTCTGACGAATAATAAGATTAGTGATTTGCCAATTGGGAGATTTACTGTGGTTTATTGCTTATTTGAATTTATCTTGCAAAATTGCATCTTATTTCATGCAAAAGCAAAATACAAAGAAATAGTCAGGAAAATACCCAGTTTCAGATTTAAGGGGAAATTGGGGATATTACAGTGGTATCAGAGCTAATGTCCTGCCATCTTGTTGGGTAGTTTGGGTAGATTGAATCAGTGAAGTATCCATGATGTCTTCAAGTACTCAGAAATAGTGGGACAAGGATATGGAGAAGCTGAAACAAAGTTTGAAGAGGTTAAATGATTTTTTTTCAGATCCTACATTCGAAGACAAATTAACACGGAGTATTGCATCCGTTGTTAAAGGGTCCACAACACAAAGCGGAAAGCAAGGAGATAACAGGTATGCTGCTGTTAATAGGAGAAAGCTTTGCTTATATTGCAAAGGTCCATATGATGCCAATCACAATTGTCTTTTGAGGCCTAAGGGCAAGGCAAATCGTGTGATATGGGAGTTAGAGGCAGAGGCTTCAGAGCCTAAGGTAGAGGCAATGAAGGTGGCTCACCAGGATTCTGAGAGACATGTGGATGAGCTTAGTCATGGGGATTCGGACTCTCAGTTAGTAGCAGAGGATGAAGGAGCTGGAGATTGTGATGATGAGATAGTTTCAGCAGCAGCTTCTTTAGAGTTAGATGAGGATGAGTCCGATACTGGCATTCGGAGTGTGGAGGTATACTCAGAGGTTAGTACACTGAGTATTGGTGGTGAGTACGTTCCTGCAGTTGTTGCTGAGGAACATGTTGAGGCGGACACACATGTTCAGGATTTGGGAGTACCTGGTCCTGATGAGTTTGAGATACCAGTGGAGTCGAGTCTCTAGAATGATTCTTCTCACACAGATGACAGTGTGGTACAGTTGGTTGTGCCACCTTTACAGAGGGATCGGTTGTGGTGTGTGGGGGAGTATGTTGATGCTTCCTCATATAATTTTTACTGCACTGAATCATTCATGGAGAATTTGTTGGATAGTGCAGGGGTTCGTCTGGACTTGCATAAAGCGACAGAAGGTGTTCTCGTCTGAGGTACTAGTGCTATTAGCAGATTGGGTGGGGAGATTTTAGTGACCCTTTCTACTATGTTACCTTACAGGGATGTTGGGTGTGAGTGTCAGTTAGACATGGACTTGAGTTTTGATAGAGTTGATGTTTTAGTTGGCTTGAGTTCCACAGAGTGGTTTCTTCTATCAGCATCTACAGTTGGTCTTCAGATAATGTTGTTAGTGATGTCAGTTGTTTGGGTGTTGAGTGCAATTTTTCAATTGCTGATTTTTGTATTTTTGGTGCTGTTGATGTTGATGATTTCTTCACCGGGGTTGATTGGTGACATGAGGGACGTTACACAACCTTTTCCTTGGGATCCAGGTGGATCGAGTGGTTCATTGTTCTGCGATTGCTTGGGGACAAGCAATTTCAGGAGGGGCGGATTGTAATGTCCCCTTTTTAGTGGACATCTTCAGTCTTGATGATTAGCCTATTATGCGACCTTCATAGGCTGATAGGATGAATAGAAGGTCATGATGGAGATTGGCTTGGCTTCGATTAGCAGAATTCCTACAGTTGACTCTCATTCGGGCTCTTCCGGACATGTTGGCCTGAGCTCCTATTATTTAGGGATATTTGACATGCAGCGAAGCACCCTTATTTTGGTATGGTCATGTGCAGAATCACTCCCTGATTCACCAGCTTCAGACGGATCGAGGATCTGACATGTATTGAGGGAGATATTACTATTTGATTGATTTAATCAAATATTAATTATTTGGCCTAATTTTAAATATGAAACCCTAATGCTAATTTAAGAAACCCTAATTAGGGCAAGCACATCTATTTGGAGGATATAAGGGTTTCTTATTGGAGGCAGGTAAATTATCCATTGAATATTGATATTGATTATTGCTAAGAATTATTCTGTGAAGACTGAGCCAAGGGTTCCAGGATTCCATTTGCATTGGAGAACGTCCACTCTTCAGTGTGTGCGATTCAGAGGTTGTGAAAGATCAGCTGATTTATTGCCAAATTGAGAGATAGCTTCATACAGAAGTTATCACAGATTTTTACAGGTTTGAGAGATAACTTCATACAGAAGCTATCACAAGGGTTTACAGGTATTTTTTTATTTAGTTTTGATTCAATAAATTATATAGATAGAGATCTTCAGATCAGGTATCCAGAATATAGGGCCGCCGCATATTATCTTGCTTCGGTACGGAATCCGTACCGATCTGTGTAATTCCGTACAGTTCGGCAGCAGGCCAGAATAGCGCCGCAGAAGACACAGAGACCGACATCGGCATCCCAGTGACCGACATCGGCTGACTGAAGACCGACGTCGGCAGAGTGGCCGACCGACAGAGATTGACATCGGCAGTCTATCGACCGACGACGGTAGTATAACCGACGTCGGCGACTGTGTGTCGACACAGCAACCCGAGAGCCGTTCCAGATTTGCAAAGATCAGGTTCTGAGACAATATTTGTATTACTTTATATGCATGCCAGATATTCATTATTGTAATCCTTCTGACGAATAATAAGATTAGTGATTTGCCAATTGGGAGATTTACTGTGGTTTATTGCTTATTTGAATTTATCTTGCAAAATCGCATCTTATTTCATGCAAAAGCAAAATACAAAGAAATAGTCAGGAAAATATCCAGTTTCAGATTTAAGGGGAAATTGGGGATATTACACATATTGGAGTCCTAGAGATAAAATAAGTGAGATATATGCCCCCCTTTTGAGGTGTGGGACGACCTTGTAAGTCACATATTTCAAATGAAAGGTATCATGTGCACCATGTGTTAGGTAGAAAAATAAAGCATTAATGTATAACATAATAAGATATTATTATGAAAGCTTGTATGCCATAGATAAATGACCCCGAATGGCCCTAAAGTATAATATATATAAGCAATGTAACATGCCCCCAAGTGAGCAAGCTA
Organism: Torreya grandis; assembly: GCA_037957365.1. Classification (NCBI taxonomy): domain Eukaryota; kingdom Viridiplantae; phylum Streptophyta; class Pinopsida; order Cupressales; family Taxaceae; genus Torreya; species Torreya grandis. The sequence continues at coordinate 1,464,428 of JARHVA010000099.1, read as the reverse complement.
TAAGCAATGTAAATGTAGTAATAATGAGATGCCCCCCATGGACAATATATAAGCAATCTAAACACAATAGTGATATACCCCAATATAAGAAGTGTAGCAACAAATATATCAAATGAACTAATATGCAATGTCCCCAAAAGGGACGATTAGCTGAAATTTAGAAATAATTATAAACCCTACTTTAAATTGGATTTTTTTTGATTTAATTGCAGCAAACCCTAGCTGCCAACAACCCTTCAAATACACCTTAAAAATAGCTTAAAATTATGGTGAACCCTAATCAATTAGTGGCTGCTCAAAACATGAAAAGATAGCCTTTCAAAATCAGATTTTCTTCTTCAAACCCTAGGTGTCCTTGGCTGCAAAATTCATCTAAAAAATTGTATGTGTTTCTTATGCCAAATATTTTATCAAACTCTCAATAAAATTGCATAAATATATTTGCAAGAAAGATTTTTTTATGAATTTTATGAATATTTAGAGGGCTAAAAAAGCCCAAAACCCAAATTGCCAAGCTGAAAAAATATGAGAAAATTACAAAATTTAATTCAAGATAAATTAATCTTCGCAAGAGACCCAAACCTCTCCCAAACTAAATTGCCACTATGTAGAAAAATATGAATAATTTCAGAATTGCCCCTAGGGCACAAAAATCACCAAAACTGTGAGATTTCACTTTCAAATCAAATCATCACTCTCCCAATAGCAAGGCCAACTTGAAAATAACCAATTGGTGTCTAAAACATCCTTGAATGACTAGTTGATTTCGATAATAACTCCTAAATGAAGTTACCCCAAAGAAGGAAGAGGGTTTTCGTTCCCTAACTTTGTTTGCTTGAAGGGTTTCTTCTTCAAAGCATTTGCTTAGCGTTTTCATGCTAATAGACTAAATTTTTAATATCCAAAACATAACATGCCCTCTCCAAATGATTCCTCTTTCTTTTTTGTAGCCCTAAGTGTGGCACCCAAAAAGAGGAAGGGAGGGTAACTTAAAATGTTTTAAAAGACCTTTCTTTCCGATCTTTTCTTAAAATCACTTAAACTTTCATGATTCTTAAAGGTCCCCTCTTTAAGTGAAATAAGAAACATAAAGTACTTTTCAAAAATGTACTTTTATAAATATTCAAATAAAACATTCAATACTCTTTTCCCTTTATGCTTGTCCCTTAGCCCCAGGAATAAGTTAAGGCTAAGGGTCTTCCAAGATGTCTCTATCAAAAGAGGAACATGACAATCCTTCCTGTCCAAAATTGCTTGTCCTCAAGCAATAAAAACACCCATAGGGTTGTTCCCACCATAGATTTCATGCACAATTCGAACCTTGGTCCATCCCATGGGAAAGAACCCTCTTGGTGAAGCCTTCTACTGCTGTTCATGAGGATTATTTGTCGTTCATGCAAGTTGAATTTGCAAAAACAGCAGTACCGTATCCTCTTTCCACTTGCCATAGAGCCCATGTACCTAAAAACTGCCAATAAAATGATGAAAACAATGGAATTTTCAGAATTGGCATCACTAAAGTGGCTGAAAAAAAGTATTACAGCCATCCGATCTTCAAATATTTGGGCCTTGATTGCTTTCATATCATCACCTACATAAGAAGCAAACACATTAGTCAAAAGGAAAGTCCTCCATTGTGTTTCGCGGTGTTTTCTATGGGCTGGAAAACCTCCCCATAAGATGATTCTCCAATCCTTGGTCCTCATGCCCCTAGATTCTCCGATTTTGGAATGGGGTGCTTTGCAAAGAAATCTATGCATGATGATTAGAGGGCTGCAATTGCAACTTTCAGCCTTGCAATTGTTCTTGAAAATCCCCTTTCTCACTTTCCTCTTGCCCCTTGGTGTGTCAAACATGTATGCAACTCTAAGGGGAACAACATTGGAGTCATGTCTTATCATAGAAGAGCTGAATTTGTCATAGTAAATATGAAAAAAAAGGATGTTACAGCTGTCTTTTCTCTTTGTTTTCTCATGTCATACCATACAATCTTCATGACCATGCCCCCAATTCTCCTAAACATGCTTCAAACTTCCCCAAACATGCCCCCCAAGGGTTGAAAGCTCCCAAATCGCCACCAAAGTCCATAGTCCCTTTGTAATGTCCCCATCTTTTCTCTCTTAATTAAAACAAGTATGAAGACCTTTAGTCTATCTCTCCATAGATTAAAGGGGCCTTTGTTGGGGAAAGTTATTTTATTAGTTATTTATTAATTATCGAAATAGTGATTTTTATCACAAGACAATTATTAATTAATTAATAAAATATTTTAAAAGTGGTTTTTAACACAAATATACTTAAGTAAAATAAATATTTATATATTTGCCTTAAAGTAATTTTATTACTCTTATTAATTAATACTAATATTTAATATATTTTCAAAAAGAAGATTTTTGGCATGGGAGCTAAAGTGAAGATAAGGAAAGATTTATTTTTCCAAAGGGGTTCAAACCCTTTGAAAAGTTATAAATACATAGCGAAGGCTTCAAGGAGGAGATGCTGAAATTGTTATTTTTGTTCTCCCTACGTGAAGAAGGCTATTGGGATGCATGCCCAATAGAAGTTCGTTGCTTGGTGATTGATCAATCTTATAAAGGTGTTTATTGACACCACCTTTTGCAAAGGAAAGCTTGTTTTGTGCCATAGAAGTGGAGCGAACTCCTTGGGAGGGTTTTGGTGCTTGCTTTTAAGGGTTTGGTCATATGTTTCTTGCATTTTTGACTTGCTAAATTATTTTATTAATTTTGCAAGTGGAGCGAACCACTTGGAGAGGTGGGTGCTAGGGTTTGAAGGTCTTTTTCGATCAAAATATTCACAAATAATTATCTGCAATTATTTATTTCTTTTTAATCATTATTGTGGCCATTTTGGATGATTTGCAAAGGATATTGAAGACAAAAAATTAATAGATAATTTTCAGAATTATTATTAATTTTTCTAACAAGTTTTCGAATATTTTTTGCTTGTGGGAGGCTGGAATAGTACTATTTTTTTCTATTTTTTCAGGGTTCCAGTGGGGCAATTGACCTAGGAGGGTCAAATTGATGAATTTTATGTCAAAATAAAGTCCTAGTATTTTTCCTATATTTTTTGAGGTTGGCAACGATTTTGGCAAGAGTTTTGAAGATCTTTTATTCTCCGAACAACAGAAAAAAATTGGTGATTAAATCTCATTTTTCTTTCATTTTATGAAAAAAGGGATAGAAAAAGGTATTTATTTAAGAGGATTTAAATATGGAATTTACTATTTATTTTCAGATTATTTCAAGGTATTTAATTGGCATAAAATTCTTATAAAACCCTCATTTTTGGCGTATAGAGTTTCTTGCATGAAATAAGGGTTTTGATAATTTAATTCTTAATCTAGGGTTTACTAATTTTAGATCATATTTAGAGGAATTTGAAAAAATCTCCTATGTTTTTCAATTCGACTCATTTGAGAACATATCAGTGGACTCAGAGCACCGATCTTGTCCACCTGCGAGGTTTGATTGCAAGTAGATAAAAAGATTTGGTGTTATCATGGAAGAAATGGAGAAAGAAAAACTCTACAATGCAGATAGAAGGCTAGGGGACCTATGCCAATTAGTGGAAGATGTAATCAACACCTTGAAAGAAATAGAAAAGAGGTTATCTAAGGTAAATCAATCACCATATGAGTCCATGAAGTGGGCGGTACAGCCCTCAATGACTTGGTTGAACATGAATTTTTGAGAGATACAGATGAGAATGTAAAGCTCTTGGTTACTAATTGTGTTAATGAGGTTTTCAGACTAACGGTTCCCAAAGTTCCCTACAGTGATAGAATCATGAGGGAAATACTTTCATTGATGGTGAAGAGTTTCCAAAGTCTCAAAGAGGACAAATGACACTCCTTGCTTAGAAGGGTCAACATTTTGGAAACTATGGCTTCAACCAGGTCATGTATTTTGATGTTAGATAATGAGTGTGATGAACTTATTGTTAAGATGTTTCAACATTTCTTTGCAATTGCTTGTAAGAATCCTACCAAAAATATTGTAGCTTCTATGCAGAAAATCTTGACTGTGACACTCAATGACAGTGATGATCTTTCCAATCCATTATTATATATCTTGTTGACAAGTTTGGGCCTTGAAAAGGAAAAATTTCCAATTGCACATATGATGTTTGAAAATGTTGCAATGGACTGTGAAGAAAAATTGAGGCCTTATTTGATAGTGGAGCATGTAGAGGAAGAGAAGATTAAACTACATGAAGAGTTGGAAGGAAAGAATGAAGTGACAACCCTTCATGAGGGTTCCTATGAGGGAGCCAACGAAACAAAAAAATCAGATTTGAAGGAGAAAGACGAGCTACAAAAAGATGACACTTTGGGGCAGCTTAGGGTGAGAGATTGTAAGGACAAAAAATCTGAGTTTTTGGAGCATCAAAGAGGGTTGCAAATGATGGATGAAAATGAGGAAATGCTAGGTGCTTTGGGGCAGCTAAGTATCCCAAACTTTGGTAGTCAAAAAGTTGATTTTAAAGAAGCCAAAGAAACCGAGATATTCATAGAAAGGTATGAATTGAATAATGATTTTTGTTTGTTATCTAACATTTGTTCAAATTTGTTGCATAACTCTAGATTTGATAAAAGAGCTTGGAAGGAACAATTCCTAATTACAAATAAGAAGGGAGTGCAAGCCTTGACAAGGTTGGATGGCACAAAGGGGCTTCTTGATAGATCAATGCACAATGAGATGAGGGAATGCTTGAAGGAAAAGAACACTATGATGGACTCGCATACAATCAAAATGGATATAGGAGAAGATCAAGATTCCAACTTATTGTGGAATGTAAAAGGCAATCCATTGTGTGAAATGGATAGGAAGGATCAAGACATCACGAAAAGATTCTTGAACTTGACAAGTGGATCAAAGGGGTGTTATTAAACACCAATGATTTTTCTAATTTATTTGTTCCATGTGTAGGTTTATTTGGGAGATGCCTTGTAAATGTGGCAAGCAAGGAAGTCATTTGGCATGACTTAAATGATGAAGAGGGTCCTCTATCTTCATCTAACATTATGTTTGGTAATAGTTGTGTAAGCATGAGAAAAGGAAAAGAGAGGTTTGAAAGTATGTTTTTGAGCAAATTTTGTTTTCTCTTATTGTCAAAATTTTTTGAGAACATTTTGCTACATTCATGGCTCAAATCCTACATAGAAGGCAACTCTTTTGGCATGGAACAACCAAGTAAAGGTTCTGAAATTTTGCGGATAAGGTCCGAATTTGTTGCCTCAGAAATTTCTGAGTATGGGAAACATTGCCAACCACCGATTGAGGACAAAGAGGAAAAAAAGAGCATTCTACAACCTCTTCATAGGTATGGAACGCCTGATTTTTTATATTGCTTACAGCTGTCATCAACTATTGAAAAGTTGGTTGGAATACATGGAAATCATGCCTCAAAAAATTCTGCGTCAAAAGAGAATTTCCAGCCACTTAATAAGGATGAAAAAGGTGGGAAAAAGACTTGTATATAGCCCTTTGAAGAGTATTTGTTGACTGATTTTATTGCACCATATAGGCGATCTCTATGGCATGAGGAAAAATCAGATTAATGTTTTCTTTTACAGCGTCTTTCCAAGTACATGTCTGATTTTAAGGTATAGGTACAACAGTTTTCTACATGGCATTTTTGGAATGTTTGGGTTGTTTTTGAGGTCACTTTCCCACCTAACATTCACAAGGAGGGGTAGCTTTGGGTTGATCATGATTGTTCCATAAGAGTGACCTATTCTAGTAGGCTTCATGGAATGGTAAGTTGCTTCCAAGGTATGGTTCTTTTTCCTACATTGCATCTTTGGGAGATTATTTTGAGGATTGGAGTATGGAGCTAGATGCTATTTGGAAGACATAGTTGGGGCAACATGATTGGATACCCCTTCATACTGTACTTGGTTTTGAGTGAGATAAGGGCATACAGGTGCAGTGAGACATTGGATGGATTTCCTATGATTTGGGACACATTGGGGCACTCCTCAAAATACAGGGATTATAAGTTCAAGATTGATTTGAATATCTCTTCCCCTTGGAAAATATATATAGGAGGGGTTTGCATTGTGGGACGTGTTGACAAGGTGGAATGACATTCATTATCCATTTGGAGTATGTCACACTATGCTTTTTGGCAAAAGTTATTCCATTTAAGGGGTATAGGGGCCAAGCTTTTTGAGCACTACAACAGGTTTTACCATTTGGATATGGTAATTAGGCATATGCGTTTGTAATTTCTTGAGGGCAAGCAATTTTTAGAGGGGAGGACTGCAATGTCCCCATCTTTTCCCTCTTAATTAAAATAGGTATGGAAATCTTTAGTCTATCTCCCCATAGACTAAAGAAGCCCTTGTTGGGAAAAGTTATTTATTAATTGTTGAAATAGTGATTTTTATTACAAGATATTTATTAATTAATTAAATATTTTAAAAGTGGTTTTTACCACTAAAATGCTTAAGGAAAATAAATATTAATAAATTTGCCTTAAAGTAATTTTTATTACTCTTTTTGATTAAGGCTAATATTTAATATATTTTTAAAAAAGGGATTTTTGGCATGGGAGCTAAAGTGAAGATAAGGAAAGATGATTTATCTTCCCAAAGGGGTTCATACCCTTTGGAAAGTTATAGATACATAGCGAAGGCTTCAATGAGGAGATGCTGAAATTGTTATTCTTATTCTTCCTACATGAAGAAGGCTATTGGGATGCATGCCCAACAGAAGTTCGTTGTTTGGTGATTTATCAATCTTACAAATGTGTCTATTGACACCACCTTTTGCAAATGAAAGGTTTTTCTGGCCTTAGAGGTGGAGTGAACAACCTGAGAGGGTTTTGGTGCTTGTTTTTGAGAGTTTGGTCATATGTTTCTTGCATTTTTGGCTTGCTAAATTATTCTATTAATTTTGAAATTGGAGTGAACCACTTGAAGAGGTGGGCGCTAGGGTTTGAAGGTATTTTTCAGTCAAAATATTCACAAATAATTATCTGCAATTATTTCTTATTTTTCTGATCATTATTGTGGCCATTTTGGACGATTTGCAAAGGATATTGAAGATGAAAAATTAATAGATAATTTTCAGAATTATTATTAATTTTTTTAACAAGTTTTCGGATATTTTCTTGCTTGTGGAACGCTGGAATAGTCCTATTTTTCTGCTATTTTTTCAGGGTTCCTAAGAGGGGTGATTGACCTGGGAGAGTCAAATTGGCAATTTATATGCCAAAATAAAGCACTGGTATTTTTCTGAAGTTAGTAGTGATTTTGGCAAGGGTTTTGAAGATCTTTTATTCTCCCAACAACAATGAAAAATTGGTGATTAAATCTGATTTTTCTTTCATCATTTTGTGGCAAAAAAGGGAGAGAAAAAAGTATTTATTTAAGAGGATTTAAATCTAGAATTTACTATTTATTTTCAGATTGTTTCAAAGTATTTAATTGGCAGAAATTCCTTACAAAACCGTCACTTTTGGCATCTAGGGTTTTTTGCATTAAATAAGGGTTTTGAGAATTTAATTCTCAATCTAGGATTTACTAATTTTTAAATCATATTTAGAGGAATTTGGGAGAATCTCATTTGTTTTCCAATTCATCCCATTTGGGGACATTTCACCCTTCATCAAGAAGATTGCTCTCTTGTAGCCAAAATTGAACCCATTGTTATCCATGAATGTGGAGGATGTCCACAAGAGCACAAACTTCATATAAAAGGAACTAGAGTTGCCAAAATAAAAACATTTGGAAAGTGATACCTTGCTGCCCCAAATGGAAAAGTCCTTTTGACCTTCATTATTGGTGTGCATACTAGTTTGGTCACCTCTCAACAACCTCTTGATCACTCTTACATGCCACGATAGGTTTCTCCTTCTTGTTAGGGGCTGTAGTTTGCTCCAAATTTCAACTTTTTTACCCCCAATAGGTGGCTGAACTTGCTTCATCAACTCAGAAATTTATGAGTAATAAATTTCAGACCTTGCATATATCTTTTCGGAACTGACCATGGGCTGTAGCATGCATAAAAATTCAACATTTTTGTCCTCATATAGTAGCTGGACCTGCACTAACAACTCAGAATTTTTTGAGTATGAAAATTCAGACTTTGTAATGCCATTTTCAGAATTGGTTAGGGGCTGTAATGTGCCTAAAAAATGTGAAATTTTGACGTTCTTAGGTAGCTGATTTGGCTCTTCAAACTCACTATTCTTATAGCTCAAAAAATTCTGAAACTTCACAATCAATTCTGATTTTTGTTTACACCCTTTAAATTGGTCTTTAATGCAAACTTCAGATCTGCCTTCATACCTTAGAATCAAGCTTATGAAAAAACAATTTTGATGATTTTCTACATACCTTGAAGGCTGTCCTATGACCAATTTATTGACTTCTTTGGAAGGGTAACTTTTTCCCACCTTTGTTCCACTCATTAAACCAAGTGTGTGGTCAAATTCCTCAATAGAATGCACACAATGTAAAGCACTCACCATGTTTGCAAGAAGCCAAGGTATCTTGCCTTGGAAGGGTTGATCCCGAGTTTCCAAATTCCCTTTTATTTTGCATATAGAGGGTCCATCTTCCCCTTCACCGAATTCGCTAGAGGCTGAAATGAACCAACTTTTCTAAAATTTCTTGAGCATGAAACATTCTGATTTTCCATAGAAGACTCAGAATTTTTTGAGTATAACCTAAACTCATTTTTCATGAAAGTTTACGACTTTTTTCTATCATCCACACGCTGAGTTTCTACCCTTTCATAAACTTGCATTGAACTTTCATTTTTATAATTTGTAAAGTTCATGAAATATGAAATCAAGTAACCTTGTATGTACCTTAGTGTCTGCCCATACTCAGTTTTGGCCACTTTATTGGCCCCTTGTGAAGAACAACACCTTCCAACCTTTGAGCCCTTACCAAACCAAGCATGTGATGAATTTACCCAAAAGGAGGTGGCTGTCCCAATTCAGAAAACACAGCCTTTCTTGTTGTCACCTCTTCATCATCTTCTACCTTTGAATTCTGAAATTTCTTCTTCAAAGCATACCTCCTCAAAATGGACTGAACATAGCTCTCTACATATTGTTGCCCCAAAAAAGATTTGCAAGATTTAAGGCACTTACCAAGCTTAAGATGAGCTGAGTTCCCCTCGCAAGTGGCTGCTCTATTATGTAATTTTCAGATTTTCTTGCACTTGTAGTGGGCTGATTCCACTCAATATTTTCAAAATTTCTTACACATGAATTTCTCACACATGAAGTGACCTGGAAGCTGACAAAAAATTCATATCCTTTCCCCCTTGGAGGGGGCTGAGTTTTCACAAAAAAATCAGACTTTCCTATATATTTAGTGAGCTGATCTTTTTCACGAATGGCTGCCCCAATTGGTTCTTTTTCTTCCGCACACCCTGGAATCTCTTCTCTAGGTTCTACCTTACCTTTGTCTTCTATTTATGACCCTCTTTGCTGCCCATAAACTTTTTGGAAACTTTCATCTTGATGCCCTAAAAGTTCCGATTTTTGCAACTCAGATTTTTCAGTGGTTGGCTATGCAATAGTTGGGCTCCTCCCAACCCTAGGGTCCATTTTTGTTGTAGACGACACAATATGAAGATCTTCCTCGTGTGAAATTTTTGGCCTTCTTTTCCACTAAAATCTTAGGTTAATCAACCCATAACACTTCCTCTTGCGCTGAAACATTTCTCCCATTATTCTTTTGCATTGTGGATGTCACCATGAACTGCTCACTAGCTTTTTTCAAATCTGAATTATTTTGTTTCTCAATTCCTTCCTTGGGATGTTCGAGGAAGTTTGGCTTTCCCAAGGCATGTTGGAGACTCCCTTGGTTGCGCTTGGATTTATGACCAACCCTAGAACCTTTCACGCTTCCCTTCCATGCTACAAACTCAGTAAGGTTCATTTTCTATCTGAATGGAGGTGGATGTGTCATATATTCCTCACAATCAGCCATCAAATTATCCCGAAAATAAGGTTGCTCCTCCCTTTTCGGAATGATTGCCTCTCTTTGAAGGAAAGTAGGTTGGCTAGGTCTTTGTGTAGAGCCAATCCTTACACCTGAAGCGTTGCCTTCCCGACCCTGTGGTGTGTTACTCCTTATGTTTTTCATTGTTTGGAGGAATTCACCCATCAATCTTGTCATCTGCTGTTGGGCTTGAAAGAATCTCTCAATCCTAGCTCCATTCATGTCACTGTTTGACATTAAACCCTTGCTTATCCCACAACGGGCCAAGATATTGGCTCTGATACCACTGTAATGTCCCCAAAATGGACAACTAGCTGAAAAGTAGAAATACTTATAAACCCTACTTCAAATTGATTTTTTTTTTTAAATTGTAGCAAACCCTAGTTGCCAACAACCCTTCAAATACACCTTAAAAATAGCTTAAAATTATGGCAAACCGTAATCAATTAGTGGCTACTCAAAACATGAAAAGATAGCCCTTCAAAATCAAATTTTCTTTTTCAAACCCTAGGCATCTTTGGCTGCAAAATTTATCTAAAAAATTGTAGGTGTTTCTTATGCCAAAGATCTTATAAAACCTTCAATAAAATTGCATACATATATTTGCAAGAAAGACAGATTTTTTTATGAATATTTAGATGGCTAAAATAGCCCAAAACCCAAATCACTAAGCTAGAAAAAATATTAGGAAATTACATAATTTAATTCAAGATAAATTAACCTTAACAAGAGGCCCAAACTTTTCCCAAACCAAATTGCCCCTATGCATAAAAATATGAATAATTTCATAATTGCCCCTAGGACACAAAATCACCAAAAGTGTGAGATTTCACTCTCAAATCAAGTCGCCACTCTCCCAAGAGCAAGGTGCCAACTTGAAAATAACCAATTGGTGTCTAAAATACCTTTCAATGACTAGCTGATTTTGATGATAACGCCTGAATGAAGTTACCCCAAATAAGGAAGAGGGTTTCCATCCCTTAACGCACTGAAGGGTTTCATCTTCAAAGCAATTGGCTTAGCGTTTTTGTACTAATAGACCAAATTTTCAATATCCAAAACATAGCATGCCCTCTCCAAATGGTTCCTCTTTCCTTTTTGTAGCCCTCCAAGTGTGGCGTCCAAAAAGAGGAAGGGAGGGTAACTTAAAATGTTTTAAAAAACCTTTCTTTATGATCTTTTCTTAAAATCACTTAAGCCTTTATGACCCTTAAAGGTCCCCTCTTTAAGTGAAATAAGAAGCATAAAGTACTTTTCAAAAAGGTACTTTTACAAATATTCAAATAAAACATTCAATGTTCTTTTCCCTTTATGCTTGTCCCTTAGCCTCGGGGAATAAGTTAAGGCTAAGGGTCTTCCAAGATGTCCCTATCAAAATAGGGACATGCCATAATACACGTGGATCCTTGCCTTAGTAGATGCATGAAAAAAATCATGGCAACGTAGGCAAGAAAGCAAGAACATCTGCATGATATGCACCATGAAAAATAAAAAACAACTGTGCATGATGTAGATCATGGCACTAATCATAGAGTAATGCAGAGTAAACAAAGCACACAAGGAAAACACACTTATCACATAGTAAGCTTGCCATTCACTGAGTAAATAGATCAAAAAATATTAGTGCAGAGTATACAAAGTGTTGACCAATTTTGGTCCTGCAGGCCAAAATTGAGCACCCCCTTTCCTTTTTCTTGTGGGGTCTTTTAACCAGTTTTTGACAATTTCATCCCACAGCCACCTTATGGGTTTTCTCTATGACAGGCCTCTTTCCATGAAAAAACCAAATGTTTCCTCCTGATTGCCAAGTGTTTTGAGTCCGACAAGCACTTGGGTTGATTCGAAACCCATTTTGATCCCTAGATGTTTAGCAGGGCAAACATGGTACTTCGGGTGGGCCTTTTATCGGCAAAATGGACCAAGTTCAAAGGGGCAGGGGTCTTTTACAAGAAGCCCGAAGGGTAGGTACCCTTGCGGAGGGCACTGAGGTGCCAAACAAGGCCTTTGTAGTTCTGCCAAAAGTGACTTAGAAGCCGAAAATCCCTTGTGGGAGACAGGAAACTGAAAAAATGGATCTTTATAAAAGCCCGAAGGGCAACCTTGGGCTCAAGGTGTCCTTGCGGAGGGCAGATGGTTGAAGGAAAAGTCCAAGGTAGAAAGCCCGCAAAGGAAGGATTCCTTCGAGAAACATGGCAAGCCGAAGAGAGATTTTCGTCAGAGAAAATGTCTGAAGGAAATCGAAAGAGAAGTCCAAGGAATGAATTTCTCTAGACAAAATGTCCAAAGGAATTCCTTCGGACATTTTGTTCAAAGAAATTCAAGGAATTCCAAGGAATGAATTTCTTCGGACAAAATGTTCGAAGGAATTCCTTCGGACATTTTGTCCGAAGAAATTTGGCAAATGAAGAAATCTGAAGGAATTCAGAAGAGTCCATTTGCAAAAAAGCCTAAGGAATTGCCAAAGAGTGATGACAGGCTCACGAACGTCATTTTTAAGGTAATAAGCTAGCCGTTCGAGTTAAAATCTCTGGTGACAGGGTCGCAAACGTCAAATTCAGGGTAGCGAAATAGCCGTTGGTTTTCGAATGAGATGATAGGCCTGCGAACGTTAAAATTAAAGGGATGGGTTAGCCGTTGGAGAAGCCAAAGAACAATTCTTTCGGACATTTTGTCCGAAAACTCATGAGTGGAGGCCCTAAGTGTCATCAAAGGCAGGTTGTCAAAGTGGCAAGCATAATGAAGGAATTCCTTCGGGCATTTTGCCCGAGAAAATTTAAAGGCCCGGAAGATAGAAGGAAGACTTAGCCACCTGTCGAGAAAGGAGCCCGAGAGAGAAAAGATAACCCCCAGGAGCCCGAATTGCTGGGAAAAGGACAAGAAATAGCAAGAAAAGAGAAAAGCAAAGCATGGCCCAGAACATAGCCATGCACATATAAGACAAACGCTTGGAACGCTCCAGGTGGCGTAGCAAATCAAATGCAGGAACGAACTAGACCAGGCCAAGTGGCACAAGAGGCATCGGCGGGAGAAGTAAATGCTTGCAGATGGAATAGTCTCCACCGAATAGCCATTAAGAGAGCTGCGCGAGCATTCAAGAGAGAGCATGGCCCAGAACGTGAGGAGAGGTGGCCTTGTCGGTTGAGGAGAAAAGCGACCCATGCTCTTGCAGGGGTGTTTAATGCAGCCTGGGCAGCAAAGTCAATATCCAGGACATCTACATCATGGCTTTCACAGGCACATTTAAGGAGAGATGACGACATCATGGACTAATTCTTCACTGCAGAAGTGTTTAATGCAGTATGGGCCTCTTGCTCTTGACTGGTCAAGGATCTTTCTCCAATTTCTCTATATATTGTAGCCTCTCAGTTTTGAGAAGGCATCTCTCAGTTTTGTATGGCGAAGACCTGAAGAAATTTATCTTTAATCAAAAGAAGTGTTTTACCTCCATTTGATTTTTTGCACTTTTGCATATCCCAGTGTATTGCCTTATGTTTAGTCATTTATTTTAAATGCTTTTATAAGTTGATGCCAGTATATCTAGTGTATTCTAGATCCTCTTTTGCAAGTCAACAATAAGTGTTCAGGTTGAAGTATAGGCGCAGGTGAGCAACCATCCAACAGTGTGCCTGTAGAGCACCTTCGGTAGGTTTTTCCTCATTATACCTCCATAAAACCCCTTGTTGAAGCCTTGATGCAGTTTAATTTCTTATTCAAATGAAGTGTTTGTCCGCTCCTTCTGGTGCAAAGTGTAGGTAAAAAACCGAGTAGACCAATCAATTTTGGTTCATCACCACTTTAGCTAGGTTCTATTTTTACAACATCCCTCTCTCTTTTCACTCTCCCCATTGTTAGCAGTAGAAATTCAGGACTTTAAGGTGCATCAAGGGGAGCTAGCCCTTGATCTAGAGATTCACTCCTCAGTTTTGTTACCCACAGCAAGATGAGTGTCTCCATTGTGCCGCATGGAGGAAAGGAGTGGAGTTTCCTTTTCAAAGGGGGCAATCCATTGCGTCAGCACAGAGAGGGCATAACAATCAGAGCAATCAATCATAAACATGTGACAGAGGGTATACAACGGAAGCAAGGAACATATGTCAAATAAAGGGAAAATAAGAGAGGCACATCAAATGTTAAGCATATGAAGCAAACACATTAGGAACAAGGCAAGAAGAGAGGAATGTTAGATAGTTATCACATGAAGCAAACATGTTAACCACCACTAAAATCAAAGAAACATAGAGGAAGCAAAGCATCAATAGGTCATAGCAAGTATGAGAGGAACATGAGCATACATAGAAGCACTAAGCACGTAATAAACAAGATAAACCATGATATGTAAGATCACATAAAAGATCAATATGATAAAGGAAATCATGAAAGATAAAATCTAAAGCATTGCTAGGAGATGCCCCCAAAATGCCACCAGAGCGATCATGGAAAGTTTCCCTAGCCAATTGTGAATTACAATCATATTTATATACATGTAGATCCTGCATCTATATCAGTAATACCATTAGTAGCATGCATGTAAGCAATATGACCTCTAACATTAGGCGGATAATTGTGGACACATGGCTCATAAGCAACACATAACAAGCATGTAAACAACAAAAAGCAATCCAATACATCATGCAAAAGAGAGTGTTTAATCTATGAAATAAGAGGTTTGTTAGTGAAGCTAACAAATAATGCTAGTAGGCTTATGATAATCGTCATAAGATATGAAATTTGAAGCATTAAGACCACAAGCAACATGTATAGAGAGTAGTGTGACCCATGAGTGGAAAGATAACATCATCATAGTTATTTGTAATAGTATTGGTTGTGCAACTAATGTCTCCCATACCTTGATTTTCTTTATCATTGTGTGTTTGTCTTGGAGACAAGATTGTGATGGTTGCACCCTTATAGGAACTAATTTGTCTTTTTATTCTATGCACCCTTTATTTAGGTAAATGTTGTAACGATTCTTGCACTGTTTCCATATATACTACTTCATCCTTGATTTTCTCCTTTGGAAACTTAATATCCCTTTGAATTGTAACCACTTGACCTTGATGTCCAAAATTTAAGCATTGATGCACAATAAAAGGTATTGATTACATTTGATGTATCCATTGTTGACCTAGCAAAGTATTTTATGATCTAGTAGTGGGAACCACGTGAAACAAAATTTGAATTGTCTTTGGGCCCCACTATAATAGGTAGAATAAAACAACCAAGTGTTCCATTCTAATAGCATCGTGTCTTGTTATAACCGCTGGAATATAAGCTAAATCATCCAAGCTAATTCCAATGCTATAAGCAAATTGTTTAGTGCATATATTCAAGTGTGATTCATTGTCAATCATTATGCCATATTTTTATTTTCCTTGTATAAATGCTTGTATAAATAGTAGTTCATCATATGAATTATCGTGCGGCATATCCTCTTCAGTAAACACAAGTTGAACAAATGTTACTTTCTTCTTGATTGAATCAATTTCTGCAATAAAACCATCAAGTGAATATTATTTGTATTACACAAGCATATTGTTGTACTTTGGTTTGTCTACCATATGGACCTTATTATTAACAATTGATTTTTCCTTGTGAGTATATGTTTCAGTTGTCCTTGAATTTGTGTATCATCCACTTGTTTTTTACCACTATCAATTAAATCTTATGTTTCATTGTGATACATCTATTCATAGAGTGCCCTTGAAGCCTATGAAAATCATGGTATGCATTGGCATCAAAGTATTTAGGCAATGGTTTGAAGCATTGAGTTCCCTTGGTGGTGGTAAAGTAATCGTGTTGCATTTAAGTAATTTTTTCAAGACATTTTGAGGACTTCAATTTAATCTTGTAATTTTCCTACACTTCTTTTGTTGTTTTCTATAGTATTGACCCTCCCTTAGCATCATTCTTGTGTTGAAACTCCTGGTCATTGCTTCTAGCCTTGAAACTAGTTTTGTTTTGAAGTTTTGAATTAATTGGAGCATTGACATCATATTTAAGCATGTTGACTTCTAAAAGCTTGATCTCAAAAGTTTCTAACTGCATGAAAAAGATTATTGATATATTGATGAGTGTTGAAAGCTAATTTATCTTTGATAATTGATAGTATGCTGTTAATAGAGTTGCTTTGAAGTTCACTATTTGGTAGTTACAATGATGTTGAATCGGAGTACATAATCTCTAATGTATTCATTGGATGCTTATCTAAGCTGCACTAATTCTTAAAATAAGCCAAGAAGTCATCAACTAAAGGTGTAAAAGAATGTATGGACCCACATGGTAAAGCATAAAATCAACCAAAAGCATAATCTTTCAAACTTTGGGATATAGTGGATATAGTTTAAGCAATAATTCATTGTGTGCAAATTCTAAACAAGAGGCATAAACTGATCTAATATGACGAGAATGGTCTTATTTTCCATCATACAATGCAAATTTGGGAGCAATAAAACCAATTGGAAAAGGACAAGCAAGTACATCATGAGCTAAAGGGTTTGAAAGAATATTATGAGCAGCAACCGTACCACTTGGCTTTTGAGAACCTTGAGAAATCAATTAAACTTGCTGTTGTACATGACACAAGGCTTGCATCATAGTAACTATTTCAAAAATTTGCATAGGAGTGGTAGAAGAAATGGGAATTAGAAGAAATCAAAGAAGGATTGGAGACATTGGGAGGAGTAGGAACCATAGGTGGTTGGATCGAATGAATAGTAGAAATGAGTTGAGAGGTTTGAAAAGTTTGAGAAGGCACAACAACATTTTGAACACTTGGAAGAAGTAAGGTTTGAGGAGAACAAGCAATATAATTATTTTGAACATTAGGCACCATATCATTTTGAGACAGAATGGTAGAAGAAATGAAAACATGAGTAGAATTAGGAGGAACTTCTGAAGCAACGCCATAAGAAGGGATATTTTTACAAGCAATTTTTTTCAATGCATTCATAAGTTTAGAGATACCATCAAGATTGGTTATAATATATTTCTTAATATAATAAATATGTTCATTTCTTTTTTGGTCTTCTAATTTGGTCTCATAATCACAATTTTTTTTCATTTTCATTACAATAATAATCTTTAGAGGCTCTCACATTCACATTATTATTAACATTGGCATTAAAAAAGAAGCATTGATCTCTACATGAAACATACATCTCCATTCACATTATCCCCTATAGTCTATGTTAGAGTTTTCTTATGTTCTACAAAGGAATCAATTAGTTCTTGTGCACATCTAGGTCCAAATCCATATTGTTCTAGTTTATTTTGTTTGTGGCCAACACTTTTTTCCCTTACCATGATAATAATCAAAATTACTATCTTCTACGTAATTGTGAACAAACATGACATTTATAAAAGTATTCGCAACATCTTGAAAGATTACATTTAAAGGGTGATCTAAAAGAGTTGTAGCTAGGATCACCGGATCAATGAATGCATATGATGGAGTGATTTGTCGAGCAAGTGCACATCACAATGAAGCTGCTAGTAAATGAAATCATGCATAGAAGAATATTGTAAATGAATGAGAGCAAATAATAAAATACTTTATATCATCCTGAATTATGAATACAAAGGGAGAGGTGCATAAATAGGTTGGAGAGAGAAAGATACCACACGTTCCAGTAAATGTGGGACTAATCTTCCCAATAACCTAAATGACCTCTATAGCCCTAAGCAAACTAATACAACTGTGTAGGCAAAATCTAGTGGAAAAAAGACCTACACCAACACCCCCCCCATAAGCGCAACTTAGGCGGACGATGATACAAAAAATGGGTCTCGGTAACAAGCCTTGATAAGGTACTCAAGTACATAGCGATGATCCCAGTATCCTACAAAATTTGAAGGATGTGTGCCTCCACAAAGAAGAGAGAGAAGGTACGCGCAAAATGTCGCATGGCGAATGCTGTTGTAGGTCCCTTTGCAACAAATGTCTCTTCCTTTCAGAAGAAAGAAACCATGAGCTATCAAATTGTTGAATTCCCACTCAAGTGGAATGGAAGAAGGAATCATGATGTACATATCTGAAAAACATTGAAATGTCTCTTTGCTAATGCTTGAATATGCCAAAGTTTGATTAGGTATCATAGGACTAACTGTAGAAAATGGCAATGAAGAAGCATACAATGAAGGAGAGAGAACAACCAGAGAAGCATATAGACATGGAACATTTGCTGAAAGAATGTCCATGGGAATAGGAGAGCAAAGCTCAACAACCGTCAAAACTGAAGACTAGTCTGCAAATGAAGCACTCAGATTTGCAAGATGAATGGCCACAGGGACATATGAGTCGTTGATGCTCTCAATGTGTATACTCTCACTAAAATCAGTAAAGTCTTTCGACATGCAACTCTGTGAAGGCTCTGAAAGAGCAACAATCTGCACAGGAACGGGTGTAGAATCTGTAATAAGACAACTAAGATTTGGCAGAATCTTGTCCTATAGTGGGGGCTCGACAGAAGGAAGAGCACCATCCACCATGTATATATCATCACATGAAATAAAAACACGAAGAGAGAGTACAACAGTGTCAGAAGAGACAATAGGAAGTGGAGTGACATAAATCTCAACAGAATCACCGAAAAGACTCTTGTAGTATGCTCCAAATAGTGCATGGACACTTTGTATATTCCACATGGCAATGAAGATCCATGGAAACATGTAGTAATAAAGTGGCAAAAACCTTGTCACAAGTATTAGCCCACTTATTGAACTGAACAGGATCAGTGGGTGTAGGAATATGTCCATACAAAAATGGAATACGATTCTTGTGTGTGAGCTAATGTTCCATGTAAGCATGCCAGGAAACATAATTTTTCTTTTCAAAAAGGATCACTAGAGACAAAACAACTTTTCTCATCTGAAGTCTCTCAAATGGGGTCGACATTGTTGAACACAACTATCCACTGAGAGGGGGGGTGAATTAGCAGATCAGCTAAAACTAGTTCTTTTAGACCTTTTAGAGGAAATACAAATTCATATGCAAGTCAAAGAAGAAATTCAGAGATTACACACACACAAAACATATTATTCAAGATTTTTACATGGAAAACTCAAAGGGAAAAACCACGGTGAAAATGGCTGCTAGAATCTATGGTTTTAATCCAACCTCACTGTTAAATGCCGCAGTGGTTACATTCAAGAGCACTCACTCTATGGAAGCACCCACTCCCTAAGGAGACACCAATCCCCTAACTGAGCACCAACTCAGTTTTCTGATGGCACCAACTAATCAAAACTATGAAGCTACAACTTTAGAATACATGATGGATTCACAAATGAATTCAGATCAATTTCTTTGTTACAAGTTGAATCTGTAATTGCTCACTCTCTGCTCAATCTCTACACATTCTTTATGTGCTCTTTCTTCCTCTCTGCCTCTCTCTTGCTTTGTCTTTCACTTTGTGTCTGCATACATTTCAAAGTGACACTCTTCGAGTTGCTCTACATCACTCTTGATTGCAAAAAAAGCAGCAACATCACAATGAATAAGATGTGTATATACATTGAGTTTTAGGGTTTCATTTATGCAACGTGTTCACATTTTAGTGCCTCTTGATTGACTCCTGGTATTTGTTCACAGTCAATGCGACTTTGACATATGTGAATCCCCGTGTCTCGATTCATACATTACACTTCAATGCTTAGATCTCTTTTCTATCTTTGACTACTGCTGGATTCTAGTCATAACTGCACCATTTCCTTTTCATGTCTTGGTTCATGCATCACGCCGTAATGTTCTGGTCTCTTTACTATGTTTGGCAGCTGTTGGATTTATCTCTTAAATGCACAACCTCCTTAATCGATGATTGATCGGTTGGATCCATCAATCTTGAGCTCTGTGCAATCATTTATAGGTTTTGTCTGTTCTTTCAATTGTTTGTTGATAATATATTAAATATGGGCCTTTGATTTCTTTCTTCGCGCCAAGTCTAACCATCGAGCTCCTCTTTGCATCTTGCTATTTTCTATATATCAGGATTGCTTTTGCTCCTTTCGATTTATTCAAATATGTTCGATCTATAACTTTAGTCAAACGTTAATCTCTGATAGATTTGACTATATCTTGCTTGTCATGACATTCATGAGAGCTTTCACTTCGATAGATCTTACCGGACTTGCTCGGTCTTTAACTTTGCCACTATGCATTAACCTTCGAGCACCTTTAAGGCTTTGGTTTCACTCGCTCTGTTGGATCTTCTTAATCCTGACTTGCATGTGTCGTTGGATCATCAAAGATGCTTGCTCTTTATGTTGACTAGATCAATACCTTCGACATGTTGCCTTCATCTTGCTTCCTTCAGCGTCTTTGAGATGTTTCCCCTTCGTTGATCTCTTTAGACTTGCTCAAACTTTAACATATCCCTTTCGGGACAATTTTCACAGACTTTTTGTCCCGGTCCCCCTAGGGACAATTATTTAGGACACATACCCTTTGGGGCTTTGCAAATGTACCCTTCAGCTTTTTTGTAAAGGTCCACATACCTTTCGGCCTTTTGAAAAAATTCCATCGGACTTCCTGCAATGGTCCACTTACCATTTTTGGAACGGTCCACTACCCTTCGACTTTCTTGCAGGTGTCTACATGCCCTTGGGAACAATTTCCACTGGCTTTTTGTTCGAAAGATTTGTCCTTGCCAATATTTTCGAAAGAATTGTCTTTGCCAATTTTTCCGAAAGAATTGACCAATTCGGGTTCTCCTCACTGCTTAACTTATAAGGTTGAAAGAAGTAATGTCATTTGATAAACCCGATCAACTTCATTAGACCCCTTCAAGGTCTTGACGTTGCTCAACTTATAAACATGAAGTAAAGTCATTTTACAAACCCGATTAACTCACCTAGACCCATTCGGGTTCTTCACATTGCTTGACGTATAAAGATGAGAGTAGTTAAGTCATTCCGAAAACCCGATCAACTCTGCTAGACCCATTCGGGTTCTTGAGACTGCTTAGCTTATGAAATTGAACGAAGTAAAGTTGTTCTTGAAACCCGATTTACACTCTCCTGACCCAATGGGGTTTTTGACACGGCTTTACGTATGAGGCTTTATAAGTAAAAGCAAATGAAGTACATGGACTTGACAAACCCGAATCATTATGTCTTTGTCATTAATGTTTTGCCTATTTGACATCAATGACAATCTTACAATCTCCTTATACACCATGATACTCAAATTGCCAACAAACATGACCACAACAGAGAGTAATAGTGCACGCTTTAGAGATGGATTTCGGACTACGTCGAAAATGAGTCCAGTCAAATGAGAGAAATCTATGCATAAGTGACAATGCACACTCAAATGGACGTCAGGCTCTACTGACAATGCGTCCAAGAATACAAGAGCAATTTATGCAAGCAGTCACTAAATGGGCACAGGTAACAGTTACAAAAATTTGAGTGTGAGCAAGAGAGAATGTAGGGCCCACAACAAACCCCCCAAGACAATCAGTAGGTAGCCCCCTCCAAATTTTGACACTTTATAAAATAGTGCATTTTACAAAGCGAATTGGCCCAATGCATGAGAAAAAATAAATAAATACTTTTGCAAAAGACGATACTCAATTTTGAGTTATCGTTTGCAAGATATTAACAATACAATTCCCATAAATAGGCCTATTAACTAAAAACTTAAAAAAAATACCCTTGGACAAAGTAAAATATGCCTTCCAACCACTCGTTGGAATCGGCGCTAAACCGCGGACCTCCTCACATTAACAAAAGTAAAAAAAACTTGGCCTAGTCACCCATACATGAACTTTTTTGAAAAAAACTTTTTAAAAGGTGTTTTAATTAAAAAATATGCAAAGCTATTTTAAATAAAAATAAAACATGCTGTAATTTTTTAATTCTTTTTAGGGTATATTTAGGTTTTCAGACTTTTGCAAAGAGAAGTTGATCAGGGATAGAAGGAATAGATCTGAAAAAGGATAATGCCCAGATGTGAGCATTGCCATTTCACATATAGGTCTGCAAGGAACACAGGGTCGATCCTACTTGGCTACAATGGCACATCTGATCCTTAGTTGTGATATGTTTAGATGATGCTTTGATTGGGCGTAGCAATTGGAAGGGCTGTCAATGGTAAAGAGCAGAGCTGTAAAAGAGGGACACTTGCACTCAGATTTGTTCGGCATCCTCCACCCAAACTGTCTTCACACGGCCTGCCAAGGACTTATTTCCACCGTCGACGGATCTACACCAATAGTATACACATTCAATGGGAATTTCAGCTACTTGTGAGAGTGATAGACCTTTGGCAGCTAGGCAAAATATGAGTGTGAAGAATCTACCATGACATCATAAAATCCTTGAGGTCGAAACTCCACCCGACTCGATGCTTTTGACACTGGAGATGGTGGGAAAATTCCTTGCCTTCTCTATGGAGCACGAAAGAGGGTGTCTTCTCAATGCATAGCCTTCTCAGAGAAATGACTGGTCATGGTTATTGCTTTGTCTGGTCATGGCTACAAAGGAAAGCAATGCTTATCCATTTATGAAACATAAAAACAAATTTCGACTTGAGTAATGATGCCTAGATCTGAAATAATGAAGTTTTAGGGTATTAAAAATGGCGCCCCAACTCAAAAATGTGATTTTTGATGTTCTAAAACCCTCAAATTAGCCAAAAATGCCTTGGATCAGCCAAAAATGCTTTGTATGAGACAAAAACTCCTTGGATCAACAAAAAACTTCTTAAATCAACGAGAAAATGCCTTGAATCAGTTAAAAATGCCTTGGATCAGCCAAAAAATACAGATATGAATTTGTTCAAATGCCAAAAGAATCTTCACGCTACGAGTATGCCAAACTAGAGCTCCATGTAGTCAAAAAGAAGCCACAAAAAAGTGATAACAGTTGTCAATGAACCAGATCTACAAAAAAAATGACTCCAACAAAGACGAGAACTTTGACAAATCTGAATATTTCTCTCAACAATTCTTATGATTATACAAATATCAAATCTCAGGATTTCATAAAAAACAATAGCAAATAACCAACCAACCAGACAATCGTGAGCACGGATTGACGCTCTGATACCATAAAAGAGTTGTAGCCAGGAGCACCGGATCATCGATTACATATGATGGAGTGATCTCACGAGTCGAGCAAGTGTACATCACAATGAAGCTGCTAGTAAATGAAATCATGCATAAAAGAATATTGCAAATGAATGAGAGCAAATAATGAAATACTCTATATCATCCTGAATTATGAATACAAAGGGAGAGAGGTGCATATATAGGTTGGAGACAGAAAGATACCACAGATTCCAGTGAATGTGAGACTAATCTTTCCAAGTAATCCAAATGACCTCTAGAGTCCTAAGCAAGCTAATACAACCGTGTAGGCAAAAGCCAGTGGGAAAAAGGGCCTACACCAACACCCCCCATAAGTGCAGTTTAGATGGGCGATGATACGAAAAATGAGTCCCGGCAACACAACCTGATAAGGTACCCAAGTACATAGCGATGATTCTAGTATCCTACAAAATATGAAGGATGTGTGCCTCCACAAAGAAGAGAGAGAAGGTAAGCACAAAAAGTCGCATGGTGAATGCTGTAGTAGGTCCCTCTGCAACAAATATTGTCTCTTCCTTTCGGAAGAAAGAAACCATGAACTATCAAACTATTGAATTCCCACTCAAGTGGAATGGAAGAAGGAATCATGATGTACATCTATGGAAAATGCTGAAATGTCTCTCTGCTAATGCTCGAATATGCCAAAGTTTGATCAGGGATCACAGAACCAACTGTAGAAGATGGCAATGAAGCATACAATGAAGGAGAGAGAACAGATAGAGAAGAAGATAGACATGGAACATTCGTTAAAAGAATGTCCATGGGAATAGGAGAGCAAGACTTAACAACCGTTGAAACTGAACACTGGTCTGCAAATGAAGCACTCAGATCTACAAGATGAATGTCCACAGGGACATATGAGTCGTTGATGCTTTCAATGTGTATACTCTCACTGAAATCAATAAATTTCTCCGAAATGCAATTCTGTGAAGGCTCTGAAAGAGCAACAATCTGCACAGGAACGGATGTAGAATCTGTAATAAGACAACTAAGGTTTGGCAGAATCTTGTCCTGTAGTGGAGGCTTGATAGAAAGAAGAGCACTGTCTACTATGTATGTATCATCACAAGAAATAAAAGCACGAGGAGAGAGTACAATAGTCTTAAAAGAGACAATAGGAGCTGGAGGAGGTGTGACATAAATCTTAGCAGGATCATCGAAAAGACTTTGTAGTATGCTCCAAACAGTGCATGGACACTGTATATTCCACTTGGCAATGAAGATTCATGGAAACATGTAGTAACAGAGCTATATCTTGGCTATATGTGGGATTCAAGGCTTATGTCAAACAGTGACATGGACAAGGTTAGGATTGAAAGTCTTACTCAAGCCCAGGATCATGGGAATCAACACCTCAAGGTGAAGGTCCAGCGTTTGGTTCGTTGGGATTTAATGAAAGATTATGATGAGTATTTGACAACTTGCACCACAATACAGAATGGGAAGGTGGTACAAGAATTGGCTAGGTTTGAGACAAGGCAAAGGGCCCCATGGGCACCTAGCTACACATGATGACTTGGGGAAGATAGTTCTTCCAACTTTTGATGGTGATCTAGGTATTTCAGTGAAATCTTGGGTGGACAAGGTGAGTACCTTGATTTGAGACCTAAGGGTAGAAAGGAAGCCCTAATCTTTGTCATCTAACATTTGGATGGGGCTGCCCATGAACGGTGGCATCATGGATGGAAAACACAAGGGCATAACACCATTGGAACACGAGTTTTTTGAGAGAATCATTGAGGAGTTTGGTAAGATAAGAAAGTGGAGCCATCAAAATCAAAATCACTAAGGGCACCAAGCAAGGACTCCAGTTGGATAAAAGACAGCCCTTAAAACAATTAATTGAGCTTAGTTTCCAATTATACAAGGGGCAACCACTCCACAAGTTTGTTGGTCATAAAAAATCAGTGGGTACTGAGCAGCCCAAAACAAATTCTCAAGTTGGCATGGATAGTTCTTTGCACGGGAAGTTGGGACACCAAAATTCAGTCAATTGTGGGCCTCTTATGATGGGCAATTAGCTGGAATTAAGATTAGAAAATCAGAAAAATTGAAGGCATGTAAAACTGAAGTTGAAGGGCAGCCACCAAGGGAAGGACGTTGTGAAGTTTGGACACCAAAATTCAGTCAATTGTGGGCCTCTTATGTTAGGCAATCAGTTGGAATTAAAATCAGAAAATTCATAGAAATTGAAGGCATGTAAAACTGAAGTTGAAGGGAAGCCACCAAGGGAAGAACAATCAGAAAATTATGAGCAAAGAAAAGAGAATATGAAGGTAGACCAAACTGAAATTGAAGAACAATTGCATTAAAAAAAAAAAGGACAGCCAGTAGGTGTCAAGGAAAGAGGTAATTGCTACCCTATCTAGTGCTACTAGATGCCATGCCTTCCATGTGAAAGGAACTCGTAGAGGCAAATGGGTGATCGTGTCAATGGATAATAGAGCCACTCATAACTTCATAGATGCCAAGATGATTGCAAGACATAGGCTGCCCACCAAGGAAAATGGTGGATTTAAGGTATTTGGGGGGATGGCTCCTCCATTCGATGCATTTCCAACACTTTGGGATTGAAACTCGCCATGGGTGAATATAATTTTGATTGGCCAATAGAAGGTCAAAAAGGAAGCATAAACAATGACATCATAATAGAAAGTTATGCCAAGAAAGGAAGTTTTTGTATTGTTCCTTTTCATGCACCATTTTCCTTGTCTAATTTCAAATTGCAAGAAGAAGCTTGGAGGAAACACTTGTTATATCTTGCTAAGGAAGCACATGTCCTAACAAGAAGGGACATAGCAAAAAGGTCCATTGAAGGGGTGATGCCAAGAAGGATGAAATTTTCATATAAAGGAAGGAGAATCAAATTTCTTGATGGGAAAATGATTGAGTTGTCAACTTGGTAAGCATTCAATGTTTTCTCTTCATGATTGGTTCTCTCATTACCTTGGTTGCAAAGCTTGTACTATCGTTGAGGTGAAGGGCACTCAATGGGGAAGACAATCCTTCCAAGTAAATGAGCATGTCAAGTATCCATCACTGATATGGGTTCCAGGTGAGCTCTACAAAGGTGACCTCGCTATTATATCATGTTGGGCCAACATAGAGTAGGCAAGGGTTGTCATGGTCCTAGGATCATAGTGACTGCTGTCTTTTGCATTTTCAGTTTGTTTCCCTTACAAGTTTTAGTTCACATGGTGTGTATTGGTCCTAGGAAAGTGTGCCCCTCACACCCCAACACCATGAAGATGCTTCAAGGATATATAAGTGAACTTACAGCCACTATAATAAAAATAATGAAGGGGAAAAGAAGTTTCTACAGCCATGATAAAAGCAATGTGAACCTATCTCTTGAATTCCGAAGGAAGGTGGAAGACAAGGAACTTGTGCTACATGGACTAAGTGACCAAGGACCACCCCACTTCATCAAATAGCATGGGTGAGTAGTCTTCATATGTGTTTGCATGAAGAGAGAAAAAGGGATGAGCAAAGAGTTGCACTCTTGGATCATGGGCAGCCCATGGCATGGGAAGTGCAAATTGTCTCATCCTTAGTAAGTAAGCTCAATTTTGAATTTTATGTTTCATGGAATAGAATTGAGAGTGGAATAGGTGAGTGACGAGGGCAGCCCTTCTTTTGTTTTTGGCAGCCACTTAGGATAAGTTTAATGCATAATTTCGGAAGCTTCAATGGAGGGTTGGCCCACCTAGAAAGTTGGGCAAGGGCCCTAGTTGAGGGCAGTAAGAAAAGAAAGGAAAGGATGAAGGGAAAGTGGTTACAAAAGCACTCAGAATTTTTTGAGTATCTTCTACAATATACATGTCCTTTTACCCCTTAGGAAATATAAAAATTGGTCATGTTCCAGCCAAGGATGAAGGAGGTAAGTACACACGAAAATGCCGATTTTTATCTTTCCAGAAAATCAAATTTACACATGCATATTGTCATGTCCCTCTTTTGATAGGGACATCATGGAAGACCCTTTGCCTTAATTTATTCCCGGGGGCTAAGGACAAGCATAAAAGGAAAAGAGTATTGAATGTTTTGTTTGAATATTTGTAAAAAAGTAGCTTCTTGGCAGTTACTTTATGTTTCTTATTTCACTTAAAGAGGGGAACTTTAAGGGTCATGATTTTTTAAGTGATTTTAAGAAAAGATCATAAAAAAAGGTCTTTTAAAACATTCAAGTTACCCTCCCTTCCTCTTTTGGGCGCCACATTTGGAGGGCTACAAAAGTAAAAGATGATTCATTTGGAGAGGTTATGTTATGATTTTGGATTCTAAAAATTGGTATATTAGCACAAAAACGCTAAGCCATTTGCTTTGAAGACGAAACCCTTCAAGCAACGGAGTTAGGGGACGAAAATCCTCTTCCTTCTTTGAGGTGGCTTTATGCAGGAGTTACCATTGGAATCATCTAGTCCTAAAAAGGTGTTTTAGACACCATTTGGTCATTTTTAGGGTGGTGATTTGCTCTTGGGGAGTGACGACTTGGTTTGGGAGTGAATTCTCATGTTTTTGAGGGTTTTTGTGCCCTAAGGACAATTTTGGAATTTATTCTAATTTTTTGCATAGTGGTGACTTGCTTTGAGAGAGGTTTGGACCTCTTGTGAAGGTCAATTTGTCTTGAATTGAATTCTGTAATTTTCTAGCTTGGGCGATTGGCTTTTTGGGTTTTTTTAACCATAAAGGCATTCAAAAAATTCACTAAAAATTCTGCTTTTCATTGCAATAATATTTATGCAATTTATTGAGGGTTTTATGAGATTTGTGACATGATAAAACATTTATAATTTTCAATTTAATATTGCAGCCAAGGGCGCCTAGGGTTTGGAAAATAATTATATTTTTGAAGGGCCATAACTTCTCGTTTGGAGCATGTAATATCCTAAATCGAAATATTATACGTTAATTTGGATTTCTCGGAATTCCTTTTTAAAGTTCAAAAAATAATATTCAATGAATATAGAATTATATTCTTATTAATAAGATAATAAATTTATATAACAAATAATGTTGTATAATGATCCAATGTGCAATGCGGAATTCTGGGTATAAATATTCTTAGAGAACTCTTAAAGGGTTTCATACTTGAGGGGTTGATATCAAGGGGTTTCGTCCTTGTATCTAATAAATGAGGGGTTTCGTCCTCAATTGTAAGAGAAAAGGCTGTTTCCTAAACTTTAGATAAGGGAATGAATGTCAAATCTGAATATATATCCTTTTCCATCACCAAGTTGTTCTTATAAATACCCTTCATAGCTTTGCATCAAATGATGTGTCTCCTTTCCAAAGTGATGTGTTTTCTCATCAAATGGGACGACTTGCATTAATATAAATTCTATTCCTTGCATTAAATGTGGCGCTCCTTCTCATATGGACAATTTATTTAATTTCGTTGTTGTTGTAGTTAATTTAATTGTTGCTGGTTTAGGCGATTCTATTGGCGATTTATTTACATTAATGCAATTCATGTTTATGGTATTCTTTGCATTTGGGGATATTACGGACTTCCTTCGGATTGCTTGTCCTCAAGTAATTTTAGACCCAATAGTACACTCCACAACAAACTATAATCTGCTCCAAGCTTAGATGTTTCTTTCCCCATCCTTGTAGAATTGATTGCATTATTATTAGTTCTCTCTTGCAAGGGATTATTACAACCGTTCTTTCCCGGATCCCACAACCTTCTACCATTATAACCATTGCTGTAATTATTAATGAGCTCTTGGTTGAGCATAAGGATTCTGGGACCTTTTCGTACTCCAAATTGATCATTTCTTGCGCTGTTAATGACCTGTTCAAGCTCATTTGTCACCAAATCTGCCCTTCCAATCTCCATTAAGGACTCACCTCCACTGTCCATGAAGACAAATATTTTCTTTTTGCTATTATGGAGACAAGCAATGGTGTATCTTTGATAAAAGATTCATACCTATTTTCATTGCGGTAATAGGACGAATTTATGGTTGTCATAAAATGATTCCAATGTTTGTTTGGCTGTTCAAATTCTAGAACCATCGCCTCCAGTTCGGGCTCAAAGAATTCTGAGTGATGTTGTTGGGATGTTTTTCAACATTGAATAGTTTACTTCCACCGACTGCTCCTGCAACTCAAGGTTGTGTAATTCATTGTCAACCATCCAAATTTTATGCTCCTTCGATAGCTGCTCTGTGATGACTTGTTTGACCGAATTTGGCTGCCATTCATCTTCCTTTGGTACACATTTGCCATATAAATGGCGAAAATCTATGAATGTCAATTCATCCCTTATCATAGGATCAAGATTCAAATATTTACTATGACATGCATAAATATCACTGAAAATCAACTTGGCCTCATCTTCTTCTTGTATTGGTTCCTTTCATTGATGGAATGTGGGCATGGTTGGGCGTACATAAGTCCTTGATGGGAGTCCGTCACGACTGTTATTAAATGTATAACCCTGTTGTGCTTGTGATGATCTTCCTTCACCATTAGAATTCTAAGCTAGCAAGTTATTCAACTACTGCTTTTTTTGAACTAATTGTGACATCAACATATATACTTGATTTTACCCTTGGGCCGACTGGTCCAACTGTGCATCATTTATGTTATTTATGTTGATCTTATGATTTGAATGCATAAAGCTTATCGTAACCCTCACGCTGACAGGATGAAAAGCTCTGATACCATTGTAATATCCCAAATCGGAATATTATATGTTAATTTGGATTTCTTGGAATTTTTTTTTAAAGTTCGAAATAATAATATTCAATGAATATAAAATTATGTTCTTATTAACAAGATAATAAATTTATATAAAAAATAATGTTGTATAATGATCAAATGTGCAATGTGGAATTCTGGTTATAAATATTCTAAGGGTTTCGTCCTTGAGGGGTTGATATCAAGGGCTTTCGTCCTCAATTATAAAAGAAGAGCTTGTTGCCTAAACTTCAAATAAGTGAATGAATGTCAAATCTGAATATATATCCATTTCTTTCACCAAGTTGTTCTTATAAATACCCTTCATAGCTTTGCATCAAATGATGTGTCTCCTTCCCAAAGTGATGTCTTTTCATCAAATGGGACGACTTGCATTAATATACTTCTATTCCTTGCATTAAATGTGGTGCTTCTTCCCATATGGACAATTTATTTAATTTAGTTGTTGTAGTTAATTTAATTGTTGTTGGTCTAGGCGATTCCATTGGTGATTTATTTACATTAATGCAGTTCATGTTTATCGTCTCCTTTGTATTTGAGGATATTACAGACCAACTATTGATTGTTTGGGGTTTGACATAATTTTAAGCTAATTTTGAGCTATATTTGAAGGTGTTTTTGGCAGATAGAGTTTGATGCAATAAAATCAGAATTTTTCATTTTTGAAGTAGGGTTTCCAAATAATCCTAATATTTAGCACACCATCCTATTTTGGGACATTTCAGTGGTATCAAAGCCAAATCTTGGCTAGCTATGGGGTTTCTAAATGACACATACAAGAGGGTGACAAAGAGATAAAATATTACTTGAGAAGCAAGAAGAAAGCGAGAGGAATATTGCAAATAGAAGACATGTCTTACTTGGATCAGTTAAGGGAGGAGGTAGAAAACAAAGAACAAAGGCTTGATAGGTACACAAACTTTCAAGAACAGATGATTGCCATGATGTTAGAATTTGTGCGTACTATGAAAGAGATGAAGGGTGAGAAACTATCCAATGGGGATGGTAGTGCTTTTTGAAGTCACAACTTCATGGATCAGCTTTCTAAGGGTGTTGTAGCCGTTTCACATAGGCCTAACTAGCGTACCTTTTTTCAAGATGAGGTGGTCATTCCGAATGGAGAAGGACAACCCACATTGAGGGACACTTTGTTAAGAGATTATGATGAATGCATGACATATCTAGCTCCTTTTAGGGAACAAATGAATTTTTCAGCTTTCACTTCATCGAAGCATGTAAAATGGGACGCAATAGGATTGGCCAAAAGCACAAGGGCAGACAAGGAGGACTCCACCATGCTTTAGGTAAGCTTTCACTTTCAAATTTTGATGGTTCCCCCAAAAGTTCAACTAGGGCATTTATCCAAAAGGTGGATACATATTTTTATCTAAGGCCTATGTTAGAAAAAGAGGCCATTCAGTTTGCTACCTTGCACTTGGAAGGGGCTGCCCATGAATGGTGGTATCACGGTTTGGTTACTCAAGGCCACCAACTCATTTCATCTTATGAGGAATTCAATAAGGGGATTATTGTAAGATTTGACAGGGCTGATCCAAAATTGCATTTTAGGGAGTTGGCACAACTAAAACAAAAAGACACTGTGGAAGATTATGTGACTGAATTTCAGAGGCTTTCAGTGATGGTGACAGATGTTTCAGAGAGAAGGTTAGTGGTTCTTTTCATGGAGGGCTTGAGTAATTCTATTAGGGGTTTGGTCAAGGCTTTTGACCCTTCTAATCTCCAAGAATCCATTCAAAAGGCCCTTGATCTTGAGTCCTTAGCACCACAAGGTGAAATTTTGCCCTTTAATTTGCAGAAAACTAATTCTTTCAAGCCCTATGGACAGCCAAAGTACAACAAATGGGGGAAGCCAAGGGGCATCACTTTTGGGCCACCTTGATCAACCCCCTTAGGGCAATTTGATAAGCCCAATTAGCATGGTATAGGGCAGTTTGGAAGGCCAAACCAACAGGGTTTGGGGCAAAAAGGGAGCTGCCAAGAGGGAGTTTTGAGACAAGAAACAAATTGAGAAGGAAGAAATTGTGCCTTGATTGCAAAAACCCTTGATCACCGGGTCACCATTGTCGTGGGAAAGGTCAAGTGCACTACATTGAAGTGTATTCGGATGAAGAAGAAGGGGTAGCCACCTATGATGAGGAGTATTTGAAAATTTTTGGTGAAGACTTGGAGGGCACTTTTTCTTCCTAATCGAGGACCCCTAATTACTATCCCTTTTTTGTGAAGGGTAGTATGAAAGGTAAGGATGTCACTATTCTTATTGATAGTGGAGCTACTCATAATTTCATCGATAAAAAATTAGTGGCTTTATGTGGATTACAATCTATTGAATTTAGTGGTTTCATGTGACTGTGACTGATGGATTCACCGTCCCTTGTACCACTAAAATCTCCAAGTTAAACATAATGATGGGAACACATCACATTGAAGATGACTTTTATGTGATTGGTATTGGGGAAACCTATCTTGTGCTTGGTATACAATGGTTGCAATCTCTTAGAGAGTACACCCAAAATTACCAAACAATGGAGCTCAAATTTGATGCCAATGGGAAAGAAGTGATTTTACATGGTTTGCAGAATAGGGCACCCAATGGGGCAATGTCCAAAAGAATGGAGAGCATAATGCATGAAGGAATTCAGGTGAGGGCAGCAAGACAAGTGAATTTTTTTGAGTTGGAACAACTAGCTCTCATGAAAAGAATGAGTCACATATATGGCATGTGGGGTGAAGAAAAAGTGGAAAAAGGTTACCCATACAAAAAACTCAATGATGGGGGCATAGGGCATCCTCTAAGGTGTGAAAAGAACTTCCAAATTCTTCTTTGTATAAGTTGGTTTTTAAGGTATGCTAAATTGTGGTTTCTAAGGCATGCTAAAGTGAACAAAGTTTTGTTGAGAGGAGTCAATGCTAGTTTGTTCCTAAGGTATGGAAATAATTACTTAATCCTTTTTTCTCTTACCAATTCTAAAAATATGTGCTTAAAATTGGTATTGTGGAGGAGTAAAATTCCATATTGGAAGAGAACAAGGAATTCTGAAAATTGCATAGGAAAAAAATTGCAAATACATTGAAAAGAATTCCGAGTTTTTTGTCATTTCAGCCTGCTATACATTCTAAAAATATGGCAAATAAAGTGTCAACACAACTTGTTAAATATACCCCAATGTTTGAAACCAAGAGGACGCTTGGTGTTGGTAGTAATGAAGGGGTAGATGAGCCACTTTAGCTGAATATTTGCACATGGAACAAGGTAAAAAGGAGCAATGAACAACACCCTAGAGAATCTGAATTTGCAAGAAAGTGTAGGTTTTTCTTTGGAGACAAGGGTCCAATTGATGCATCACTCCTCCAAGGTATGCAACTTCCATGCTTGGGGAACTCAACATGTGCTTTCAAGACCGTCAAGGTATATATAGAGGGCAGTGTTTTCAACCAGCAGCTGCACCCTGAATCGAAGACGTGCATGAAATGATCAATCCTCAATCCGGTTGAAACAATGGGATCTTCTCACGAGGGTGGGTGCCTCAATGGTGAGAACCTCTAGAGAAGACTGGTTCCTATAAGATGTATCAATTGATCTCTACTTTGTGCTGCAAATCTACCATGGAAAAGGGAGAAAGAAACTTGAAAGGGAAATCCTACCTAATAACGGTGCTACACCAAAACATTGATCCACTCTACTTGGAGCCTTGAACACTGAATCAAACAAGGGAAAAAAAAGACCCTTGATTTCAATTGATCACTATGCATAAATATTTCATGAGAAGGTTCGATCCAATGACCAAAACATGAGGGAAAACGATGGAGAGAGGTCTGATACAAGACACTTTGCAGCGACCTAACATCCACTTCCAGCTTCAGCAAAAGACATATAGAACACTGAACATGACCTGCATAATATGATAAGCTAGCAACTAGGTACGAGTCAGAATTTGGGAAGAGAGAGAAATCTACCACATATGCAAATCGCTGAATGAATATACACTATGTCAGCACTTGAAATTTGAAAGTACAGTCCTATTGCTTGAAGAGGTTACACAACTCACCAATGGCAGAGTTTGGTCTTGCCAAGAGAGGGATGAAAAAAATCTAAGGCTGAAAAGCCATTAATATAGAAAATTACAAAAGCCAAGAGATTGACGTTGAAAAATAGAAGAGGAAGATCAACTTAGATTGACTCAAGACCAACTTTGCCTTCCAATAAAATATATTTTCCCTTTGTCTTTGCATGAAGCTCCATGGCATTTGAGAAAATGGACGGTGGGTCTGTTTGAAAGTCAACTTCTCATTTGCATGGAAGATTACGCCAATTGTCAAAAATAGACTCCTCTTGAGTTGTCGGATCGAGAAAACAATCATTTTTGCCTAAAAACGGCGCCAAACTTAGACTGAGAAACTTGGCTTGAAGCTGAGTTGGACCTTCAGATGCATGAGAATGACTAGTCAAACAATGAACAAAACAAATAGTCAATTGAAACTTATCAATTCGCCAAAAATAGTCCTTGCTTGCATGAGTGAGACATATTTAGACTGAATCGTTCGCCGATTTTTTGTTCTCGGTTTCCTTATTTCTATGCATGCATTTCTTTTGCCTGTTTGTGGTTTTTCTATTTCCTGGCTTTTCGTTGACTTCACCTTGATCTTTTATTTTCTGCGGACATTTGTTTTTCTGACTTGGCTTATTCC
This sequence comes from Torreya grandis, assembly GCA_037957365.1. Classification (NCBI taxonomy): domain Eukaryota; kingdom Viridiplantae; phylum Streptophyta; class Pinopsida; order Cupressales; family Taxaceae; genus Torreya; species Torreya grandis. The sequence continues at coordinate 1,429,934 of JARHVA010000099.1, read as the reverse complement.
CTTTGATTTTCTTCGGAATTTTCGTTTGACAAATTTTTCCCACAGACTTTTCTGTTTATCTCCCTAGCCTTTGTGTATTTTCCATCGGGTTTTATTCTCTCGGGCTTCTTATTATCTGCGAATTTCTTGCGAAAAAATTGTCTACCCCTGGCTTTAATTTCTGTCGGATTTCTGTCTCGGCACTTTCCCGCAGACTTTTCCCTTGCCAATTTTCCCAAATTTATTCTTCGCTGTATTTCCTTCTGACTTATGTTTTCTCACTTTCTCGCGGGATTTTTGTGTCCTTAGGATTTATATCTTTCCAATTTTCCCACGGGCTTTATCTATTTGCACTTTTCCCGAATTAATCCTTCGGACTTTTGTCCGAAGGATATCTTTCCTTTGTTTTCTCTTTTGCTTGTGTATTGTAACTGTCGGGTTTTTCTTTGTCCCGAATTTCTTCGGAATTTTTGTCTGAAGGAATTCCTCGGACAAAAAGTCCGAAGGAATTACTCCTTTGTCTTTATTTGGCCACCGGCAAAATGTCCTTCAGGAAAAATGCAAAGGTCTTGCCACTGACCAAGTGCCCTCCGCAAGGGATTGTGTCATTCCTCTGTGCCCTTCGAGAAAGGTCCTGTCACCGACCAAGTGCCCTCTGCAAGGGCTTATGTCTCTCTGGAGCTGGCTTTTCGAAAGAATTGAAGGACACCCAGGGTTTTTGTAGGGCACACAGGCTTTTCGGAAGAATAACCATGTTTGCGCATCGTATGCAAAACAACCTCTGCCTTTTCAAACAATCTAGATATGCAGTATGTCTCAACAAGTAGAACATATGTATCTTCAGTCGCAACCCAGGGCACCTGTAACATCCTCAAGCAGATCATCCCATGCTTTATATGAAGGCTGTAGATGGCTATTTAAGGACCCAAAAAACTGATTTACAAGACAGACTGGTACCATAAGACCATCTTCCGAATAGTAAGGTTGACAATTTTTTGCCCTGTGGAAGAATTGTCAACAGGCAACTCTTTAATATTTTTCAATTCTAATTTATTTTGCTTATTTATGTCCATAGTATCTCTTTTATGTGGCATAGACACAAATGAGTTGTAAACCACATTGGTGATGGATGGTTGGCTTCAATAAAGAATTGCAGGGTTATTGAAAGTCAAAATAACCCACATAACAAATGGTTCAGGTTTATAAAATAGTTGGTTTGCTCCAATACAAGAAAACAAATGAATTTATGGGTCAAGGGTGGAATTACCACTTCCACACGAGTTTTCAGCCCTTGGGATATTCAAATTGGAGAGTTTGAAGGGTAGAATCAAGAGCATATGCAGCTGTTATGAGTTGCATAAAATGGAATATGCTTGGGGCAGAAGGTATTAAAAATAAAAATATTTTTTTGGGTGAATTAGGAGGATGCTAGGGGCTGCACCGTGCCTAGCAACGAGGAGTTTGCATCCATACTCTATAAAGAAAGCATTACAAAAAATACAAAGGTGAAAGGGAAGATAATTTTTTGGACTAATATGTTTGCTTCATGTGCAGTTAGGTGTTGATATAAGGGCAATCAAGGCCCTTATTTTTGAAGACTACCTAGCTGGAATACAATTTCTAGACACCTTTTGAATGAATGAAGGATTTTAATAATGTCCATGAGACCACAACAGTTTATGGGACCCATCAGTCGTGCACATCCTCTTCAAAACGAGACTTCAGCCACAAAACGTTCCCTAAATTACCTGAACTTTCTTCTTGAGATCTTTCCTTCTGCTGTGAAGTTTGATCACGAGGTTCGCCGTATTACCCAGCCTTGTTGCTTCAAACAGGGTGTTCAGGTTGACGATTTTCAAAGTTTCACCATAACTGTATCGGATGTCTTTGTATGCCTCGCACTCCAAGAGGAAGTGTCGTTCCGTCTCCACCACACCTTTGTTGCAAAAGAGGCATATTCTCTCCTCCCAATCCTCTTTGGGAGTTAGCCATCTACTCGTTTCACACCTAAGATGATGAGAGCTCATCCTAAGTTGGGCAATCAACATTTTCGCTTTCCACTTAATGTCTGCTCCTATATAGGGTTTTTCTTCAAAATCCCCTGTGGGGTTGAATTCTTTGAGGTAGTATTCCTTTTTACGGCCCATTTGTTTTGTCCACATGATGCCCTTGAATTTTCTTCTTACATATTTTTTTATTTCTTCATTAGTATTTGGGCACTCCTGCATGCTAATATCCCACCTCTTTACCCATTTGTCATTTTGCTTCCTCCAAGTGTTCTTTCTTCTAGTTAGCTCTTCCTCCATAATTAGTCTAGGCCACCTGTGCTTCTTCATGTTTTGAATCATCTTGAGGTAGCTTAGTATCTGTATCATCGCTGATGCCTCTAAGGGGAAGGACCCCGTTTCAGCGAGTAGGATCTCATACGGCACCGAATTCTTGACTTTGAGACTGCTTATGATGAAGTGTTTTTGGATTCTCTCTATCTGTTTCCATTTTTGATTTGACATACTGCTGCCCCAAATTTCACACCCGTAAAGAATCACCGGGATGACCAACAAACCGAAGAGTGTTCTCCTAGTCTTTCAATCCCATAACTCCGCAATCCTGCACCTATTTTGAAGAGAGTACAACGCTTTCCATCCTCGGATTCTTTTTGCTCTACACGTTTCCCAGCGGAGCTTGTGATGAAAATCAAGCTCGAGGTACTTGTACTCTTTGACTATCTCTAACGGGCTGCCTTCAAAGGTAAAGGTATATTGTTTCTTTTTTCTTTTCAAAGAGATCATTACTTTGGTCTTGCTTGTGTTCACTTGCATTCCAACCTCTTGGCAAAGAGTTTCAAGTGCTCTCAAATGTTCCCTCAAGCTGCTGGCTGGCAATTAAAATGAGGTCATCTGCATAAAGAAGCAGTTTCATAGCATCCTTAGCTAGTTGAATCCCCTCCCCACTATCCTTATTTAACCATTCTTCTAATTTATCAATGTACAGTCCAAATAAAGTTGGTGAAAGTGGGCAACCCTGTTTGACCCCTATATCGCTGTCAAAACACTTTGACATTCCGTCACTAGTTCTGATTTTAGCCTTTACTTGCTCATATAATCTATGGACAGCAGCTCTGAGCTTATTCGGAACCCCCAGCTCCTTCATCCTATTCCAAAGTTTGTCACGAGGGACCGTGTCAAAGGCTTTTTTGAAGTCAACAAAGCAACAACAGGCCTCGTCTCCTTGAGTGTTCAATATTTTTTCAATCAAGAACCTAAGTGTAGCTCCATGATCAATAGTAGAGTGCTTCGGTTTAAATCCAGCTTGGCCCTTAGCTTTTTTTCCTTCTTTTTCTATCCACATGTTGATTCTGCACTCTATCATGCTTCCAAAGAGTTTACCAAGGAGGGGATTAACCGTGATAGTACGATAATTTGACGGGTTATTGGTATCCCCGCTTTTGAAGATAGGGATAACCACACTTGTCATCCACTCTTTCGGGAAGCCCTCTTGGATAGCCCTATTGAAGATGTGTTTGATATGAGGTGCCAATACATCAGCACCCCACTTTAAGTACTCCGCTTGCAGCCCATCAATATCCTGAGCTTTCCCACTTGCTAATTGTTTTATGCCTTGAATGATGTCTTTGGTGTTGAAGAGTTTTGTATTCGCATAGATTATTTGGGGTCTAGATTTATCTTGGTCCCTCTCATATAGTAGCTTCGCATACTCAAGCCATTGGTTTCTGGTGATATTGTTTTCTGTTTGTTTCTTCTTTTAACGTAGCTCTTTCCAAAATCTTTTAGTGCTATTTTTTTTGAGGGCAATCAGCTCTATTCTTCTGCTGTTTACATACTTCTCTTTCTTGTTTTGTAGCATTTTTACGCACTCCTTATGCTCTTTGTCCATACCTCTCTTTTGCATATTTCTTTTTGCTATCTTGCATTCCTCGTCGAACCATGGGTTTGCCAGGGAAGTATTTCTTATTCCTCTCTTGGGTCTAGCTCTCTTACAACCATTTAAGGTCTTGTGTATTAGGGGAATTAGCATGTTCTCTCAGAGAAACTGGTTCTTTATGTTAGTTGTTTTTTCTTCGTGATCTCTGAGCAATTGCTTGATTGCGGCTCTAAAGATTTCTTGATTCTTATGATTTAGAAGGATTTTACCTTGGGAGTGTCCTTTTGGCCAAAGTGGGCTTGTTCTTCCTGTTGTTTCTTTATGAGAATGTGAACTTTAATATGAATTGGATTATGGTCTGATTTCAGCTCCAATATATTGTCCCCAATCATAACCTCCATCAATTTCGATGTGTAGCTCTGCGAACAAATGACATAATCCACTACACTTTGGCCATTGTACGTTTTGCATGTGATTTTTCCTGATTCGGGCCATGCTCTCATACCGTTGCAGATGACCATGTTGTAAGAACTACAAAGCCCTAAGAGTTCAGCCCCGAAGTGTGACACTGCACTTTTGCTATCTTGAGAGACCCTGTCCCAAAGTTGGTTATTTTCTTCCTCTAACCATAAGGGGTTATCTTTCTCTATGTTGTTTTTCAGATTGAGAGCTTGATTGTTTGCAGTTCTTGCATTAAAGTGTCCAATTATTACTATTTCTCCCGTGTTACTAAAAACAAAAATGTCTTTTTTTAGAGCTGCAAATGGATCTTCACGATCTAGATTCCTTTTCTTATAAAATTTTGATCCCTTTGGAGCAAAGTAACATGCTGCCATCTTTGTTGTGACTTGGTTTTTTGTAATTTTAAGCCATATGAACTGCTTGTTTGGATCTTCTTTCTCCACTTTTACGAAATTGTCCCATTTCTCTTTAATTAAGACTGCCACTCCACCATGCCCCTTGCCACTATCAGTTCTTTCATTCCATACTGACGTCTTTTTATACCCTTCAAAATCTGGAATCCTACACCCATCGTGTTCATGGGTCATGGGTCTCAATAAGGATGATGACATCCTTTCCTTCTGCTATGGGCCCCAATCCAGGTCCTCTTCTCCATGGATATCCTTTGCAGTTCCAACTTACCACTGTTAGATACTCATGGGGGGCCCCGATTTCCTATTTCTTATGTGACATTTTGTCACCTATTTTGTAGCCAAGCCCATCTTCCTGCATCCCTTGCCACCTTTACTTTCTCCCACTCCTTTCTTCTTGTTGTATTATAGTGAGGTCCTCATCAATGTAAATTTGCGTGCCTTTAAAGAATCTTTTATTCCTTAGTACCCTGTTTTTGTCCTCTATGTTCTTGAAGGTGATTCTTACATGTCTGTTTTTGCCTCCTATCCATCTTCCTATCCTATTTGCTTGTTGTATGATTCCTGTCCATTGAATTTGATCGTTAAGAAAGTCTCTTGCCAACTACTTCGTGATTTCCTTCTCGCCAGTCTTTTAGTCCTTTTATAATGATATTGACAGCGCTGTCGTTTCTGTCTTTCTCTTCGTTTATCTAGTTTCTGACCTGTTTTTCTATGAGTTCTCTTTGTGTGTCTGAAGGCCCTTTCACCACTTGAGACCAGGATTTAGCCTCATCTATTTGTTCTCTTAGTTGTTTTTCTCTTATCTCCATGTTGGCCATTGTTGATTGGATCTCTTTTAAGTGGCAGTCCTTGCTTCCTTCCACCCCTTGTATCTTATCTTCCTCTTTTGTTTTCCTTTGTTCTAGTAGCTGCCTTATTTCTCTCAGCTCTAGCTCACCTCTTGCCATGGAATGTTGAAGCTTATTTACCTGCGCTTTAAGCATCTCATTTTCCCTGATTAGTATCCTCTTAGCTTCTATTACTTCATTCCACTTGTTATCCTCGACTTGGCTTCTTTTCTCGAGGCGCTGGAGTCTTTTTTTCAAGATCATTAGCTCGCTGACATACAATTTTGATGACCACGTTAGTGGTGTTGTATTAGGACTATAGGTATCGTTGTGATTATGACTACCTTCAGTTCTAACTTCAAATCCTGTTGGTTGATTTATGTCTACAGTTTTCTTGGTGTCTTCTTCTAATCGGAACACTGGGTTCTCCTTCCGTTTTCCTTTATCTTGTTCAGTTTGCTCTTCTCGTGTTTGTTGATTTTCTATTGTGTTTTCCAAGGTCTTGATTGCACTTCTGAGATAGATGGTTGTGAAATTTCCCTTTCTTGCAAGTTTTCAGATTCTATTTTTTCTGCACCTTAATATCCCGTTGTATTGCTTCGCATTTACATAGATGCATTGTTCACCTGTTCTTGAAGTGTTGGCGTGTGGGTGCCCTACCGCGTAAGCCCAAGCATTCCTAGGTGCCCCTACCTGAGCAAAAACGCTGGAATAGAAGAGGTTTTCGGAGGGGTCAGCGGGGAAGTGCAACGAGGGATTAAATGGTATAATACACCCCCTTTCGTTTAACTTCTCCATCACAGGCCTTTGGGTGTCTCTATTTCCCCAAATTTGTATTATTGTTTCCTCATTCCCTGTGTTACCTCTCGGCGAGGTTGGAATTTTTGTCTGCACTGAGCTATTTAAAATTTCGAGCCTCTCCTTAACTTCCATTGGGTTTCCCGAGTCTGTCGGGGCAATATTATATCCTGTGATCTCTATCATACGGCCCCACCCTTGTTTTGAAGCTTAGCTTTCCTGAGAAGGGTCCCACCACAACCTACCAATATTTTTCTTTACAGATTGATTGCAATTTTCTTTGCTCGAGATTTCGTAGCCGTTTTCAACCCCTTTCAGAAAAAAAAAAAAAAAAAAAAAAAAAAGAAAGATGCTTAGGCAGCAGAAATCACCGCCTTTGCATCTGTAGTGTGTAGGAGCGGCAGAAAGTGCCGACAGAGCATGGATCGGGGAATCATAGCGCAAGTCCCGTTTTTGATGTCCCAGCGGAAGTTTTAACCGCTACTGCATTAAATAGGAAATGTCTGAGCGGTAATTTTCGCCGACATTACATGCCATACCTCGTACCTGAAAAACGGTTTTATACCTCCAATGGGTGGTGGCAAAATGATCCGCTGTGGAGCCCATGACTTGCTGGGGGGTTCTTCTCTATCGGTTTCCTGCCGAATCGCTATTTCAGTGTATCTTTGTTTTCGTGTTTCTTCTCTGTGATACTTCCTGCTGCCACTGCGTGCTTTCTAGTTTCTGCTTTATGTAGGCTAAATATCCGCTTGTTCTTATCCACCCTCCAGGTTGTATGGCAGAGCAATCTGCGCCGGCGTGTTCAAAAATTACAGGCACCCAGAACGCTCTGAGGCCGCAATGCTAGTCAAGTCAACCTTTACTTGGTACCCTTTTACTTACCGTAACAATTGTTTGCAGAGGTCACAGGTTCGAGCTTCCCGCAGTGCCACTACTCGAGCTTTCAATGCCTTAATCTCCCCTACACAGTGTGCCCACAATCTCTTCAAGTGTTGTTTTGATGGAATCTCTACTGTCCTTTTGTAGAATGCCTTTGGTGATGCCAACTTTGAAGATTTTCTTGTTTTCAGCATCTTATGTGCATTTTCGGAACACTTGGACTCAGGGGCAAGAAGTAAAAGTATGAGGTGTTGTTTTTTCATTTTCAGCCTGCTTAAACAAGGGAAATTCATTTACAGCTGTAGAAGGCATTATCAAGAGAGGTCTTTCCGTTGGGAATAGCCTAAGTTCGAGTTTGACACAAAACCGATGGTAGAGATAGCACTTTGGTTACTCTTACTATTTGAGGACAAACAATTTTGGATAGGGAGGATTGTCATGTCCCTTTTTTGATAGGGAGATCATGGAAGACCCTTAGCCTTAATTTATTCTTGGGGGCTAAGGGACAAGAATAAAGGGAAAAAAATATTGAATGTTTTGTTTGAATATTTGTAAAAAAGTACATTTTTGAAAGTTACTTTATGTTTCTTATTTCATTTAAGGAGGGGACCTTTAAGGGTCATGAAGGCTTAAGTGATTTTAAGAAAAGATCATAAAAAAGCTCTTTTAAAACATTCAAGTTACCCTTCATCTTTTGGGTGCCACACTTAGAAGGGTACAAAAGTAAAAGAAGATTCATTTGGATAGGTTATGATTTTGGATATTGAAAATTGGTCTATTAACACGAAAATGCTAAGCCATTTACTTTGAAGACGAAACCCTTAAAGCAACGGAGTTAGAGGATGAAAATCCTCTTCCTTCTTTGAGGTAGCTTCATTGAGGGGTTACCATTGGAATCATCTAGTCCTATAAGGGTGTTTTAGAGATCATTTGGTCATTTTTATGTTGGTGACTTGCTCTTGGGGAGTGGCGACTTGGTTTGGGAGTTAATTCTCATGTTTTCGGGGGTTTTTGTGCCCTAAGGACAATTCTGGAATTTATCCTAATTTTTTGCATTGTGGCGACTTGCTTTGGGAGAGGTTTGGACCTCTTGTGAAGGTCAATTTGTCTTGAATTGAATTCTGTAATTTTATTATAATTTTTCAGCTTAGGCGACTGGGTTTTTGGGTCTTTTTAGCCATAAAGACATTCAGAGCATTCACTAAAAATTTTGCCATTCATTGCAATAATATTTATGCAATTCATTGAGGGTTTTATGAGATTTGTGGCATGATAAACATCAATAATTTTCAGTTTAATATTGCAGCCAAGGGCATCTAGGGTTTGAAGAATAATTCTATTTTTGAAGGGCCATAACTTCTTGTTTGGGCAGCTATTGATTGTTTGGGTTTGACATGTTTTTAAACTAATTTTGAGCTATATTTGAAGGTGTTTTTGGCAACTAGGGTTTGCTGTAATAAAAACTGATTTTTTCATTTTTGAAGCAGGGTTTCCAAATAGTCCTAATATTCAGCAAATCGTCCTATTCTGGGACATTTCACATATACAACAGCCTTTGGAGGAGAGAAATATGATTTTTTTTGGCACTTTCAAGCACATGGAAGGAGAGATGAAGCAATGTATGAGTTCTGAAATTTATTTTTCATAAAGATCAGATTTTAGAAGGCAAACACAACCACGTTTAGGAGGGAAGTATGCATTTCCAGATTTTGTCAACATGAAAAATCATGTATGCATGTACAGCTATGTTACAAAGGAAGAAAGACTGTTTTTGTTGATACAGTCCAGCTCTCGCAAGATCTTGAAAACATGAAATGAGGCATGATAATTGTTATTTTGAGTTGTTTGACACCTTTAGCCCTTGGGGGCAGCCTCCAAAACACAGGTACATCAAGGTACAAGTTCAGTTTGGAGCTTCTTTTCCATAGTAAGAAGTTACAATTAGACATTGCATAATAAAGTATGTTGGGACACCTCTGTGGATATTGCAATTGTTTGAGGACAAACAATTTTGGGTGGGGAGGACTATAATGTCCCCATTTTGAAATTAAAATAATATTATTACTAAAATAAAGAGCACTCCTAAATACTTAAAATAAAGTAATGATAGTCTAATTTGCTTTTCACTTAAGTTGGGATCTTTTGAGGGTCATGGGCACTTAAGGCCTAAAATGGATTTTATAAGGAAGTTTTATATATTATTTTATTAAAAGAAAAAGGTAAACTCTCCCTCCTTATTTTGGGTGCTACACTTGGAGGAGGGATATAAAAGGTAAGGAGAGGCTCATTTGCAAGGGTTATACATTTTTGAGAATTGAAATTGCTGATCAAGAATGTCAAGCTTGTTCACCAAAACTTGAGGAGGAAAACCTTCGAGTGTGACAAGGGTTTGGGGACAAAAACCTCCATTCCTTCATTAAAGGCAACTCTATTCAAGGGTTATAATTGTGCTTTAAATTTGCATGGTTGCATGTAATTGGACTGTTGAACACATTATCTACTAAGAGGGGGGTGAATCAGTAGATGAGCTAAAACTTGGTTCTTAAAACTTTTAAACAAGATACAGAATGTATATACAAAGTAAAGAACAAAAACAGAGATCATACACACACATAAGAATGCTCAACACCATATTTTTACGTGAAAACCTAAAGGGAAAAACCACAGTGAGAAAAGATGCTAGAAGTTACTGTT